>NC_051170.1:68584981-69105974 GCF_013339725.1 Rhipicephalus microplus
AACAATATTTGACAAGACGCAAAATTATCACTAATAATATTTTGTGCAACCCAGTAATAATGCGCTGCTAGAGAATGCGTTCAAACGCACGTCACAAATCTGTGATTGCTTAGATAGGATACTGAGTTTTGTTATGCATATCAACTTCTCATGTTCATAGTTTTCTCGATATCGGTGAGATAGTACTGGACATTTCTAGTAAAAGTTTTCTCACTTGAGACTATTAGGAAACCACTTTGTCTCGGTTGAACAGAGCATACACAAGTGCGTTCATAAGCAATTATGCAATGCCCCGACGTGGTGGTGTGGTGGCTAAGGTACTCGGCTGCTGACCCGCAGGTTGCGGGTTTGAATCTCGACTGCGGCGGCTGCATTTCCGATGGAGGCGGAAATGTTGTAGGCCCGTGTGCTCACATTTGGGTGCACGTTAAAGAACCCCAGGTGGTCGAAGTTTCCGGAGCCCTTCACTAAGGCGTCTCTCATAATCATATGGTGAATTTAGGACGTTAAACCCCACATATCAATCAATCAAGCAATTATGCAACATACGCAACGCGCACTACACAAGTGTGTAAGTGCGTACATGACAAACGCAAGTGCGTATTCAAGTACGCAATTCCTATAAAGTGTACCAGCGAACTAGGGCCAGCCTAGCCCTTTTTCGACTGAAACACCAGTGAACAGAAAAAAAGAAGGTATCCCTCGCCATGAAGTTGTTGCTATTAGTTGCCTCAGTGTAACAACATTGTAAGAAAAAAAATACCAGAACATAACTAAACCTCACTCCTTTGAAAACTTAAGCACAAGGAGTGTTATTTCTACGGTAACAAAAACAAGTGTATCTTCACTTTTTGACGTCTAGAAATGCGACCTAGCACAGTCTAAGGATATATCTTCTCACTTCAAAGAGGCAGGGTCTTAACATGCTAGGTTCCAAATATTACGGCTGCGGCGATATCAGTGTGTCATGGTATCGTGGTATGAGCATGCATTATCTTGCTTTTTTTGTCTGTGCATATCAGTGTGACCTAATGGTCTTCCCTTTACCGGTGTTATACCTTATCGCCAGGCGCGAGGCGCCACTGTCCTGCAACTGCGTTTTTTTTTCTTTTCTTATCTATTCAGCTTTGAGGTGTGCCTATATTCTAAGGAGGGAATCGCAGTGACGTCAGTGTAAATTATCTATAGACCGAGGTGTAGACGCAGCCCCACCGCGATGGTATAGTGGCTAAGGTACTCGGATGCTGACCTGCACGTCGCGGGATCGAATCCCGGCTGCGGCGGCTGTATTTCTGATGGAGGTGGGAATGTTGTCGGCCCATGTGCTCAGATTTGGGTGCACGTTAAAGAACCCCAGGTGGTCGAAATTTCCGGAGCCCTCCACTACGGCGTCTCTCATAATCATGAAGTGGTTTTGGGACGTTAAACCCCACATATCAATCAATCAACCCAGCAGCTCTAGCTAGTCGATTGAGGAATGCGAGCGAGGTTTTATTGGGAAGCAGAACACTGGCATCAGAGACGATGTTTACGACAAGGCAGCCTGGCGTCGTCTTCTGTTATCGAGCCACTGGCGCGTGCAAATTGTTGCAACGGTACCTGATACTACCGCTGGCTTCCGTACGCGGAAGCCTGCCACGCGTGGTCGGTCGCCAGCCTGGTGCGACATTGGGCAGCGCGATACTGCCAGAACACTTACCTGGCATAGACCAGGAGCGTCACCTTTACTACCGAGGTTTGGTCCTCACTGAGAGCCTGCCTGGGCGGATTTATTGTTCACATCGTTCATGCGATAAAGCCGGCTGGAGAGAGTTCTTTCCTGTCTGCCGGCTTTCATGGTGTTTTCCTCTGGTTGTGCACAACGTTGAATAATGCAATACGGAGCTGTCTGCAGGGAGAGTCGTCCTCCAGAAGTTGGTAACCGAAGAAGAGCAACGTCGGTGGTACGAATGCGATAATTTGTGCTCGTGAACTTGGATCGAGTGTCCTATATGTTAAGATTGTCGCAGTCAAGCCGGCAATGCGGACTAGTGAGTTGTGATCACTTGAATTCTTTTCAGCAGTGTAAGAAAATGATAAAAATGACGCAGACAAAAGTGAGCACGCCATATGTCCTTCTTTGTGGCCCCGCCATTATTTTGGGCAGGGCCGAAATAAATGGTTGCTTAGCTACGTGGCGCATGGGATCCTGTCGCTGCTCATCCGCAGTCTCAGAAGAATCATAATGTACACAACAGCGTATATACCATCCTAGGTTAGATAACATTTAGATATGAGAAAAGTGAAAATGAAAAAAAGAAAGAGAAAGAGGGTTCCCGAGAGGAAGTCTCTGGTTTGCACACCTGTACTTGGGAAAGAGAAGGGAGTGTAAGAAATGAAAGAAATGGAAAAGAGCCTGTGACATTACAAATACAAGACTGTGGTACCGCCAAGGTAAGACACGTCAACAGTGTCTGTGAAAAGGGATAATTTGTAGTCATGCCCCGTTTCCAGAAGAAACCGCGACAAGACCCTCAGAGTGGCTCGCGTTGTAGCGTGGACCCTGGGATTTCGTTTTCTGTGAGTAAACAGTGTCTAGCTGGAAACGATCATGTGTACATAGGCTGGAAGTACGGGCTCTACTTGCTCTTTAGTTTCCTGTTTGTTCGTTTTGTTTTCTTGAGGTTTGGCCACTGTGATGAGAACGTAACGCAAAGAATTTTTTTTTCCGCTTGGAAAGTTTCTCGAAGGCCCATTCAACCAAAGCACATTAAATCATCACGTACCTTCTCAGACGCGTGCAGACAATCATTTTTGGAAGTGAAAGTGCACCCATGCTTCTTTTTTTTTTTTTTGCAAACTCGTGGCTTGTGGCATGCAGGCCTGCGTCTGGCACCGTTCTGTACAATGGCGACTATCTTACTACTGGCTTCTAGGGCCATACTTTGTAGCATTGGGCTGGAGCCCTCCACTACGGCGTCTCTCATAATCATATGGTGGCTTTGGGACGTTAAACCCCACAAATCAGTCAATTTGTAGCATTGGGAGTATGGCGCTACAGAGGGGGCAGCAGCAGAACTGACAGACGGCGAACGATGTGGCAGGTTTGATATGCGGGCGTGCTACTCTACTGAGTAATTGGTGGAAATTGAGGAAGTGCACTTGGCCAAATGAAATTAGCAACGTTCTAGATAGATAATAAGTTTTAAATAATTATCCCGCAGAATTATCCGCAGAAATAATTATCCCGCAGACACACCGAGCACTTCAAGCAAGTGATTCTCGTTTAAGCAGGAGCTGAAAAGAAATTTCCATTGCGTGCATGGAACATATTGCGAGGAGAAGCACGTTTCGAAGAAATGAAAGGAAGGGCGCCATTTCTTTGTTTGAATGGAGCCTGGTACGGCTCCCTCCGAAGACAATCTGAGAATTAGGCCAAAAGTGGCGTTTCGCTGCGCACAGGTCATGAAGGGCTATAAATTGATGACTCGTCGTGACTGCATTTTAAACAAACCACTGAGTTTTTGTATGCTGTGGGCGTGTCGTGCGGTGCGGCTGCACATGTGAAATGCAGTGCTCTCGGTTCTTTAAATGTACAAGGCAGAGCGCTGCAGGACAGACACGTAATCCTTTTTACAAGATTGCATTTCACCATACTGGGAACGCTTATGAAACGTATGTGTACAGGTATGATTGAAAATGTCCGTGCTTCAATATTTGTCCCCGGGCGCATTGCTTACTTCCTTTTTAAGGACCATGTACAGGGCCGTCCACTCTTAGTACGAACACCGCGCCGCGTGGCTTTGCTCCACGGGGCGCCAGCGCTAGCAGTGCGGCCGCGCATCGAAGCTTATCGACGCAGGCGCACAAGAGCCAAGAGGCGGGGCTTCTTTTCGAATAAAAGCGCGGGAGTGCACCGTGCCCGTTATGCCGTGAAGCAAACTAAAAGCACCTGAAAAACCACGAAAGTTGCAGGAAAGCGGGCTTATCTCAGCGCAACGTGTTGTGTAGTCACCATATTTGAGACGTGGGTGATCCCTCTTGTTTCAGTATCAAAATACCGGTTCAGTGTATACATTGTTGCAAACTCTTGGGGTATTAGTTTTGCTTTGTTTGTAGTGTTTTAGTCCGTGAAAAAATTTCGCCACTGAGCGGTGCTCTGAGAAGTTTTTATTACTTGGAAATATTTACCGTGGCCTGAAATTACGTGCGCAATAGTTTCTGCAATTCTCCCGCATTTAAACACGGCACATGCTGCCACCATCAAACTTGTGTGTCCCAACTAATTTTAGCTGATCTGTAGACCAGTAAGCCTCTGCAGCTTGGCATTCTGGCGGCTTTGCACACTCTGCAAGTATTTAAATTCATAAATCAAAGACATTTTGTTTTTGTATGCTTTTTCTGGAGCATTGGAATGCTGTACAGTTAAAAAACACAAAGAAAATTTCATACTGTATGATACCAAGTTCATTGCTTGTGTTCTGCGTTTTCCAAAAGTTAGCAACTCTCAGTAGCGGGTAGGATCCTCTCCAGCCCCAATAACCACATTCATTCTATTGGGGATGCTGCTTAGGGACCGCCCAATGTTTGTGTTGGCCTTGATTTGCTGCCACTCCTCCTGAATGGACAATGGCCCAAAGTGCATCCACTGAGACTGCACGTAGTCGCCGGTGGGTCAATGCAAGTTATATGTTTCCCCACGCATTTTCAACGATGCTTAAGTAAGCGACTGTGGAGGCCACTTAAGAACTGCCACATCGTGACTCTTTCAATACCGAGCAATTTTTTTTATAGCGCATAGGGGAGTTATCATGCTGAAGGATGGAATCCTTCTCTGGGAACTGTCCCCCAACTAGATAAGGGAGCAGCACGTCGTTTAAGAGCCCACAGTAGGTGTCTGTCGTGAAACGACTTTCAATTCTGACAAGGAGTCCCAGCCATCGAGCGGTGACGGCGTGATGCAAGGCCTCTCAAAATACTCTCAGTAAAACAACTAAATGAATCAAAATACTCTCAGTAAAACAACGTCTTGTGACTTGAGCTTATACAGCTTTTTGATCGGGCAGACGGCACAGATAACTGGAGAATCATGTCATCCCTGCGTCATTACCGCCTGGAGATAAGAATGCCCATTCGAACCGCAAGCGACCCGCTCAGGGTGATCTTGGCAGACCCGAGAAACGGCCCAGCGGAGCTTTTTGGCCGAGTTTTTTTTTTTATTTTTAACGTGTACAGAAAATCAAGGTGAAAAAAAAAATGAACTGGACACCGAATGCAAGCGCCGTCCTGTCAATTTTCTGTTTGGGTTCCTTTGAGTGGCTTAGGCTTTGGTAACGTGCACGCGGGTGAGACGGCAGGCTTCTTTCGCAGGTTGATTGATTGATATGTGGGGCTTAACGTCCCAAAACCACCATATGATTATGAGAGACGCCGTAGTGAAGGGCTCCGGAAATTTCGACCACCTGGGGTTCTTTAACGTGCACCCAAATCTGAGCACACGGGCCTACAACATTTCCGCCTCCATCGAAAATGCAGTCGCCGCAGCCGGGATACGAACCCGCGACCTATGGGTCAGCAGCCGAGTACCTTAGCCACTAGACCACCGCGGCGGGGCGTTCTTTCGCAGGGGCTCAAAGAGTATTGTAAGATATGGTACAAAAATATGCTGTTAAACTTATGGCGGAGTCGCGTAAGACACTCCCCGAAAAAATAACCCCACGTATACATGCGCTCTCTGTGCCATGTAAGGATTGTAAGCTGAGTGTACAGAAGAATGAAATTAAATCAGGAGAATAGGGCAATAAAGTACGGAGGAGGAGGTGAAGAACGTCAAGGCGCGGACGTAGTACTTAGGATTTTATCATATATTGAAAACTTATTAATAGTTGCGTTCCTTGCGTTTGGCTTGGGGGTAAAAAAGAGAAGCCGTCAGAAGATGTGAACCTCAAAGAAGGACAAGCTCTTATCCATCGGTCAGGCATTTCAGTAGTGACCACAGCATCATTACACGCGCAGGCATATTGCAATGCATTACGTGTTTTGGCAAAAAAGAGTGGGGCCCCTGTTTCCCAATGAAAATCTAGACGGCTGGAGAATACGAAGCTATTTGTATAAGGCAGCTAGCAGAAAGAAGAGGTCAAGTGCAGGTCTGCGACGAGTAGGGCGATTGTGCCTGCATGCTACTATAAACGCCCCAATGCTACGTGATGTTCATATCTTTGAAAAAAAGAATATGACCTCAGGACCAACGTCAGGTAATGAATAATCAGATGGTGTTTCTATATTTACGTGGAAATAAAATGAAACATTGCCCGTGCGCACGTAATTTCAGGCCATGGTAAATATTTCCCGGATGTAGAAACTTGTGAGAGCACCGCTCAGTGGCGTATTTTTCTCATGGACTAAAAGGCCAAAAACCAATCGAAACCAATACACAAGAGTTTGCAACAACTTATGCATTGAACTGGAATAGTAATACTGAAGCAAGAGAAATCACCCACTTCTCAAAATTACCGTAACTACACAACACGTGGTGCTGAGCTAAGCCCGTTTTCCTGCAACGTTCGTGGTTTCTCAGGTGCTTTAAGCATGCTTCACAGCAAAACAGGCACGGCGCGCTCCCGCGCTCTCAATCGAAACGAAGCCCCGCCTCCACGCTCTAGTGCGCCTGCGCCGGTAAGCTTCGATGCGCGGCCGCATCGCTAGCGCTGGCGCCCCGCGGAGCGAAGCCACGCGGCGCAGTGTTCTTACTAAGAGTGGACGACCCTGTACATCAATTATGTGGCAAACTTACTAGCGCAGCTGACCCCTCTGAATATAATATGGAGTGCAAAAATACGTGACACAAGAGGCAAGAGAACAAGGCTCTCTTGGGTCCCGTATTTTCTCGCTTTGCTTTTATTTTCTACCAATGCACCTTCTCACCCAACAAAGCATTCTATTAAGTTAAATACTCGGCGTGTTCGCTCGCGTGTAAATATCAGCAAAGCACCATGAAGTCGCATACAAATGAGAATATTCTCTATACATTTGAAAGTCCATACAGTACCCCATTATTGAATACGTACGTGACTAAGTACGAAAGAAGGGCCGTGCCGACGCCGATAAAACGCACGTGGCTCGTCAAACGTGTATGGAACAAAGGCCAGCACTTCAAGCAATGATTGATATCGGGAATTCAGGCATATGCATGAATGTCACAATAACAGCCCAAGCTGTGGTTTAATAAGACGTACTAGCAGGCTGAAGCCAACGTTTGGACAAGGACATTTGTCACATTGTTGAATAGCTGTCGCTCCCTGGCTAGACACCTTGTTTGCCTCTATCAATGTCCGTGAAATTACTTCCTGGTTGCTTATTCCATCTTGTAAGTCATGCCTTTACAAGACAAACATGGCATGTATGATATGTTTGTCGTTGTACACCCCCTTTTCCAAGATGCGTCGCGGAACACGTGACCAGGCAAAGAGGTTGACCGTTCACTCAAAACCTTCACCCAGGGTGGCCACTTATCACTGAAAAAAGTTCTTCAATGTCAAACCAGGCGAAGTATCATTTCCCAAATCGTATGAAAGAACGCAAATTACCGCACTCAAATCGAGGATAACGTTTGAAGCAGGTTAGGTTTATTTACAGGACTTTGACCTGGCTTCCACTAGGCAGAGCCAGCAATGGTCGAAGTTAACAAACGACTATTTAATAAACAATACGAACAAGTTAAAGTAAGACACAACTACCATAGTTCCAGACTGTTGAACAATCTTGTCCAGTCTCTCCAGAATTGTCTCTACTGTTGATCTAATTGACATTGACATCTTCTTGTTGGTCTCGTCACGGTCGCACGCACTTGCCACAGTGATGAGGAGAGCATCTCTCTAAATATATAGGTATATAATGTATAGAAGTCAAGCAAGAGAGGGAAACTTCAAAAAATGAAAAATTTGTGAGCACGGGTGTCGCTGACAAGCGGTCTTTTTGAAACGTCTAAAGTCCTGAGAAAGCCTTGTAATATCCTTGAACTGACATTAACAAGAAAAATTCACTTGCTGAAATGATTATTCCCGTGACATCTTGTTTCCGGGTATTTTTTATCTCTTCAGATATATTTGAATATTATTTGTTTGCTATGCTCACGCGTGAGGCTAATGGAAACGTGCCAAGATGTATGCAGGTCAGTGAGGCGCTACCATCAAATAATCGTTGCCCCGTGGCCGCTGAAAGTGATTCACCATATGTGTCAATCACATGTCTGTAGCACCTTGGCGCTACGTGCTATTTTCTCTCTCTTTCCTGTTTCTCTTTCAATCATTCCATCCCGTTCCCACGTGTAGGGTAGCAAACCAGCAATTTCGAACTGGTTAACCTCCCTTCCTTTCATTCTGTAGCATCTATTATCTCTGGGCCATTCCCGTGACGTACCTGTAGAATTAAACACTGATAGCAATTTCTAGACTGCGAGTACAGAGAGGTATCGTTGGCGCGCTGACCTCTCAGAAGTGCCTCGAAGGCGATCGCGCCGGCAACAGCCCCTGCGCAAAGATCATATGACTTACGGGCAAAGTAAACACAAAAGTCACTAAATATTTGTTAGAGCGAATGTTAGGTATGCTGACCGGGCAGGTTGTAGGTGAAATGCCAGGGTACATGCAATATTAACTGCAGCTGTTTGATGAAGTCAGATACAACGGCAAGTCTGTTGGAGAGGCAAACTGAAATTTGTAAACAAGCGAAGACTTGTGGTGTTCAAAAAAGGTGGACGCCTGCGCTTGACATTTGTTCTCGTAAGCACTGACGTTTTGAAATGTGGTATTTGCAAGCTAGTTTCGTAACAAAAGAAATGACCTCGCTGTGTCATGTTGCTTTGCTGCGGAGTAGAGATTTGCTGACTTGATTTTTTTATTTGTGCTTTCCTAGATGTATAGATACAGACTTTTTTACGGGAAGCGGAGATGTTTGCCTGCTAGCCATGCGTACAGCTACACATTAAAGCGGTGATAAAATTTTGAAAGTTCACAAGGACCATACGACGCTTGACATACACAGAGCCTCTCTACTAAGCCCATTCAAATCAGCTTATATCAATTGGCATCGGGCAATGAAGCATACCTTTAAAGCAACATATTACGTTCTCTGAGCTATAATACGAGATATTGTATCATGAAAACTAATGCGATGTAAGATGTTATTTTTTTCTTCTTATGGAGCGCTCAGGACAAAATTATTCCCTATAGTTATGATTGTGGTTGTTCATTGTTATGCAAGGAGGGTGGGGTGACATAAATACCAAGGTCTACAGCTACTGGACTAGCAGCTCCATGAACAGCACCAATCCTCACCACGCGATCAGATCTCTATTGAATCAGCACACACTTTAGTGGACAACCTGCTTGATCGACTGCTGTAACGGATGTCGCCACTGCCAGTTACCATAAACACTGGAACATACATTTTGTGCCCATCCATCGTACCAAGGAAACGTCAAAAACAGATCTTTTTGAGTCGACGATATCTCAGTAGACTATTATTGAGGTAGTGTTAGGTCCTTGGCTTGACGCAAACAGCACAAATGTAGTTACAGGAACCGTCGTGACGTTCTTACAAGCCACTGGACTAGATGCACGTCTTTAGATTCACCCCAGCGTAACAGGACCATATTCCCATCTTTTTACCTTAACACCGCCATTCATCACTTTTCACTCCCCTGTCTTCCATTCTTCCATTTGGCAGTTTAGAGTATAGCAGGCTGGAGCGAATTGTCGGTAAGGACGACCTTTCCCCCTTTTTGTAAATAACTTTTGCGTTTCTCACTGAAATGTTCACTTGCTGAACCCTGCCAATACACTACCACTGGTCTCCCTTTATTTTGAGTGAAACTTGTTATAGTTACCGGTTCCAGTTGCTTCTGCAATCGTACGCAAACACAGTCCTCGAAGGTGAGCCTGTAACACTTGCGGTTTCGCGCTGCTAAATTTTATTGTTGCTGGGCTACAATCCAAAGTGCTTTTTTTATCGCAAAGTGACACCACCAGAAATAATACATAACACAGCGTTTTTCTCAAGTACCCCCCCCCCCCCCCCCACACACACACACTGCTTAACCTCCCTGTTGAAAGTTGTGGGTGTTCTGTCTTCTTTCTTGTGGTGTCGTTTTGATTGATTGATTGATTGATTGATTTGTGGGGTTTAACGTCCCAAAACCACCATATGATTATGAGAGACGCCATAATGAAGGGCTCCGGAAATTTCGACCACCTGGGGTTCTTTAACGTGCACCCAAATCTGAGCACACGGGCCTACAACATTTCCGCCTCCATCAGAAATGCAGCCGCTGCAGCCGGGATTCGAACCCGTGACCTGCGGGTCAGCAGTGTGGTGTCGTTTTGCATTAAAAGGAAGCACTATGATTTGACATCATCTTGCTCGCCAACACATGCTGTCGGTGTACAATTTCATGGCCATCATCATTGATTGTAGTAAGAGAAGTGTTGCGCTGCTTAGCACGGGTAGTAAAAGAGAAGGAAAGAAAGAAATGGAGAAATGGAGAATAAACAGAGAGACGGAAGGATGGGTAGGAAAAAAAATAGAAGGGCAGGCACGGAAATACCAGGCTTCGCTTTCACTCATTTTCTCAATAAGGAAACAGCTGCAACTGTTTTTTGCATGTCATCTCCTTGGCGTAGCTGTTTTCACATCTAATTGCGAGAAATAACGTTTGCAAAACATCGTTACTGATCGTGTAACCATAAATTTCCAAAAGGAACAAAAAAAAAATAAAACGGTTGACACTTCTGTCTTGCACTACGTTTGGTTACAACGGTGCTTGTTTACGCTGCAGGGCTCAGCCCGACTTTCTCAGCGCTGACCCGTTTGACGCAATCGAAGCGGCGCTGTCAAAACCATCGCTGCCGCTTCTCGGCGGTGCTTTTACTGTGTACGCTTTACCCTCAGCTCTCGTTATCCACAAACCCCCAGCGGCGGAACGTGCTGCCTAGCTGTGGCACGCTAACGAGCGGCCGAGGCAGTGGGGGATGTCTCTGAGCTCACCCAACGAGCGTGAAAAAATAAGAACGAGAGCTAAAAGGACACGTGCGAGCTGATTCTGGCACGCACACTTTAGCAGCCAGTTAACGCCACGTTCGCTGATAAGTCAGGAAAAAAAAAAGACTGTTGCAAAAATTAACTCAAAAGGTCATAATATCCAGGTGCCTGATGAGGCGTTTAACATACAGTGATAATCAATATGTGATGGAGACGAAGCGTTGTGCAAACAGTGTGATTCTATAGAGTAAAGAGAAAGATTTCAAATATGTGTCGCGCTCAACAGTTTCCGAACTTCTCATGCGCTACAATAAGGAGAAACAGCAATGCAGTTGTCAAGATTTATTTGACGCCCATCAGTTTTTTGTAATGCAGACAAACTATGTTACGTGAGCATTCTTAAACATCGCCATATTGGGCAGCTTACGTCTACGAACTCTTAGATTTTCTACATACTGTAAAATTGTATTGGTATATGAGACACCATGCTGCAATATCCTAAGGGCAGGCGTTCGACAAAGAAAAGATAAGCATCTGCCATAGCCACGAGTGAAATTCGTAAGCCTGCCTTCGTCAGCTGAGAACCATAAATACTAGATTAAACATTAGATAAAGTGTTGGATGCAATACTTAAAACGCCATGAAAACACTTCAGATGTGGCATACATGTTATTTTAACCGGCATGTATTGAAGAGCAATGTGCGAAAGTAGATCATTATCATTTTCGCCTAAACCGTGTCATGTCCGACAACAATGTGTGAATCTCACGCGCATGTGGCTTTCGCGACAATTTTGAACGTCTTCTTCAGCACAAAACGGACTGTGCGCCTTTAACTCGATACTGTTTTGGCGGGTACGAATTACCAAAACGTAGCTCCATCTTTAATGCTTCCATCGAATACAACACTACTTCCGCATTCTTTGCGCAAGCGGCAGTAACTAACTCAGTGGTTGGAACACTTTATAGTGTCTGGGCTGAAACACCGAGTATGATTTCAAGGACAAAGACAGCTGTGGTGGTGTTCATTTCACAACAACCTCGTGTTTTCATTCTAAAGCAGAGCGCATGCAAGCACAGTCACTACAGCGAAGTGAAAACACCGCAAACGCCGCTTCCACTTCTTTCTTCTGGCCTTATTTGCACACCCAGTCTTTTACGATAAATACTTAGCCTACAAACTTCAGGTCAGCTTTTTGTTACTCCGTGTGTTGCTGCGTAAAGCATTTTGCGTTTAAGGCTTGCTTAGTTTGTTGAGTGAAGTGACTTGTTGGGCGAGTTGGTTATTTCTTACGGTACACTTAGCTATACTTACCACTTGTCCTTCTCTAGTCTTGATATTTGCGTTACGTCTACAGTTACAGTTTAGTCATGCCTTTTCGTGCATGCATGCTATCCTGTCAAGCTAGAATACGTGCAGCTGTAGGTCATTACTTTTTTGCTTTCGTTGCTGAGTGCATGTATTTCTACTCTATAATGTTTTTCCACAAACAAGCCTGGAACACTAACCAGCCGATCTGGGAGTGCGTGATTTAAAAGTAAGACTGGTTTTTCTAAGCTATCTTTCCAAAGGCAAACGGGAATGTGCAGTTGTGCGTGAAGCCAGCAGCGAATTGTCCCCGTTTTGTTTTTAACGCTTTTGCATGCATGAAGAAGTTATGAAGATTGTAAAAGACATCGCTCCGTGAAGCGAAAGAACCATTGGTCATGCGACGTTTGACTATCTGGATTCAGACGAATGCATAACCTCATGAGCAGTTTCCGTTTCGTATGTGTCTTTGCCTTCGACCTCGTTGCTTCTTCTTCCATTATATGTATACCCCGTTCACTAAAATTAATTTTTTTGCTAATCTATCGTATAAAATTTGTTTGTAATTTTTTGGCTCTTTTCTGGAGCTGCAGTTTTCTAGCCAAAATAAGCATTTTTATTTCTGTATTAGTCAAAATGTCACGCGATATCGCCTGAATATTTTATTATAATTTGTTTGCATGAGTTTTAAGTTATGGCTGTTGTCTACTCTCAGGCATCTCTGTTTATTATTCTTCACTCTTGCATTGTTTAGTAAATGCCTGCCTACTTTGAAAGGAGCACAGAACAAAACAAAGGTAAATTGCTACGTACGTTAATCAGAATATAGCCCCTCATCAAAAAGTTGAATTCCTAAAACAAATAAACAAGAATTGACAAAATACCTGTGTCTAAACTTAGAGCTCCAATACACAAATTTGACCCGAGTTATTGTCTCTTTGATTATTATGCACAATAGCGAAGAATTTGTCGTATTATTCGAAGAGAATTTTAAAATTTTACATATTGCTGTATTATTTCTTTTTTTGGAAGGCAGTACTTTGCTTTTTAAAAGCGATTTGCTTATGTAGTCGCAGCCGTTCGATTAGGCCGTGAATAACGAGTCTGTGCGGAGTTTCAGTTATGTAAAAACAGAGTTTACAAGGTTGTCCTAGTTAAGCATACACCAACCACAAACATAGAACAACTGCGATGTAGTGTAAGTGAGTCCTGCAACGCTAACACACGTTATCTATCTAGCGAAACTGCGGAAAGTCGAGCTGTGTCGACTCGAATGAGATGCGACGGCTTTCTTCGGCAACGCAAGTGTCGAGCGGTATCTTATTTGAACCAATAGGGCTGCAAGTTCCCACTAAACAACTTAACAAAGGGCAAGTTGCCTCGTTTATATGATACCCGCATGCATAAACCGCAATTCCGCCTGACTATGGACGTGTTGGTAACGCAAGTCACGAGT
The DNA here is from genome assembly GCF_013339725.1 of Rhipicephalus microplus. Lineage (NCBI taxonomy): Eukaryota > Metazoa > Arthropoda > Arachnida > Ixodida > Ixodidae > Rhipicephalus > Rhipicephalus microplus. Next base: position 68,598,762 of record NC_051170.1, read on the forward strand.
GGCGAAAATAAGTTTAAAATAAATGAAACCTAGCTCATACAGCTTATAAACCCTACGACAGGTATAGAGAGCACGGCAATGGCTGCAAACTCCCGTTTTTCATAGTGCCGTAAATTCCTCGAAACCTTCGGTGTTGACTGTTAGAAGTGTTATGTGCATAATTTGAACGCGACTCGTGATACGGCAACTCATACAAATCTTATACGCGTCGTACACTGAAGGTAAGATCTGGAAACATGCCATCAAAGATTCAGAATTCGAACTGTGTAATAAAGGCGCTGTTTCTCCATCCTTATTTTTTGTTTTTTTTCATTTCTTTTTCTCGTATCCACTTTTGAAATAATTGCCAGTTTATAGATAATGACACATACTGCAAGATTTTTTTTTACACAACCCGATTCCCACGTGAATACACCATCTCATCAGACTTGGTTAGTCAGAGCAAAATCTCGTTTTTCCTTATTGAACTAAGTAACGGTACGTCACTCGATAGGGAAGGAATAGAAATTACTGTAGTTAATATTGCCATGGATGCTAAAGTGCCCCGCCGCGGTGGTGTAGTGGCTAAAGTACTCGGCTGCTGACCCGCAGGTCGCGGGATCAAATCCCGGCTGCGGCGGCTGCGTTTCCGATGGAGGCGGAAACGTTGTAGGCCCGTGTGCTCAGATTTGGGCGCACGTTAAAGAACCCCAGGTGGTCAAAATTTCCGGAGCCCTCCACTACGGCGTCTCTCATAATCATATGGCGGTTTTGGGACGTGAAACCCCACCTATCAATCATGGATGATAAAGCGAACTGTTAATATCAGAAGTCTATTATATGCTCCTTGACTGGTGTAATGCCTCGTAAAGCAAATAGAGATAATGTCGCTGTTACAAGAAATGGGACAGACGGATCTTTCCAATTCAGATTGTGCAGCGCCATCGGTCGAAAAGCCCGTAAGGTAGATCTGCCATGTTGTGCTGGGCGTGAAAAAGAAACCAGCCGTTCAGGTGCTAGCTATACTTGTTCATTTTTTTTTATATTGGTCCTGCAGTAACGTCCCAACGATCCGTGACCTGCTCAGAAAGCGTGGGAGTTGTTACAATGCCAAAAACAAAGTGAGAATAATTTTCACGAAATGCATCACTTTCCTGAAAAACAAAAGAATATACCAATGCGAACTGGTTTAGTCAACAAGATTGGCATTGTGGTTTTGCTCAGAAACGAGCGGCTCGCGTAAAAGCGCTCTGCAGCCTCAGTTGTTATTTCGCGTTGCAATTTAGCTGCTTGCCTGCAACATAAACCAGACATGCAGGGCAATATTACGACATGCGCATTTCAAGACAGACGGCTGCCGACGCACACGAGCTAGGAAGCAAAACGGATCACCATGAGCTTGTCGGTGTTACACATTGAATAAAACGAAGATTTACGCATGCAAACGTGCCAGAGACTCTGCTGTACAATTCCGCGGAAAAGCAGTGCCGCCACACGAGGGTCGATCGACACAAAGGTCCCAGTAGGCATCCCTATGCAATATATGCAAGGCATTGCGTTCCAAAGTGGCCAAAAGTAGTAGGCATACCACGTCTACCATCGCTTTAGACATCCATTAACCTTCCCCTTTCAGATTTCCTTTTGCTTTCTTTAGCCAGCTTTCTCTTCGAAACCATAGAGGCTGAGAGGTACGAAGTCCATACACTATTTCTTTACTCTGTGCTATATATCAGATTGAGCACTTTGTTCGGTACGTCATCGCCCTCATCTTTCGGCTGATCGTGGACACTCGTGTCCCGTTCGCAATAACACATCGTAATGCAATGCTACCGCGAGATGCGTCAGCCATCCAAGAAACGCACACGTACAGCATTCACGAAAGTCAGAACGACAGTGCTAAATTTACGACCAAAACGCACCGCAGACAACCAGTGTGCAGTAAAAGAGCATCACGTACTCGGGCCGCTAATTGTGTATGTGCTTCAAACGGGCAATACGTATTCTTGTGCGTTTTCTGGCGCACCATTCACGCACCTGTCCACGCCTTGTTTCTTTCGAAAAAGTTATGAAAGACAGAATTAGGAAGGGTGTAAAGGTACTACCCGTGGCTTAGGAAATGAGCAGGGGTATAGAAGCTTAGCCCAGGTCAAACACAATCAACGGGGTTTCGTTACCACACGTGCTTATGAATGACGCAAGTTTAAAACCTCAGCAAGAAATAAAATGGAGATTTATCTCAGTGGAAGGTGTATCGTGAAAATTTGACAGCAAAACATTCTCTGCGACGAACACTTTTCTTGAACGCCTACTTCAGATCGGAAGAGCACGGCATTAGACAACGGCAGTCGGGTTGTGCAGAGCAATGCGCCTCTTGCATCTGTCGTGTCGCAGATGTTTCAAGTGCGGAAGCAGAAAAGTTATGTCTAAGCTTCGCCAACGACTGCTACTCATCCTCTCTACGGCGTGTCCCTATGAAATGGCCAGCAGAGGATTCTGCGACTGTGCACAGCGAAAAATAGTGGATGCGTTCAGTGTTGCCGAAGCAACAAGCATTATAAATGTCCCCTACTTTCATCTTTATCTATGCTGGCTGCTTTTTTCAGAAGGATAGGAGAGAGCAATACTCAAATGACTCACATTCTTTACTGACTGACATGAGATTTCAAAACCCTGTACATTATGATTTGTCGAGAAATAAATCGATGGAGCTCGCTTTTTTTGCACGAAAAGAATACACACACGAACATTCCTAAAATCAGAGCCCAGCTTTAGGCTTTGTTTCAGATTTCACAAGTATGAAAGAGAGAGGAATCGTTCGAGGACGTCTTTTCTTCGTTAGACCCAAATGGATGCGTAATTCGAGGAACGTTGATTCAGATCCCATCAATGGAAAGGCTGTTGTTCACTAGATTTAATTATTTTTTTAAAATTCAGGTCAAATTATTATTACAGTGCCGTAAAAACAAAAAAAAAATAATCCTCCCTATGTTTTCATTCGCCTAATTGGTTGTTGGTTTCATTAGACCTCAAAAAGGCCTTTCACAGCTTTAATCATGAGATTTAGACTGTCATATGAAACTGCTCCAGTGGTAGTTAAGGAGAGATGGAGAAAGCAGGTACGTTGATTAGTATATGACCAGCATGTTTCTCTGGACTCGAGCATTGGACGAGGCTTCATCACTAGGTAATTAGGGATGATTCCCACGCTTTAACGCTGTTCGATCTATGACGCTGCTCGCGGTATGAAAAAATTAACGCACTCAAGTCATGCTTCAGACAGTTAAATTAAGGTGTCACGAAAGAAGGCATTCCACTCCCATTATTTTTATTTATTTTACACGTGAATGATTTCGTCGGTGTTGAGGAGACTGTTAATGGGGTCATCTACGCTGATGATACAAGCATTTTATTTTCTGGTCACCCCGCTCTTTATTCAGCAAGTCAACTCGTCATGACTCTCGAATTGATTCTGTTAGGATTCCTACAGAAGACATCCGGTAATAAATGTGAGCCAAGGAAAAGCAATGATGTTTCATCCGCGTCATAAAGAGTCGCCCAAGCGACCTTTATTTTTTATGGTTACATTTTTTGAACAAGTTCAGTCCGCCGAAACTTCAGGTATCCGTTTTTCAGCAACCATGTCAGCGAATGCACACGTCATTTTTTTTGTTTGGAAAACTTTCGCTCACTGTGGGGTTCTTCTAGTAGAACTTGGAAATGCTTATAAGTTGCCCGAAACGCTTAAAATATTTGCCCGAAACGCTTAAAGTTGCCCGAAACGCTTAAAACTGCGCAGTTACCCCGAAAAAGTCTGTTTGCTTCTCCGAAAGACGAAATGTGCGCAAAATATTGTACGCGGCACGGCAAGGAGAAGAACTTTGCTCCTTGTGGATTAAAGCACCCGTTTTTTGGAGCAACTGTACGAATGTTCGCGCCGTGTGCAAACGACCCATTGGTGCCTACACAAGCCTGCTTCCTTTCAGGCGGTGCCATGGCGGTGTATGGTGTAGCAGTTAGTATACGCGCATTCTGACTGTGTAATCGTGAGTTCGAATCCCATGTGTTTACTGCAAATTTTCCGGAATTCCTTTCTGTATGTGGTGCTTGCACATCGATTGTATATCTAATCAAATGCCAGGACGCAGTTCGAAAGGCTGGTGAAGCCAATCGAAACCTTATTTTGCTTTTGCTAACTGTTGCTGCTTTGAGGAGTAACCTCGAGAGCACGGTTACTTTTTCGCAGTTACTTCCTGAATGATGCAGTGCGTGTGGCAAGTTGTTTACACCTCTAAAGGAGCAACCTCGATACCTCATTTACTTCTTAGCCTGTATTTGTCTCATACAGCTGAATTGTTTGCAAAATCAAATACTTTGACCTCCATTGCTTCTCGAAAGCAGTCTGTTAAATGGTGTTTTTATGAACATTCTTTAACACAATGTGATGATAATATTTAGCCTAATTTACTGTAATGTTGAAGGATCTCATAAGAACATGTCACGAACCTCTCACACTGATGGTGCAATGCCAACAGACTATTTTACGTGTTTATCTGTTTAACAATGAAGGTAAATGGCATCAGTCTTGCTAGTGACCCGTACATTGTGTTTCATGGTATTATTTTCAACGTTTTGCTTGATCCTACTATTTTCTTGTGTTTTGAGGGCACCATCCTTATTTCTTATACACCAGTTGAAGGAGTAAAAAAGCCTGCATAGATGGAGTGATGGAAGTTTATGTAATAGTTGGCTGAACTTCACTCGCGTTGTTTTGATTGATTGATTGATTGATTGACTGATGTGGGGTTTAACGTCCCAAAACCACCATATGATTATGAGAGACGCCGTAGGGGAGGGCTCCGGAAATTTCGACCACCTGGGGTTCTTCAACGCGCACCCAAACCTGAGCACACGGGCCTACAACATTTCCGCCTTCATCGGAAATGCAGCTGCCGCAGCCGGGGTTTGAACCCGCGACCTGCGGGTCAGCAGCCGAGTACCTTAGCCAATAGATCACCGCGGCGGGGCACTCGCGTTGTTTTGTCTGCTGCCCGGTGCTTACCATTGTGTCTTTTTTTTAAATGAAGTTTGTGTCACCTCGCTAAAAATCTTCTGCCAAAGTGTTAAGTTTTACATATTTCAAGCAGTGTCTGTTACTATCAGTGTAAGTGGACAGTCACCTAGCCTAGAAAGTCGCAGCACTATAGTACAACTAATAATAACTCTTTCCGCTGGCGAATCGATTAATTCCGAACTTCGTTATTATACAGCGCTATTGAGTGACTTCATCGGGCAGTGCAGTTACAATGATCACTGCAGAAGATCTATGGAATTGATAGTTTTATTTTATTGAAATATATATAAGACATTCCCTTCATGTACACGCACTTGAATACGAAGCGCAAATACGCTTCACGTAATCGTCTGCGCTTGGATGAATGCGTATGTTCACGATTCTGCGGGCTTCGCGTCTTGTTCATCTCCCTGGTTTCCCTTCGTTTTCTTCTTCTTTCCTTTATTTCTTCCTGCGGGCTGACGAGGATATCATATTTCAGAGCTAAGTGATCGATTCTTCGCGTTAATGACTGAGCCGATAATGATACGTGGGGTTGAACGTCCCAAAACCACCATATGATTATGAGAGACGCTGTAGTGGAGGGCTCCGGAAATTTCAACCACCTGGGGTTCTTTAACGTGCACCCAAATCTGAGCACACGGGCCTACAGCATTTCCTCCTCCATCGGAAATGCAGCCGCCGTAGCTGGGATTCGATCTGCTACCTGCGGATCAGCAGATTGAACCAATAATTACGAAAGAGCCAGGAAAGTTGTATCCACGCGATGTAAACGTAGCGAGTAGAACGCAACAAGAGTACGTTACAGGTGCCAGTAAAACGTGAAGCGAAGCCTGCCGTTGTTATCGAGAAGCATTCAAAAAAGGCAAAAGATCGGCATGACGAAAACAGTAAAGAGAGCGCTACTTTTGCGAGGTGCCGCGAATTCACGTATTTCGACACGCGAACTTCGAGCAACCTGTTCAAGGACAACAAGGTCGCTATCAATCGCTGTCCTTGACACAGTCCTTGCTTCATCGCCCGCCGTGGTGAAAGCATTTATTTGAATGAAAGCACGCGTTATGCGACCTCGTTCACCTGACATCTTCAATTATGCATGCGTTCTGTTCACTTCTTTCATAGCTTGCGCAAACGTTGAAACGCAGCCTTGTCTACTTTACCGCAATGAATAAAACTTTAGGAAAAATGACCACACCTACAAAACAATTAGGGAAAATTTTGTGGGGCCGGTACTTAGCTGCATGCTCAGTGCATTTTTTTTTATTTAGTAATAAGAGGCGTATTGCTCTGTGATGATTTCACCTGAAATGTTTATGCTACCTGTCCGCGTTAACAGTGACAAAGAAATCTTCTCCCTGACGGTAAATTGAGAACCTCTGCCAGCGTTCCCACAGGGTAAGTTTTTGAACGTGGCTGGAAAATCCGCCACCTTTAAAACGCTCTCAGCCTTCTCCTCCAGAAGTTTATAAAGGTGGCGGATTTTTCTGTAAGGTGTCTGCATTGAGATCACGCATTTGAGAAAAAAAAAAATAGGTACTACTAAATATACATTTTCCATGCAATGAAAAATTTCCATGATAAGAAATAAGTTTCGCCTGTTCATCAAAAATTGAGAATCGTGAATTTAGTTGGTTTGCGCCCGTAGAAAGAAGGTATTTAAAAGTTCCGAGCACTCGAGTGACTCCGTGGAAGAACACATCGCAGAACTCATGGGTTAGAATGCGGTTCCACTTTTTCTTTTCTTATTTGCGTCCATCGCCATTTTCTCTCCCGGACACGGGAATTTTCACGAAACGGGCACTTTAAATTCACGTAAGGAAGACAGCACTATAATGTCTTGGGAAACACGATGACAAGTTCGGTCTTTTAACGACCATTCTGTCTTTTCAGACTCTCTACAAGTTTGTAGTGAGCACAAATTTAAACGCGACATTTTTATTTTGCTTTCTTATGTGTACCGAGTGATGTGAGCAATTGCTCTTGGGAACATCACCCCGTCGCTGAAAATCTAGCCCCTGTAAATGTTGTCGGCTATTATGTCAGTGTTCGAGTCAAAATTACGCTGACGTGACGAACTGCAGACGCTGCAAATTCAGGTATGCTCGTTATATAGCCCTCTGATTTTTCGTTTCAATTCGTAAGTGTTGTGCCCCCACAAAACCAGAGTTTCACATCAATCTTACGGGCCTGTGCTAGAACGAAGCCGGACCCTTTCTGCGCGGCCTTTGCTCACAAAGGTCGTTGGTAATGACCGGGATGTAGAGCACAAAGAACCGGCGCCAGTTCGAATGACAGGCTTGACAGGCGGTTCCATCATACGGAAGAAAGGGGAGAAATAGAGGCCGGTTAGGGCCCGTCGCTACCTGGATATTGACATTTATGCCGACCACGTAGAGGGTTTCCGTTTGTTCCGTGCACCGGCCGTCGAATACATTTCCGTCGGCACCAAGCGAAGAGGCGTGCATCGAATGCGGTGTCGGTTTCGGGCGTCTGCCTTGAGCGGCGCAACAAAGCATTAAAGTTACGTAAAAATAATAAAAAAACGCATATACAAGTCACCGACTTGAAGATCAAAGAGTGAACTCTGGTTGCTCAAGTCCTAAGGTCTCCTCGGTCACACACGCAGAAGCATTTCTACATAAACGTGACATTTACGGTAAACGAAAAAAAAAAAAGGGCACTGAATCTCCGGAGCTGTACCTAGCCGATGTTGCTTAATGACGTCTAATTGGTAGACAAAACGAGCAAGTAAACGTATGCTTGCGTCATAGCAGAAAGTTGTGACACACGTCATACAGGAAGAGCAGAAATGTTACTATGAGAATTACGGCGCGCTATTTAAAACTAGTGTTTTCGTGCTCGCCACATGTTCTTTTGCGTTTTTTTTCCTGCACATCCCTGCAGTTTATTTACTTTTTTTGTTCGAGGCTGACAGATAAAAAAATGTTTTTCGCAGCAGCGTTGATCCGTATCGACAGCTTTTGATTTGTCAAGTCCAGGAGCTTTGCGCCAGTTTTAAACAAACAAGCGTGTGTATACGGTTAATACATTATCCCGTTTAATGAAACACGTCCTTTGGCAACACCGGATGCAATGGTGTGCATCGCTGGCGGGAAAACTTGACGATCGTGTCAAACTCACCGTCATCAGAGCATTCAGTCGGGCCGACGTCGGTGCTCGCTATCCCAATGCCGCACACTGTAACCCTTCAGCCGGGTTCAGAACCGGGAGTACCAACGCACAATTATCCAGCGCATTCGGTGAGCGACGGCGGGTAACGGTGGCTCAGACTTTGAAATCGTCACTCCAAAAGCCGGCGTATCTACATTTTTTTTTTTTTTCAGAGCTGGCGAATACAACCGCAATCGTAGTCCGGTGAGGAGTTCGGCTTTGCACCGCACGCAGAAGCCGTCAGAACGAATGCGCGACTTCGCGCGCTGCTCTTAGCCGTCGCTAGATCAACAGGCTGGTCCCGCAAGCGCTTTAGCGGCGCGCGCGATGGCACGACTGTTCTCCAGATCCGACGGCTCACCGCCTGACACTTCTCTCGGCCGGGCAAAGCGGTGAGGGAGCTGCTTCGTGGGTTGGAAGAAGAGGGGAGCACCAGAGTGCGCGCGCCGATATCCACGCCTCTTTTCGCTGGCCGGTAAAAAAATATTCAAGAAAAAGTACGAGCGAACGCGAAGCTAAATAGAAGCGGGACGAGCCGGAGAGTGGCTCCATCTGGGGGCTTGCTACGGCAACATCAATATGCCCGAGTTCGTCGTCTCCCGCGCTTCTTCTTCCACAGCGAGATGCGATGCGCCGCCTGCGGTTCCCCTTCTCCATCCTCTCGGATCTCTCTCGGTTACCTTGGCCGCGTTCCATCATCGGGCCTGGCCAGCTTCGATGCTAGCCGTCGGCACGATGCAGAGCGGGAGGATGGAGAGTGGAGAAATTGATCCCTCCTGGGCGATAAATGCCAGCTGGTAGCAGGGAAGACGCTCTCTAGCAACGAAAAAAAAAAATGATGGGAGTATATTATGTTGTTCGTTTGTGTACCCTTTTTTATTTCCGGAAGATCTATCTATCTATCTATCTATCTATCTATCTATCTATCTATCTATCTATCTATCTATCTATCTATCTATCTATCTATCTATCTATCTATCTATCTATCTATCTATCTATCTATCTATCTATCTATCTATCTATCTATCTATCTATCTATCTATCTATCTATCTATCTATCTATCTATCTATCTATCGAAGGTCATACAATTTACACGTATAAATGTATGTTTTTTTATCGTTAGTTGCCCGTCATACATGATAAGCTTCTTTTATTATTGCGCGCGAATAACCTTCCGGCCTGTGGCTTATGTATAGCTAATCTTGTTGTGCTTTAGCGTGATACTTTCTTGATATTACAACGTATTGGCAGTGAAGACATGTTATGTTGAGTAGCGTCTGCAGTGTCACAGCATGTTCTCCTAATCAGAAGAAAATATTCATCAAAATCAATAAGATACCTCCTATCAGTCACGGGTGGTCCCGTATGGAGAAGGTGTTCGTTAGACATTGATAAGCGCACGCATAAATGCGCCAGACGGCGATAACTTGCATGTTTAATGAATTGTGATAAATGGTTCATTAACTATTTGAGTGACGCTAATTATCACTGCGAGCTGTAATTCGTGGTATAAACGGGGAAGCACACTTATACGGCAGCAGTCGACCATTAAGTTGACAAAAGTCGGCTTGTCTTGTAAGCAGCACCAGTTGAACGAATGACTCGTCTGGTGCACTGCTGATGAGAGCAGCGATTTTTCAGTTTCTTTTCAATTTATACGGTTGTCATTGCCAACACTCAGCGAGGGCTTACTGTCAATGAATAAAAATTATTTCCTTTATGCATCTGAACTCGTGCGAACTCGTGCATCTGAACTCGTGCGAATCGTCGCAGTAAATTGCCCCTCACTAAAGTGGGAGATATCTGCACCTCTGCCAGGCGAGCTAAAATGGTTCCCAATGCTTGAATATTTTCTTTTATTGCGATAGCAATTATATGGACACTCTCGGCGGGATTTCGCCGCTGGCGTCGTCGTCCATGTCTACACCGTATATGTATACGTAGCTATATATATGAAAACGCAAGAAAGAAAAAAAATTCAAGAAAAAATGGCCTTGATCTGCATGTTAATCAGCAAATGTCGTCGAAAGACGATAGTCTTGCATGCGGAGAGAGTGAACAAGACATTTATTTGATGTTCTGCGCAAGAAAATCGGTGAATGGTATTCTGGAGGCGCTACGTTAGAGTGCCTCGAGCGTGCAGTGGAGACGAACGAGCGCATCAAGTCACGTCACACGTAAGATATGAGCGCAATCTGGTATTTTTCGTGGAAAACGAAGCGCGTGGCTCTGAGATGGTAGTGCGCGTCCGTCACAGAGGTGATAAGGTGTAGAACGCAAGGCGATGGGCAGGTGCCACCACTTTCTCGTCTTAGCAAAGCGTTGGAAACACTCACCTATTTGTGCAAACGTTGCATGGTGAGCGCAGCGTGATAAGCGCTACGGTCCTTAAAATTACTTCTGTTCACCTTTTATAGTAAAAGACGCACATGCAGAATAAATACGTGTTGTTATGTTGCCCCAGAAATGCGTAATAATTGCTTCTTAATTGACAATTGCACAAACATGAACGCTAAATCTTGAGCAGCAATGGTGAGCGCTGCGAATGGGGTCGGCCATTTCCAATACCCAGTGCCGCTTAAGTGGACAAACAGACACATGCACAGACAGACAGACAGACAGACAGACAGACAGACAGACAGACAGACAGACAGACAGACAGACAGACCAAATGTTTTGCGTCGAAGGTCCCCAAGAAAGACTATCATATTTAAAATACTTGAAGCCAATAGCTGTCGCTCGCTGGCGAGACACCTTGTTTGCCTACACCAATGTCCGTGAAATTACTTTCTGATGCTTTATTCCGTCCTTTGAGTCGTGCCTTAACAAGACAGACATGACATTGATGATATGTTTGTCTTCGTACACCTCGTTATCCAAGATGCGTCGGTGAACACGTGACCAGACTAAGAGGCTCAAAACCTTCACCCAAGGCGGCACTTATCTATGAAAAAAGTTCTTCAATGTCTAACCAGGCGAAGTATAATTTCCCAGTTTTTATGGAAGAACACAAATACTGCGCTCAAGTTGAGTTTAACGTTTGAAGCGGCTTGAGCTTATTTTCAAGATTTTGACCAGGCTCTCACCAGGCATAGCCAGCAATGGTCGACGCTAACAAAGAACTGTTTATTAAGCAGTTTGATCGAGTGGAAGTAGGACGCACAACTTCCCTAGTTCCAGACTGTTGAACAATCTTGTCCAGTCTCTGCAAAATTGTCTCTATGGTTGATCAAATTGACATCGGCACCTTCTTGGTGGTCTGGTAATGGTCACACGCACTTGCCACAGTGATTAAAAGCAGCATTTTTCTAGATGCAAGCCTTCACGAGTACTACGCCGTGGGGAATGACCTGGCCTACTCTTCAACGCGTTCAGCCGTTCAGCACAGCAATGGACGTGGCCTGGCTAATGGTAATAAAAGTAGCATCCAGTGGCCATGCTAATGACCATGGTTGCGCCGAGCATTGCGCCTCGACGCAAGCTGTTTGTTGGGCGGGTTTGCCATTACATGCCTGGATGATCGCGTCTCCGGTGCGGATTGGATGCTCCGTAGTCGGACCCACGCCATCAAGCATCGTCGACTCCAGACCGTCACACTTCGAGACGCACCCCACGCCACATCACCTTTCGTAACCTCCCGCCTGGAATCTCAGCGTCCATTGTACCGCTTATCTTGGCGTCAGGCATTCATCGTCAGGCACCCATCGTAACGTCAATCATTCTGCTCTCTCACCACCATTTGATGATCCCAAAGGGCTTAGATCTGAAAATTCCCCTTGTTAGAACAACTATGAGAACAGCTTTTGGAATCCTTAAAAATAAAAAGGCTGTAATTTATTTTCCCATTAGAAAATAATGCACCATAGACAAATTCACTTACGGTGAGATGAGCGGGACAGACGCATTTCGTCTTGTGTGTGAGTGGAAGGAGGTGGGGTAGTAATACTCAAAAAGGGAAAATGAAAATAAATGTGACCCCGCAACTGTCTGCGTCCGAGTGCGACACCTCAGCAGTAGCTCACAAGGGAAAGGATACAGAGAGTAGTGAAAATTGAGAGAAATGTAAAATATTCGTAAATGGTTAGGGAAGTCCATGGATGGTGCTCCGATCAGCGAGTGGTGGCCGAAGAGAGGACATCACGGACGAGGCAACCGGGCCCCACAACACGCGCCGAGTGACTCATTTTGTCCTTCATCGCATACGTCTGCATTTCTGTGTATATTTAATGGCGAAGCCTCTAATAAAGGTCCACGGAAGTTAGCTCCTGTCCATGTCTCTCGGCCCATGCGAATGTCAACAGTTGTACTTTAGTTTTTTCGCGAATGTGCTATGCATCCTTGGCAAGTACTATATTGGCTTTGCTCACGGCAAATCATTATTATATGAAAAGCAATTAATGTTTTATTGAAAATAGAAAGCTCATGACTTCAAAACAACAATTCGAAACAACTAAAAACAAGTATGAAACGGTTTTTCCAAGGAAAATTGTATAGGACGTTCTCATTTATTCGCACCCGCATCGTAAAGCTTAACGTGGACGCTGAACTCCCCAAGCAAGCGCACTGATCTGGAAACGTCCGGACTCAAAATAACGAAGCAGTAGCATGCAAATCGATAATCATAAAGTATTGTGCGTTATTAACTCACTATCCTATGTTAATTATAAAGTGTTATTCAAGCTTTGGCAGAGTTCTTGAACATATAAATAGGTTGACAGACGAAACATTTTCGAGGTCGCAAACTCAGTGCTAGCGGTGTTGAATGCATAAAGCTATGAAAAGGAGTGATGATTGCATTAAACCACGTGTGTCACTGGTACTTGGATTGACTTCACAGAGCGATCCGAAAAACCTGCAAGAATGAAAGAAGCAGTCATATTAAACGTTGCCTTAGTGAGATATCTTTTCAGCGAAGGTTATTGACCCTATCTTCAAGCAGAGCCACTTTCTTAATTAAATGCTTACGTTGCCAGCCTCGGCAGAAAATATAACGCTGACATCACGTGCGATGCTGGCATATGCTTACGGAGAATGAGGGCTGGGCAGTACTTAAAATACATGCATCTGAGATACTCGTTAGGCATCTTGTATTTCTACAATACGTCTCACATGATGAGTATCTGTATCAGTATTTCCGATGCATTGAAATGTGCATCATGTATATTAGATATAAGATACTGGTATTGCTAACTTCAATGCGAAACAATAATCGCTGACTCACATCCACTTCTCAAGCTAGTACGGGTTCCTATAAATTACCTATATAAACGAAGGGCAGTGACATGCTTTTATATTTCCGTCAACCAGCGTCATCAGGGGATGCCTTCACGTCCCTTTTGTTGCAGCTGGGATACATGACCACATTCGCGCAGTCTCGGCAGAAGCTAGCTCGTGAACGTAGACTTCGCGTGTTTGCCGACTTGCAATTTGTTTTGCTGATCGCTTTTTTTTTCTTTTTAGTTGTGACCCGGCAACAACACCAATGCATGACACTTACCTTTATTGCCTTGCCAGCGGCTTGACAATGCGTGCGGGGATGATCACACAAATTGATGCCGCTTCATTCTCTTATACGTAGTACTACGTCACTAAATCTTAAGCACAGAACTTCTTTGCATCTCGTGGCTTTCACCCACCAGCAATTTCGTGAATATTGTTGATGTAGGTTTGCATTAAATTTCACTAAATTATGCGCAAATACGATCCTAAGTGCAGCCCCGCCGATACCGATGCGTGATCCAATAGAGAGAACATTTACTGAACAAATGAAATCTTGGCGTACCACACCGTTTTTTTCTGCTATTTCTATTCAAATAGCTCTTGTAAACATATCAGTCTGTTTATAGTTTTTTGTGCATCCCATGAATTATGCATAGGCTTCTGAGCAGGTTTTTTTGTTCTTTCGTTGAGTTCACTTCAATGTGTCTTTTGTAACGTGTAACTAAAATGAAATCTGTAATTTGGTTTTACCTTTGTGGGTCGGCTTTACTACTGCTGGTGTTTACACATCCCTGTTTCACATGAGATAACTGTTCTTGCAATGCGACCTGCGGAACAAGCATTTAGGTATGTTGGTGTGGATTAAGTATGCAGTGCAACACATACAGCTTAATGCTTAGTAAAATGGGAAAGTTGTGTTTGCGTAATAATAACGGAAATGTTTGGAAGCTACTTTAAAGTTTTTAGGAAGGGCATGCAAGAAACATCGCGATAAAAGTAACAGTGTTACAGTTACAGTTACCTAAGCCAAAGAAATTCGGCAGATCTTAAGCACCTTGGGAATCGGTGTCATGCGAAGCATGCAGGTGTAAGGTGAATGTGTTTGTATTTTATAATTTAGTGAGATATTATGAAGGGATGCTAAATATATGTTTAAATACACGCACACACATACGTTTAACAGCCGCGTGCGTTTTACATAAACAGCTGTTTACAGTTGCGTAACAATGCCACAGCAACATGAAGATTAGGAACACCAGAAGTGGTATGCTGATATTAAGCGCTGGTGTTTCCGCTGGCGCTCACGATGATGGTAGCACCCAACATTGCTACGCAAATCAACTTCAGTGGATAGCGCTGAGCTACTATTGACGTTATCCCAACATGATGGCTGTATCATAGAAGTACATAAGCAGTGTTTATAAAATTTTATAGCCAGCACCGCAACCACAATTGACGTTTCACGAACCGTGGTGTCTATTTGAAAAGTAGTTCCGTGATCTGGCGTGGCTCTGTGGCAGAATGCTTGATTGCCATGCAGAATGCTGGGGTTAGATTTCTGTTGCGACACTAACATTTATTGTTTGCTTAAGCTTTAAAACAACCCGTGGGTGTTCTCGCGGTTCTAAAGTGAATATGAAGTATCTATCACCTGTGACACATACCCACATACCAGTGGCACATACCCGCCCCCGGGTATATGGCACTGTTTTCTGCAAAATATTTGGTGACGTGTGCAATGAGATTGTGTCATTATTCATTTCATGACCAGCCCATCGTATTGGTCAAACCATTTTACCTTTAAATATATATGTTTTCTTTTTGAAGGCCCCCCTATTTGTTTACTATTACTAATCGCCAGGTAGTCGTAGCTAAAGGTGGTAACAGCACTAACAGCGGCTGTGTCCTGCAAGATTTGGTGTAACTACGCTGTCATGCGCTCTGTTTTTGTTTTAGTTTACGTCATCTGGCTTAAGCTGCACCAATTGTTAACACCTCTCATCGAAAATCACGCGGCAATAATTTCTGTAATAGCACTCAATATCAATTTACATATTCGTTGCATATTGATCTATATACAAAATAATTTCAGTAATAACACTCAATGCCACTATATATGAACGTTGCTCTTCGGTTGCTCACAACATCAATTGTTCCTGTTGGTTCTTGCGGCTCTAAAAGGGTTGGAGGCTTTTTTCTTATTTGACGCGCCCATGCGTAGGGCCCCGGAGGCTGACATGGTGGCCAGAGTTCTCATAATAACGCGTCTGTGAATAAAGCAACACATCGAACAAAATTAAAGGAGTGGAGACCTCAGGTTGCGGGCTTGCTTGAGACACTTGTGAACAGCTTTATACAGCGCACGTATGCCTTTACCTAAGTCTCCCTGAGGCTTTTTCCAGTAGTACTAAATAGACTCACGTGATTGATCCCGTAAACATTGTCCTTCCACGCAGTCCTGATTCGCGGTTGGAGTTCTGTTAATGTCATAGCCAAGAAAGCACTTAAGATTCCTCCAGCGACGTGAAATATTGCCAATATCTCAATTATAAAGCACTTGAAATTCCTCCAGCTACGTGAAATATTGCCAATATCTCAATCTTCGCTACAAGTATAACAGCACACATGGTACTCTGTTTCCAATTTAAACATGTTCTGTGCTAAGTCTGATTATAACAATACAATGCATACATGACTTTCCTAAAGCCCATGTGGTTAAAGCTTTGTTTTCTTGTACAATTTGTCGTGGGCAACCTGAATCGACTATAACTGATCCGGCAAAACTTTCAATAATGCCTTTCTGTTCTTCTTACTTATTTGTTCCCTTTTTCCTTGCAATTTCTTTCCCCGCCCTTCCTTCGTTCTTTCACCATGAGCAGCGTGCGTACATGTCACCGCCGACTAGATTCCCTGCCTCCATCTCCACAGTTTTTAATTATACCGTGAAACTCTTAGTGAAAATTCACCGTAATTTACATAGCCTCCGGGGCCCCACTCGTTTCGCGGCCAGAGGAACGCAGCATGTGCTGAAGTGAGCAACAAATTATCGCCTCCGTTGTGAAGATTAAAAAATGCGGAAGGTTCTCCCGTTTCAATAATTGACGCAAGGCCTCGCAGCGAATGGAGCATGCATGCCGTCGAGTGGCTGACTAGCCCTATATAGACGCCGTTATCAAAGCACAGCCGCATCAATGAAGCCGTCACGATGCATCACTGGGTAACGAAAAACAAGGAAAGAAAAACAAGCACACCCCTATTGGAATTTCGCGCTGCCAATTAACGCACCGAGGGAAAGAAAGGGCACTGCTGCTCAATTTGCGGCGAAATGGTCGTTAATGATTTCATCTTGCTTTTTTTTGTTCTCTGTGACTCTTCGCTGCGAAGGCAGTGTTGCAAGACCGACCGCTGAGAGAAACATGTATCTGTTATTGCTGTCAAGGAGCAGCTTATAGTAAGACCCACAGTAAGGACTGGATACATTAGTTGATAGCATATGCATGACAACTAATATATCTATCAAACAGCCTGCACGTACGTTGTAATCACGCACTTACAAACAGCCGTTTATATTGTCTTGTGAGACACTGTTGTTACATTCTGATCTAGTTGTAGGTCCATAATGAAGCTGTAAAACTCGCGAGAATGAGGGACAGACGTAAGGACAGACGTAAGACAAAGAGCTAACCAATGTTCTCAAGTATGATTTTTGTTAGTACGGCGAGGATAACTTTAACTCTCGTGAAAGGCAACAATCGTTCTATCCTCAATAGACCCTTTTCAAACAGTCGCACAGAACCCCGTGGGTGTGCGTAATGCTGTAAGGAAAGTATGTACGCCCAGTGAGCCGGCTGGTTGGTCAACTACGGCTTGTTGGCGTAGTTGGAGCGGGGGGCATTACGAAACGATAAGAACGCGTCACCACTTCTTGACTGTTCTTGCATCGTAAATACTATTATTACCCGAACGCATGTGGATGTATCTCTATACCCATAACATGTTAAAGGATGAACGGCGCTCAGTTTAGATATTACCGAACGAATATGTATCGAATGTAACAGTTATGCAGCGTGCACTATACCATCATGATACCGTATGATACCATCTAGACGTACTACAGGAGAGTGAATTCACGTTTATGGGGCGATTACTTGTACTGTTCGTAATTATACTTATGTGACGTATTCAACAGCCAGAATTAGCTGTTCGCGTGGGCATTTAGTGTCATGATCCTTCCAGAGCTTGCCAGCTGCCTTCAGCCGCTATAGCCTTTAGCAAATATTATCGTGTTGCTCACGCTTACGAAAAATTTGGGGACCCTTAGGTTCTCCTTCAAAAGTTCAACACGATAGCGATATTCTGTGTTCAAACACATAGTGCGTGGAATCTTTTTCAAACTTGCTATGCACTCACTACGTGGCCCTAAGGGTGCAGTATAGTGTGTAGTTTTTGTAGTTGGTGAATAACTTTAAACGGGGAAGTCCTTATAATAATCACATGTTCTGATGCCCGACGACAATTTACCTTGTACCACGCATCATTACGGCAATATTTCATGTTGTATTGTGAAGTATGTATACAAGACCCGTGTGTTTGTAACGCATTAAATTTGCTTTGACTGCATTTTCAAGTGTAAGAAGTTGTCTTCACTGTATTCACAAGCAGAGGCGGGGCTGTTCATTGGCATCACATACGCACTAAAAGTCTTCCATAAGTACAGTGCGTCTGTCCGGGTCAGTTAAATTAGACACTTTTTTTCGAATAAATGAAGTCGTTTCCCAACCTTTTTAAAAACATATAGATTGCCATATTGATTCGCTGTAGATCCGAATATAGATTCGCCACGGTGCTCCTTGCAACAAAAAAAAAAATCACAACACATATATGTGTGCCTTCATTATCAATGCTATAGTGCGGAATGCTGAAAAAGGGTAAGCTTTTTCTCAGTAACAGCCAACACCCCGCAAATAAACCTTTTGCATGTGAAAGACACGTTATGCTCAGGCACAAAAGGCCCCAGAGCCTTCTCAGTCTCTAAACCGTGGGGGAGTATCTTCCGAATCATAAATCTCAGCGTATGTGGAGTAGAACGTCATAAAAGCACTTTATCTGGAACCACTGTGCTTGAGCATAATACAGTCCAGCTGCATTCGTGGCTTCAGTATATTAGGCAAGTGAAGGTAAAGTATTTGCTTATGCAGAGAATATCGCTTTCTTTTGAACAGATAAGCCAGGTGTAAAAAATCTGGTATCTGCGATTGAAAACTGCGGTGTAGTATCAGGAGCGCGTTTAAAGGCCTCTAGGGGTTTAAGACTTTGGTTTGGCTTAGTGGGATCGTGCGTTAAATATGTTAGCAAGGATTAGTCGGACAAGAACTCTTCCAACGTACCTCGGTGCCCCACAGAAGCTTATAGTTCAGAGCGCATTACTGGAAGGAGTGCGTCCCTAACTTTGAATGACAAGCCCAGACATTTGTTACCTATCGACTTTCGAATAACTTGGGAGAGCTGAAGCTTGAAGTACTTTCCTAGCAACAAAGCTTTGCTGTGTACTTCAACTTATACTCTGCGCAAGATTCTATACACAACGCTTTCATCGGATTTTCGCAACCTTCATATGGTCTTCGACTTTCGAGCCCATGCGTCGTGCATGCATATTCAAGCCAGTTAGTCAGGATGGATTAGGAATAAAACACCATTATCTATGGCAAACAGTTTCATAATCCCTCTCTTTACGAGACAATTCCCATCCTGTGATTCGTTCATTCTTGCACGTTCCACGTTTTCATTGGTTACCAGGCTTAACTTACTTATGCAAATTCTTGTAACGGCCGTATCTGTGGGGATTCATGCAGGACATGTAGCTCGCAGTTCCTTAAAGCTCACTTTTATGTAGAATACCTGTACACAGTATCGCGCAAGGACACTGTATAACGATTTACTAAGTATGCTCTTCCCACCTCCGTTGTACCGCTCACTGTACTCCACTCTTCCGAGCCCACGATGTGTTGCAGCGAGTGCGCGAAATGTACATTCCGACCGAATTAGAAAACATGCTTCTATTAACTCTACATTCAAACATTGCTATTAGGTACTTCCTTAAAGAGAAAAAAAAAAGAAGGTATTTGTCTTTCTTCTGTTAACTGCCGTCTATGTAAGGTGCCGAAAACGATAGAACTTTTCTCTTTTAGCTGCAAAGACGCCATTCTGTTTTTAAATGTCCTTCAGCTAGCACTGAAAACTGTTTCGTCAATAACTGTCACACCATACATTATGTTCTACCAGCCCCGCTTGATGAAGTGCCATATGATAAGCTTTTTTTTTTCATGCACAGTTTATAGAAGACACGTATGCAGGACCGCAATGCAGAACCCACCACCTATTCAAGCACACACTTCCTTCACACAGCTATTCAGCTCAAGGACATTTATGGTTATTTAGATTTTGGACCGGACTGGTACGCCATCTTGGTGAGGTGTTTAGCCTCGCTCCTTTCTTGCTATTATAACACGATGTGAATGACTCACGCTGTGTTAGCCATTAAGGTTTTCTTTGTAACCCTTGAGTGCTTATTGTCGCCATGTCGTTTTACTTTTGTTTGCTTTGTTTTCGCCTTTATTACGCAGACACTTTATTAAATACCTTGGAAAGAAAGCAGAAGCATGGCTGTGTCGAAAAACGAACACACAAAAACCGCACGCTGTCCACAAGTTTCTTCGTGTATTCTTGCAAAGCCCCTGGTGTAGCGTGAGTGCTTACAACAAACTCAGGCAATAGTCTACTTGGTCTTGTTTGACACACGGTTATTAGGAAAGGATCCCTTGTCTCGCGGAAAAAGAAAACCAATTTAATAACTGTTTGATAAACAGATGTCCTAGCCCAAGGCCTCCAAACTTCACCCGTCTAAACAAATTCGTGTGACTGCACCTTTTTCATGCACTTAGGCCCCAACTCAATTATTGCAAACCCTCGACGTAATATTTGCACGTTGACCCGGGAACAGTACAGCATTTTCATCACATACCATAGCTCAGACACAAAAAATCTGTTGCATACAGTAGCCCTAGCTCTAACATGGACAGATAAATTACTTTCAATCTATTTGCTTTCTCTTTAATTTCTTTTGTTTGCTCTGTTCAATAATCATCCCTACTTTTGTTGATTCCTTTGTTTGCTCTGTTCAATAATCATCACTACTTTTGTATGACTCGTGTGGAACTTCGAGATATTTAACTGGCATTCTGTCCATTTAATAGCTGCGAAAAATTCTGGGGTTGAAAGCCAATGTTCATGCCAAAACCGAGGCTTTACCCCCCCTTAATGTGGCTTCGTGTAACTTCGGCAAAAGAATTAGAAACTCTAATTGATTCCTCAATACCCTCATACTAAGTGCTACAAATTGTTTTTCCACTTACTACCTGTGGTCTGTTGGAAAGAAAAATACTGTACAAAGATTTTTTGTGACACTATGCTCCTCATCCCCCTGTACAGAGCGCTATATACAGCACGCAAGGGTCAGAATGTACTTAAACGAGTACATTCTGCAAAAAATGCAAAAAAACACTCTTTTTAAAATATACACCGGAACACTTCTTGTAAGACCCTTCCTAGAGGAGGGTGGGTTTTGTATGCCTTGGGGATCTCACTGTCTAGTCTGTAAGCAACCGGAAACCATTGACCACGTTTTCCTGCACAGTTGGGAAGGAGTTTATTTTTGGGACGCATTACAAAGGACAATTAAAAAAGAGTTTTCATTAGACCTTCCTGGGATCAGGTATTTGGCAATAGAGAATGATGATGGATTACCTTTCGATTTTATCATGATGTCTGTCTTGCACAGTGTATGGCACTCTAGAACGGCTGGATTTCACTGTGACCCTGACAGGATACCAGCAAGAGAGTATTTGTGTTTAGAAAAAAATGCTTAGCGATTTCGAGTACTTCGTACTCAACTATGGGAGAGCACTTAGCCGTCCCGCTAAAAGAATAAAAAGAGTATTTTAAAGAAAGTATCTCAAGGTTTTTCGAGGTAGTGAGAGCAGACCGATGTATACCTGTATGGTTAGAATATATGGTTAGAAAGGGTAGAAGCCCTACTGACCATGAGGGAATTCTAGGACGTGGTGTATTATAGTAATGCTTGACGGCCTTAGTTATTTTACTTTTTTGTATTGTACGTTGTGTATTGTAATATCTTTATCTTAGGACACCATTTGTGAAGTTTAGCCGTGAATGAATAAAAAAAAAAGAGCGTGGCTGTGTCTTAGGACACCCGCTAGCCACGCAAACGCTACAGTTTCGATCCCCACCGATACCCAGAATATTTATTATTTAATTTATTTCGTCTTTTTCGATTTTTTAGTCACGTAAAGATGATTTTTAGCTGACAACCAACACCGACTCTGATGCCAAAATTTTTACAAAATGAGCTCTTTAACGTTATTGTGTCAATATACACATCGACAGAGAGGTCATACGTGAGCCTACCAAGGAGGTTTACAAAAAAATATTACTGGAGTGGAAGCTCTCGCAATGCTTTGCCAGCTGTAGTGAAAACAGCTTTTGCACTCCAAAGATCTAAAAAAACAAGCTATTTTCTGTTGGTGCCCACTTACACATCAAGTGGCTTTGATTTGTTAGTATAAAGGATTATCAATTAAAAGATCGTGGTTTCCGAAGAATTATTTCGTAGAGGCTAGTATCGGTGAATTCATCTATAATAAAATTTGTCCTGAGTTCGAGACGTATTTAAGAAATCTAGTAACACAAGGATGCACCTTGAGCACTAACTAGTCTGATAAGGTTGCCACGTTAAACTCCGGTAGCGTGCGCGAGAAACGCTCCTTCTCAATCGCCGAACGCTAACAGCTAATCATGCCCATGGTAAGATGGCGGCCGCAGCCGCCATCTTACAGCTGGCATGGCTTCACTCGTGGACAAGAATTTCTACTCCAGCAATTTCTTAAAACGTCCTTGGAGTCAACGCCTGAAAACACGACTGGTGCGTTGAAAAAATTTAATATATCCGCAGTTCGCGCTAACAAACTTTGCGTTAAAGCATTGCGACCGACTCGCATGCTGTCTAATCAGTTTCTCTTATTTTAGTAAATGCTGACTCGTATTCTCTAAATTTGAGAGTTCCATCTTGTGCTCGCCAGTGGTGTCGGCGAGTGTTAAATCAAAGTGGATTCGCGCTGAACTGCATTGACCTCTCGTGGAATTTGTCGATAAAAGTGAGTTACCCACATTTTTCAATGCTGCAGGGTAGGCGTCTCAGACATGTGGTTCACGGGCCGCTTTTTAACGGCTTCGCAAGGATGAAAATTTGGCAGATTTCACACTTGGTATGAATCGGTGTCATGCGAAGTAGTCGGTGAGTAGGTGTACATGCTTAATTTTTATATATTTTTTGACGTTGCGTAAAGCGTTATGAAGTGGATCAGCGGCTTTTAGTAATAGTAGTTTTGCACGCAATGTGGATTTAGCAGACACGTTGGCTAAACTAGCTTTTTAAGGGTTAATTACGGTTTTACGTAACGCTAGCACTGACGTTAGAGCACCAACATTAGTTTTATCAAAACGAAGGGCACTTTACAGTGCAATGATGTAAATATAAGGCGTAACCTTTGTTATCGTATTTATCAGGGATCAAGAGACGCATGAATATAGAGCTTCCTGAATAATGGGAATAATAATAATGCCCTGTGGAGGCACGGGCGTCGGGCACCGCGTGAGGCAACGGAGCGCGTTGAAGTCGCGCCCATCGCTTCATCTCGCTACTGGTAACGAAAACATGCTGTAGTTTCTGTGCTCTTAGAACAGCCAGTGGTAGAGAGTAATATAAATGGCTGACCATTAGCTATATAGACAAGCTACGTTCCGTAGAATAATGGCTTCTCGCTACGCACTGCGGAATGAGAGGCCGTATATAGGTTGAACGCACACATTCAACTCTTCTTTTAAATGCGAAGCATTTCTCAGGCAACCTAGGCGAGTTTGACCATATCTATCTATCTATCTATCTATCTATCTATCTATCTATCTATCTATCTATCTATCTATCTATCTATCTATCTATCTATCTATCTATCTATCTATCTATCTATCTATCTATCTATCTATCTATCTATCTATCTATCTATCTATCTATCTATCTATCTATCTATCTATCTATCTATCTATCTATCTATCTATCTATCTATCTATCTATCTATCTATCTATCTATCTATCTATCTATCTATCTATCTATCTATCTATCTATCTATCTATCTATCTATCTATCTATCTATCTATCTATCTATCCGCCTACTAGTTTAGCTCTCCTGGCCGTTTGGATAATTGGATCTTTACCAAAGTTGGTATTGCGAACATGACTACGTGACTAGTCATGACATGAAAATCATGATATTTATGTCATGCATATCATGATTTGCGTGCAGCTCCTATGGTGGTTTCGTTGACATGACATATCACAAACGTGATAGGGTATTACATCACTGATTGGTGGACATAACTGAAAGGCCCTCACGTGGAAATCAGGACATGCATGTCATGTAGGAGCATGACTACATGCCACGCTCATGATACGTGGCCGCGGTTGTTTTGCTAGTGTTACATACACCAAATTTGGTATGTGTCGTGAACGGATGATGCATAAATATGACTGGTGCAAACATGATAATAATTACATGCGTGTCATGTAAAATAAGACTGCATACTACGTTCACAGTGCGCTCCCTGACGTTTCGTTAGCTTCACACATACCAAATTCGGTATTACGTGACATGAATAGACGACGAAGATAAATGACGCGTCCAAACATAATAATAATCACATGGAAGTCATGTACGGCATGATTTACGTCCACCTCGTAAAGTTGTGGTGGTTTTATTGTCAAAAATCAACCTTCCTCATTCGTGCATCGCTTGTCATTGATGCCCACTGTATACGTGATTTGATTGATATGTGGGGTTTAACGTCCCAAAACCACCATATGATTATGAGAGACGCCGCAGCGGAGGGCTCCGAAAATCTACCACCTGCTGTTCTTTAACGTGCACTGAAATCTGAGTACACGGGCCTACAATATTTCCGCCTCCATCAAAAATGCAGCCGACGCAGCCAGGATTTCATCCCGCGACCTGCGGGTCAGCAGCCGAGAACCTTAGCCACTAGACTACCGCGGCAGGGCCCTCGCAGTATACGTAGAATCTACTATTTTTTTCTTTGCATTGTGTTAGTATATATTTCACAACGTCATGTCCGTGACGGGAATACGCCAGTGGAGCCTTTGTAATGCCCGGCATAAAACGCTTTCTTTTTAAAAACTGGTAAATGCTAGCTACTGCGAAGTTTCTTATGGTACTAAAATGTATTAAAAGTTGAAATAATTACGCGACAGAAGTTTCATTTCCAAAGAAGTAATGCATTCAGAGAAGTGTTGATGACCTTATCGCCAACATTATTTTCTAAGAGTAGGACGTTCCTGAAGAAAACCCGCAGCAGAAAGAAACACATGCTTTATTTAAGCAATGCTGGTACGACCCACCATGGGGAATCACAGCGGTAGTAGGCTTAACTATAATCTGTCACAGTAGTACCTTGGAGCACTGTCGAATCTCTAGGTTAGGATAGCTGATCGGAAAGCTGAAAACCCCTTAAGATGTCCTCAGCTCGTCGGCTCACAAACCTCATTGGAACAACACCTCTCTATTTATTTGATGTTTTGAAACCCACTCGTACAATGCGCATTGAATTGTATTTGTGATAAACGCAGTTTTTTATCACAGCCTTCATACTGACACATTCAATGAAAGACTTTTGAGCAGCGTCAAGCACATATAATTCTTTACTAAGCTTGCTTCTTTAGGAAAGTACTGCTTGCTTCACCAACAGAATTCCGCAAATTCAAACATCATCAATTACCAACTCACCTAATCAGCCGTTCTGACAAGCATCAAAGGAAACGAAGATTCAAAGGAAACGCCAGATGAGACTATGCGATGACAGATTATACCATCTATTTCTTGCTCTCCATACACAGAGCAAGTAATAAGCATGAATTTGGACGAGAGCACGTGGTCTGGGCTGCCGTGTTACCGCACGTCATCGCGGTTAGGGTGGCTATTACAGTTAGCAGCTCTAATCGATGCAATATTTTTGACAATTCAAAATGCATGCATGAATGCCGAACCTATCTCGTATCGCTGTAGTGCATTATGAAAGACGCTCAGTTAAAGCCCACGTACCTCTTTGATACTGTAACAGCTACGTCAGAAACTACATTATGTGCTACGCAATGATACTGTCTCTGCACTGCTCAAGCATGGCTTTGGAAGTGCGGCAACATAATTGTGATAGGTGCTTTCTCGGCACGAAACTGACCACACCTTCTTTGTATTATCGGGCGGTGGATGTTCTAATAAGTACAGTTGTAAGCTGCACCAGCTGATAAGAAGCGTCAGTTCAGTTCAGTTCAGTTCAGTTCATTCATTCAAAATACAAAATTCGTAAAACGTAGCATGCAGACGAGGGTCCCAAAGTCAAGCGACTGCAGTGGGATCCTCGGTTAACAATAATAATAAAATAATTAATTATAACAGCACGTAAAATACGCAACAATTGTGAAAAGTAAACAGTGAACTTACATAAAATAACATCAAGTAAACAAAAAGGCAGTCAGAATGCGACACAAGAACAATAGTAATAAGTTATACAAGTAAAACATAATCACACCATAAAGCAAAAACCTAAATTTGCAAAGTCTTTCCAATTTCATGCCCGGATACATAAGAATCGTTAAGTAATCATCGTTGTCAATCTAGTTATGCAAGATGAAGTTTTTAAGATCACGTTTGAATGCATGAAAAGCTGACGATGATTTTAGTGTATAGGTTAGGTTATTCCACAATTTAATGACCGCGAAGGCGGACGTCATTTTGCCATAATTGGTGTTACATTTAGGTAAAAGCAAGTTGTGACTGTGGGCGAAATTAGTGCTATTGGTGTTAGTGAGTTAACTAGCATCGATTAAATCAAACACAAGCTGTTTGTTAAGTTGTTTATATAACAATATGATTAAGTGAAAATAAATAAGCCAGACAAAGTAAGAATACAGTTAGCCTGAAGGAGTGGGGTAGCATTAGAATAAGATGAACTGTTGGTAATAATGCGAATGGTCTGATTCTGAATGTGCTGTACAGACGAAATATGGATGTGATATGTATTTCCCTATGATGTAATGCCATAGGTGATGTGACTATGTATGAAGGCAAAGTATAAAGACAATAAGGCTTCAAGTGAAAAAAAGGACGAGATTTGATGAGTGATCTTATACCAAATGCTGTTTTTTGTTTGACGTAAAGAATATGGTTGGTGAACTTAAAATGAGGGTCTAATTTTACGCCCAGAAAACACACACACGCAGGAATAAAATGATTGTCAATGAACACTTGTGGAATTAAAGGTAGCATTTTTGTGATGTTTTAAAAACCATGAGCTGAGTTTTGAGTGGGTTTAAAATTAAGTTGTTTGAGCGACACCATTCAACGACATTAGTCAGTTCTTTGTTCAACATATTGATCAGAGTAGGTAATGATTTATGCGAGATGGAAATGGTCGTATCATCAGCGTAAAGAATAACTTTAGAATCTCCAAGGCAGTCAGGCAAATCATTAATATAGATACAAAAGAGTAAGAATAGAACCCTGTGGTACCCCTTGATTAGTTATTTTAACATTAGAATAAACGCCTCCAATGCAGACTGATTGTTCACGATCAAGAAGGTAGTCTTTTATGAAGGTCAAGGATGGGCCAGTGATACCCAAGGACTCTAATTTGCTAAATAAAATATTATGACTAATGGTATCAAAGGCTTTCGTGAAATCAAGAAATACAGACCCTGTGAAATTACCGTTGTCGATGGACGTTTTCAAGAAATCGGTAAATGACAGCAATGCTAAATTCATAGAACTAACAGCCCGGAAACCGAATTGACAAGGCTTTAGCAGCTTAAAATTATTGAGGTACTTGTTAATACGTTTCACAAATAATTTTTCAATAAGTTTGCTGATGGAAGACAAAATAGAAATAGGGCGGTAGTTACGGACATCTGTCGTATCACCTTTTTTGTGTACTGGGATTAACTTGGCTTTTTTCAGTGAGCTCGGAAATATACCATGTTTAAAAATGACATTAATTATATTGCTTAAGATTTCTGAGATGTCTGGAGCAGCAAATTTTAAATGAAACGCCGATACATTGTCTAGTCCAGTGCTACAGTTTTTTAGACTCAGGATTGTAGAATAGACTTCGTCAATGGTAACAGGAAATAGAAAGAATGAATGGATACATCGGGTAAGGGTGTACGAGGATACTTTGGGCCTATCATTGTATACTTCATAAAAGTAATCACTAAAAGACTTGGCTATGTCAGAGGACTCAGTACAGATTTGCTGTTTATACCTAATTTTATCAATGACATCACTAACCTGAGGTCTGTTTAAAAAGTCATTGAAAAGTTTCCATTTTTTCTTTGGGTCATTTCTTGCTTTACAGAATTCTTTTTCATAAAAAAGTCGTTTTGATTTTTTCAGCAGTTTATTCAACATCTTACTATATTTTTTATACCAAAGTCTCAAATTCACGTTAAATGGCTGTTTTTTGTTTTCCTGTAGAGATTATCTTTTTTCCGCATACTAGTTAACAAGCCTTGAGTTAATCAGGGGTTACGTTGAAACCTATATATTTTCTTGCATTTAACAGTTTTAGTGTTTGCATGCACAGCTTTAAGAAATAGGGAGCAGAAGTCGCCTAGTGCTTCTTCAGGATTTCCTAAGGTGCTAATGGGAGACCACTCAGAGCCTTGAATTGCCTTGATAAAGTTTTCCTGATCGAAGGTTGACGTGAAATGGCACGCGCTAAGGCGAGGTAGATTTACGACGAAAGTTACAAAGACAGGATGATGATCAGTGATGCACACATCAATGACTCCTGCGCTAGGGGTTGGCGAAAAATTGCTTAATACGTGCTCAATGAGCGGGCTTGTTCCAGTGGGTGAAAATCGAGTAGAGGATGAAATCAAGGATTCAAACCCGAAGCCAAGAAAACAATCACTATATGCTATGGTGCTGTTGTTTCTGCATCCATTAGGTTAATGTTGATATCACCAACCAAAACAACTTGATTATTTTCTTCGGTGATAATGTCGAGTACAGCAGCTAAATTATGTAGAAAATGCGGAATAGACGAAGATGGAGAATGGTAATTGAATGCAATGACCACTTTATTTAGGTTAACAGAGGAGGGGAAGGCAGCCTCGATCCATACAGATTCACAGTTCGGAATATTCAAAGATAGGTCGGTCCTGCGCTTGTACTTTATCTCGGGCGATATAAATATGACCGAGCCGCCATAGCGACCCGAATCGCGGTGGCAATATTCAGAGTTAAACGATCGAAATCCGCACAGATTGCCGTCACAAGATCCTAGCCATGTTTCAGTAATACATAAAAATGAAAAGGAATGACACAGTAAGTCAGTGAATCCGATAATGTTATCGTAGTTTTTTGGCAAACTACGCGCATTGATGTGTAGCAATGAACAAGTAGAATCAGCAAGGAGGGATTTAGTTTTCTCGAAAGGAAGCAGTGGCATGATGATACATGACGAAAGCTAATGAGTTTGGAAAAGCGAACCGAATTTGTCAACGTCATCTGAATAAGTTGAGATAAGATTCCATATTAATCCAAAATACCCTGCTGTCCTCTGTCTTGCGGGCCTTGATATGACAATTCTCTGTCCAGAGGAACCACCATTTCTTTTCCTTCTTTAGAACAAGCGCTTTACTAAACAGCTTTTTATTGGCAATGGTAAGATGTTCATTGAAGAAGACTGGATTGTCATTACTTCCGGATAGACCTAACTGGGAAGCACGCAGTCGCGCCTTACGCACTTTGCGAAGGAACTCATTTTTCTTCTCGCGTGAACAAAAGCGCGCGATGATGCACTTGTCAGCTGTTTTACTGGTGACGCGATGAACTGCATCAATATCTGTCGATGAAATGGGACATTCAATCACTTGTCCAATGGTTTTCAAAAGAACAGCGCAGTCCTCGCCTTGTCTACATGGAACACCTTTGATTTCAATGTTATTGAGCCTACTGTAT
This sequence comes from Rhipicephalus microplus, assembly GCF_013339725.1. Lineage (NCBI taxonomy): Eukaryota > Metazoa > Arthropoda > Arachnida > Ixodida > Ixodidae > Rhipicephalus > Rhipicephalus microplus. Next base: position 68,628,368 of record NC_051170.1, read on the forward strand.
TGCTCCATATCTGCAATCTTTTTGGTTAACTCGTCATTTTCTGCCCTCAGTGCTTTGTTTGACTGCACCAGCTCATCTACAGATTTGCGCACTGAATCATATTGGTCACTGATGAAATGTACACTATGGGCAAGTGCAGAAAGATTGCCTAGTCCCTGATCTTCTAATTTTTTCGATATTTTAGACACAAGGTCATCAACAACATTGTCAAGTTTAGCATGAAGCAGGGACTCAAGGTGCTCGATTTTCTTAGTAAGTTCGGTGTTAGTAGGCATAGTGGGCAAGCAAAACCAGAAGGCAACACTTATTAGCAGCAGCCGTATGTGAGTAGGCAAGACGAGCGGGGGTATTAGTACAAGAACTAACCTGTAGCGGAGAGAACAGATTCTTAGTAGACGTCCGAATCCTACGGCCGAATCCTACGTCCGAATCCTAAGTTCCTTACAAAATCCTAGGTTTAATGCACATACTAACACAGAAGGGAGCAAAGCAGACCATCTCATAATGAGAATACTACAGACGTTGCAACTTGCAATGCTGAAAACAAAAATATGTGTTGACATTTGCTGTGCGGTTTTGTCGGCTTATCTGGGCACCAGCGTCTGTGACCACCATATCACTGCTGTATTAAAATGAAACATTTTATCACTTCCAAACATTTAGCATGTATTAGGCATGCTTGAATGAAGTTGCATGCATGTTATTTTTAAACTATTAAGAGATTCTGAATACGTTGCAACGGAAAGCAATATATGTTTTGAGTTTTTGTGGCCCTTGTTGAATGGTGCCTACCTTGCAAAGTGCAGAAAGTTGGTTTTATTTATGAAAACAGTACTCATGCAATGTAATATGGATAAACGCAGCATGGCGGATGTTTTGTTTTTGGAATCTCAGCTTTGGTGGAAGCGCGTAAGAGACTACTATCTGAGGTTGTATACTTACATACATATATAAAGTTTAAAGTAAATCACAGTTTTTTCTATTCCTTTATATTTTTGTGGAGTGGGGGGGAGTAATCATGGAGCCACGGGTTTCTGGCGTGCGTATGGAGACTTGACACGAGACTCAAGAGTTTTACTCTTTCAATAGCTTGAGCTTCCCCTCGGCGCCTATATCCAACTTTCTATGACAGCTTCAGAATCAAGCATTCAAGCGAAGCGACCTCCACTTAGGACACGGTGAAAGGCTCTGCCCACCCAAAATGGCTCTTGGTAGCAGCAAAAAGTTCCATTCAGTACGCAACTTCCTTCAACAGCACCAAGCGATCTCGGCTTTGTGCGCGAGGCCAAAGAGGAAACAAGCGCAACAGTAGACGCGCGGCACCGCCAAACTTTAATGCAGGGTGACCGCCACAGAAGTGCATTTTATGGGCGAGGCAGCGATTCCCAGAATGGTTTGAGTCGTCAGATTCAGTACCCAGGAAGCTGAGCATCCGGCCATTTTCGCAGTATTTTGGAGTTATTGCTCTTTCGAAGTAAAAAGAGTTTGCCGCATCGCGTGTCTACGCTTCTTAAAAAAAGAACGGTTCATGAAAAGAGTGCTTGTGTGGGTGCCATCTCTGTTTCTCGTCTCTTTTTCGTGCAGTTTTTGTAGTTATGTATTACCAACTCGCCCGGCGTTCAGTCCTCTAAGGTACACAGTCGCCGCCTCTTGCAGCGTTGGCACACTATTTCTATGATGTCTTCTGCTCTTTGGAGAGGACATTCTAAATGCGGGGGGTGCGATCAATGAGCAGCCAGATGAGTAATGGATCGCGTGGTGAAACACACAACGGTGAAAAACAAAGACTAAATCAAAGTGGGGACAAATGTGTTGCTGAATGTGTGTTTCACGTGATACAATCACTACGTTTGCAGCTATCCTTGAATATCCAATGAATGCGCTGCACACAAATACAGCGAACGTCTTATCACGACATACTTTAAAAATACTTTGATGATGATGATGTGTGGGGTTTAACGTCCCAAAACCACCATATGATTATGAGACGCCGTAGTGGAAGGCTTCGAAAATTTCGACCACCTGGGGTTCTTTAACGTGCACCCAAATCTGAGCACACGGGTCTACAACATTTCCGCCTCCATCGGAAATGCAGCTGCCACAGCGGGTATTTGATCCCGCGACCGGCGGGTCAGCAGCCGAATACCTTATCCACTAGACCACCGCAGCGGGGCCTTTAAAAATACTTTAAGTAACGCATTTGCAAAGTTATCATACCTCCAAACAGAAACGATATCTGCACGATCATAAATATCATTGTCTATTTATCTTAAGGTTCAGCACGCTATTAACCAATAACATGTCTTATTTCGTTTGCATCGTTCTTCAGAGTACATTATATTATCTGCTGTCAGGGCCCTTATGCTCAATTTGTGCACGAACTGTACGTGGTCACTTCGTATTCGGACCAGAAAAAGTATATTCTGAAATATTCACCTACGGTATACGAAAAGCAGCGTGAACAGCGTCATGTACTATACATTTGTGAATTACTGTCTTGTCTGACCGAAGAACAGGCCGACGGACGAGCGAATACAGATAGCCTTATTTTGCCGTCAACTGAACAGCGACGGAAGAACTACCCGTGACCATATATTACAGGAAAGAATGCGCGCACTGCCTACAATGTCAGCGTTTTCTAAGCACAGCAGGAAAAGTAATAACGGCAGCTTCACAGCAATGGCACTCTGACAGGCTGTGAAGGCTTATCGTGTAGGCCCATGACATATCAAATACTTAATTTTGTTCTGAAAGCGTCAATTCAAACTAGAAAGTTACGAATCAGTTTTTTATTCTGGGGGGGGGGGGGGGGTAGTCTAACCGTTTTTTTTTACTGCTTCATTTTGTTCGTACAGTAAGAATTGCGGAAGTTCCAAATCGCGTACAAACAAAAAACCTTGTTCCTACTACTATTCTGGAAACTTTCAAAGAATTTCTCTTCGTATGCCAGAAAAATGATCGACCCATTTTACCTACAGGAGTCAAGTGTATTTTGCCGCTTCTGAGTTAAAATACAGAAGACCGCCACAAGACTACTTGACAGTCACTCTTCTTACAGTTTCCTTAAAAATATCGGCAGGCTAATGTTGTTTCAGTAATGTTGCTCCAATTCATGGTTACAAAAGGCACTGATGTTGACGACACTGCTTTTCGTGTGGATAAAGGGATATTTCATGCTGGATTGTAAAGCTGATACGTGAATGAGACCTGCAGACAAATTAGTATTCTCCCGGTGAAAGTTGCCCCGTATAGGGAGCCTTTAAAACAAAACGTAAATTTTTCAGACTACTGTCACAGAGAAACGTATTTCATAGGCGGACACTCTTGAAGGAACCTGCAGAAGAGATAGCTGCTTCCAGGCTGCGCTAGCGCCCCGAGCGGCTGGCTAAAACGGTAAGGTAATCATTTCTTCCAACATTTCGGACACCTGGTTTAGCTCCGCCTGGGTCTCCAATATGATCACTATTCTTTCGAATTAAATTTACTTTGTAGTTGTTGAAATATGAAATGGTACCACTCCGAGTTCTGCTTTAGTGCATCAAAATTCTTAAGAATACACCCTTCCTCTGTGGGAATATCACAAGCATTTTTTTAGGCATTTATTGCAACACGTACAGCACGTGTCCAGTGGGTTTGAATTATATTGAATTACATTAAAATATGTCGACTTAGGTTCTTCCGGCACTTCATGGAAAGCGCCAGACGTACAACTTTACTGCTTTGAAAAATGTCACACAACACCGCTGGTTATTAATAGGCGCTAAGCTTATTTTGTACAAATACGCATGCAGCAAAATCAAGAAGGTATGGGCATCGCTACACCCCCTGACGGGCGGTGAAGGAATAACCAACTCTTTGTACCCATATTCTAAGCGAAGGGAGATATGTTAGAGGAGTTGGAAGAAGAAAGGTAGGAGAAGTAGGTCTTATTTTAAATACGGAGCATTTGTTAGCAAACTTCGGCGACATTGGGCGTATCTATCTATCTAGCCGCTTACGCTTGGGTGCTCCCGTAGTCAACCCATTTTCTTGGCGTGAACCAAAATGAGCATGATAGAGTAAGATGGTTTGACGAATACGACGCGCTTGTCAAGACAAGAATAATGTCACAATCCTGTCGCGTACGTCGTCAAACACTTCCCGCCAGACAGTGGCACATACGCACGGTCGGGTATGGGCCGCTGGTATGCGGGTATGTGCCACAGGTGATTGACACTTGGTATCTCCTCAGGAAAGATGAGAACACACATTGGCAATTTGAACGCGCGAGTGTTAAGAAATACCCGACGTCGGTAGCGCCGACACAAGTCCCAGCTGGAATCTAACCCAAGCATTCTGAGTGCCAACGAAGCATTTTGCCGCAGAGCTACGCCATGTCTGGGAACTACTTTTCAAATAGACGCTAATCTTCGTGAAACGGTAATAGTGGTTTCAGTGCTGCTTAGCCAATTTTATCAACATTACATATGCACTTTTTTGCTACAGCCGTCACGTCGGGTTACCGTCAGATGTGGTTAGTTGCCATGCGCTGAAGTTGATTTATGTAGTAGTGTCCAGGGCAAGTATCTTCGCGAGCATCAGCGCTTTGTATCAGCTTCTGAGGTTGCTAATACGCATGTTCCGTTTGGCTTGCTTGCGCAAGTGCAAACAACTGGCTATAGAAAGATCTGCAACTCATCAACATATGTCTGTGTGTGCGACACTTGAACATTATATTAGTCTCATTTCATGACCTGCCGCTCAATAAAAAAAATTGCAACCCGGTCACTTTTCTACCACATGCTTCGCATAACGTGAAATCCCAGGTACGTGGGATCTGCCGAATTTTTTTTCTTCTCATCCCACTGCAAGCTGGTGTAAGGAACATCAGGCCTCAAGCAGCACAAAGGAGTTACCCACGGCACTCAACTAGCGCAGCCAGAATGTTTACGCAATTGTTGGATAGCGTAGCCACCTAATAAAATAGAATGAAACCTACACATACAAGAGCAGAAGCACAAGAATAAAAATTCTTCTCATGTTCAATAAATATTCGTACACAAAAACTTCTTGAGTTGCTCTTTTACCCCTTTTTATTTATAGCCATGGGTCTACTTGTTTAGCCCCCGTGAAGCTTTGATGATAGCGAACAAAAAAGGTACAACAGACGGTGAATAACGACACAATAAACTACTGTGAAATCGTAACAACTGTAAAAATGAAGCTAGCAATATGATCAAAGAACAATGCCGTGGAGCATGAAAAATATTGTCTATTACTCGCCATACAATTTATCGAATTTCATTGTCGTGTTGTGTAGTTTATAAATAGCGTTACAATTAAGTGGGTGTGAAATACAGCAAACTTCAGGTGTAAACATAGCAACAAACACGCTTAACCTTTACCAGTTTAACACCACAGCAGAAAAAGGTGTCGCTAACTTCACAAAAAAGCATATGACAGCCCCTCCAGTGATAACGCATAGAAGTGTGTTCATCAGCGGTGAATCAGAAATGTTGCGTTTTCCAGGCGCCGCTTAAGCTTCATGGAACCAGAAACGGCGTCACCTATCTTGTGCGTTGCAAATTTATAAATGAAAAATTCGTGGATTCTTAAACTTCATCTTTAGGAGTTGAACACGATAGCGATTTCCTGTTCCTCAAACAATTTTCAAACTTGCTATGCACCCACAACGTGACCTTAAGGAAATAGGTTCAAGTCTTTTTTTTATAGGGTAACCGGCTTTAAACAATGAACTCATTATTAAAATCTCATATTCTGACACTTGATGGCAATGTACGCTTTTGCCACTTATTTTTACTACAATATTTCATGGCGTATTGTGGAGCATGTATACAGAACACCTGTGCTTTTAAAACAAGAAAGTTATTTTCACTCCAATTCTAAGCAGATGAAATTATTTGAATAGTATTCACAAAGAGAAGCGTGGGAGTGTAGGATAACACCAGCTTTCGCCTCAAACGAGCTTAGTTTGATCACCAATCAGATACAAAACTCTTTACATTCATTTTGTTCGCACCTTTCTGGATTTTTCCGTCACGCACAAGGTTATTTTTCGCTCACAACGAACGACCCCGACCATTCTGGGAAACAGGTTTTTTAATGCTATCGTGTTAATATTTCGAGTTTGAGGCCTGAGAATTACTATATGATCATGAAAGACGTCGTAGTGGAGGGCTTCGGAAATTCTGACCATCTGGTGTTCGTTAACGTGCACTCGCTGCGCACAATGCACGGGCCTCTATCATTTTGCATTCATCGAAACTCGACTGCTGTGGCCAGTATAGAACACGTGATTTTCGGGTCAGCAGCCGAGCATCATAGCTACTGATGCACCAAGGTAGACTGTGGTGCACAGCTTGATCAGAAAGTGTCGGAAAGAGCACTCGAATGCGAGGCGGTATGTGTGCGTGTTGAAGTCTCTTGTGCTGCTCTTTATTTATTCAATTAAAACCATGTTTTACGCTCAGTGTTTTGATGACGTGCGTGCACTAATTGTTATTCGTACGCGAGTAACACGTAACTGGTGATACAGTAAACAATGACGCTTGTAAACGGGCTCGATCCATCACAAATCAGCCATGAGGTAAGATAACAGGGGCACGTTCAGTGTGCTGCACGGCCATTAAAACGAACTGAATTGCTGCTTCTTTGCATGAATGAAAATGGCAATTATCGAGCATAGCGCATTTCCTTTTACGTAGGCCGAAGATCTAGCTGTAGTTTCTATGTGCAGGTAAGTGATATTTTCTCTGCAGATAGTTATTTACTTGAGCATAGGTGTTTTTGTAGCATGTTCACCAGAGTCCATGCTCATCCTTACGCTACTCTATGAAATATGTTGTGTTCCGAAGAGAAATAAACCTTGTCATGCTTTTATGGAATGCGTTGTTTTCGGAAGCACTTGCTATTCGTTTGACATACCAATATTAGTGTTCGGGCGTATATTATTAAATATAGGACTAATATAACTTGTTCTTATACCCATCTATGCGAGAAACAATGATGAAAAGATGTTTTGGCTTCCTTGCAATCACCGATTGCAATCCCTTTGAACACGCTCAATGAATGCCATAATCACGGTATGGAATACTGCAGGTTACATCAACAACGTATCATCATACGGTGGTTTGGGGAAGTTTAACCCCTCATATAAATCAGTCAAATCGTTACATCAATAACGTGCCTCGTGCATACGAGCGTTGATCCGACGAATCTCAAAGTGCGCAGTAACTTACGCCTCTCCAAGCTTGACTGCTCAATGCGCCTCGGGCTGCTGGACGCGCCTCGGTGGCAGATACACAAGATATCTCGTCGATGCTGTACGCAGGGTCAGTCAGTTACACGTCTAGCCATACTTCAATCTCAACTACAGTACTTTAAATGACTCGGAGGAGAGTTTAAAGGGTGCGCGTTAAGTGGAGGATGACGTGGTGAGCCATAGAGAGAAAATTGGTTGGTGTAACAAGACGAAATAAGGGTCGTCATTAACAATAGACAGGATTCATTGAGAGGCAAGCGTGCAAAATGGAAGCAAAAAATTAGGCGGGCAGATGAGGTTTATTTATTTATTTATTTATTTATTTATTCATTTATTTATTTATTTATTTATTTATTTATTTACAATACTGTAAGCCCTGTCGGGCTGTTACAGAGTGGGAACTACATCATACAATGACAATTCTAATTTACCAACAAGAGATTCAACCGTGTCTACATTCTCAAAGAAATCGGCGGCAAGACAGTTCCAGTCGACAATCGTTCTGACAAGAAAAGTGTTTTTAAATGTGTCAATTCTCGGTGTGTAGGGCATAATTACGTGTGGGTGATTGGTTCTTGATGAGACTCTTCCTGGGGGACGCAAATAGTGAGAAGGGTTTAAATTGAGCTTATTGTTGTAAAGCTGATATAACAACTTTAGTCGAGTGATTTTTCGGCGAATGGCAAGTTGAGGAAGTTTAACCTCAGTGAGCAGGGTTGTTATTGACTGCCTCCTCTCATAAACGGAAAAAATAAATCGCGCTGCTAGCCTCTGAACACGCTCCAGTTTATCTATTTGATATTGGTGATGCGGGTCCCAGATCACACTAGCGTATTCTAAGGTAGGCCGAACAATAGTTTTGTACGCCTGAAGTTTAACCTCAGGAGGAGCACCTCTTAATTTACGTCTCAGTAGTCCAAGTTTCCGCTGCACTGATCCGCAGATATTGTCAATATGTGCATTCCAATTTAGTGTATCTGTAATTTTCATACCAAGATATTTAATTTGGGTGGATCTTTTGATTTGGTTAGTATTCACTGTATAGTCAAACATTAAAGGCGTTTTCTTATTTGAGACTGTCATGCAGGCAGACGTCTTAGGGTTGATTTCCATATCCCATTTTGCACGCCAATTGTGAATAATGTTTAAGGCATCATTTAAACAAGTTTGGTCAGAGACAGTCTTGACGCGTGTAAACAAAAGACAATCGTCGGCAAACAATCGCACTTCAATGTTGGGATGTACACCACTTGCAATGTCATTAATGTACAGCAGAAACAAAATTGGGCCCAAAACCGACCCTTGCGGCACACCAGAAGGAATGGGCAAAAAAGATGAATGTTCGCCGGCTATTTCCACTAAATGTTGACGATTCGTCAGGTAAGCTTGAATCCACCTAATTATTTGTAAATTAACACCGTAACCATGTAATTTATTTAGAAGTTTTGCATGACATACCCTGTCGAAAGCCTTTGATAAATCTAATGAAATAACATCTATTTGTTCTTTCGAATTCATAGCTGCAGCAAAGTGATGAACGATTTCAAATAACTGTGTCACAGTTGAAAGGCGTCGGCGAAAACCATGTTGTTTGTTGTAAAAGAGGTTGTTATTTTCAAAGTACGCAACAAGATGTTTACCAATTATATGCTCTAAAAGTTTACGCACTGTACATGTAATGGAAATGTGGCGATAGTTTTCAACCATCAGCTTGTCTCCAACTTTGGGCACAGGCACAACCCTTGCTAGCAGCCAATCACTCGGTACAACACCAGTTTCCAATGAGGAGGCAAAAATTTTGACTAAAAATAATGCAACCCATTCGCAATAGCGCTTTAAAAACTCGTTCGGTATTTTATCAGGCCCTGAAGACTTCTTGACATCTAATTTTAAAAGCATATCAATTATACCTTCCTTAGAGATAACAATGTCATCTTCACAATGGCTACCATGTTCTTGACTTATCGAGGCCATGTCCGTCGGGCTAGTATATGTACTGTTAAAGAAATTGTTAAAAGCTTCAGCAACTGAAACTGGATCACTGCAAATGTTTCCATTTAAAAGTACACTGGCTGTAGCCGGCTTTGACCCAACCAAGTATCTCCAGAACTTCTGAGGTGAACTTTTCAAATAATCAGCCAACGTTGTTGAAACAAAATGCTTTTTAGCAGTTTTTAACTCCTTCCGCACGTCGGTACTAAGCGTAGCGATGGCAACAGGGTTTCTCTGTCTTTTTTGTCGTGCCCGGCGCAGTCGTCGTTTCAAATGAATTATATGTCGATTAACCCACGGGTTTGTTTTTTGTAAACATTTCTTTCTTTTCGGCACAAAACGAGATAAGCATTCACTCACAGTAAGTGTAAAGTATTCCCAAAGTTCATGAACGTTATTTCCTCTGGGCATCTTATCAAGAGCAGTTTCTAGTAGATCAAGAATGGATGTGTAATCAGCGCGTTTGAAATTGTAAACCTTCACGATCGGATTCTTTACTACGCCCTTATTCGCAATTTGAACCGTGGCCACGACAATCTTATGGTCAGAGATCCCTTCCTGAATTTCGACTCTGTAATGAAACGTTTCCTCTGACAAAAATACGCGGTCCAGCAAACTCTGGCATTGTCCTTGTATTCGCGTGGGGCTGTCAACTACCTGAATAAGTCTGTGTGTTGCCATAGTTTCCAATATGCATTCCGCGTGAGGCTTCTCTAAGGGCCCAGGAATGCGCGCCTCCCAATCTATTCCAGCCAAGTTGAAATCCCCAACCATAATTATCCGGCTTTTGGTACTAGTTAGGGCTGTTAAGTGATCATCTATTTTTTGAATGAATTCGACCGGGCTTCCCGGGGGTCTATAAATAACGCCAATTACTACAGCTATTTCGTCAAGAAATATCTTGCACCAAACACTTTCGTGGTCATCTAAAAGGGGTAACTGCTCATACTTGATGGAACCTTTAATCAGCAATGCCACACCACCCCCTCTCGTTGCCCTATCTTTACGGATTACGCTGTATGAACTGGGAAATACTTCGTCATTCGTAATGTCTTCGTTTAACCATGTCTCAGTTATGGCACTTAAATGTGGATTATGCTGTAACGATACGCACTCCAATTCTTCAAGCTTGTTTACGACACTTCGGGCGTTTATGTTTAGTAGCTTAATTCCATTGCTCGCCTGCTGTCAGTCCCGATCCCGCGAAGCAGTTCCATTATTACTGCGAATTCTGGCCCGAGCATTCGACTGCTTGTCCCGCGTGTACATTGTACCATTAATATCGATCTTGTCGTGAACAAGCTTGACTTTCGCTCCCTCTTTCTTGTCTTTTTGGGCTGATTGCCAAAGTAACCTCCGTTTTTCAAGAGTTTCCTGTGAGTAATCATGGGATATACTGATCTCTGATCCTTTCAATTTTTTACACTGGTTGAATATCGCAATTTTTTTGTTGTAGTCATATAGCCTCATGATAATAGGTCTGTCTTTATCGGCCTTTTTTCGCCCAAGTCTATGGATTCGCTCTACGGACGACACAGTGACACCAAGACGTTTAGTGAATACGCTTTTTAGCACCTTATCCTGTATATCTTCTCGCGTTTCGTTCTCAGCTTCCGGAATACCGAATACAATCAAATTGTTCTGTCGGGCTTTATCTTCCATTGTAGTTATTCTTTGCTGTTGGTACTGGATAGTTCGCTCCAGGTTGCGGACGGTTTCTTCGAGGCCAAGGAGCCTCCCACACTGGTCCGCCAGAGATTCAATTTTGCCCTCAATATTAGCAAGCCTGGCCTCCATTTGATTTTGGTTGTCTAAAACTTTTTGAAGGAGTTCCTGAGTGGTTGGGCCCTGATTTGTTTCAACATCACCAGAAAGTAACACTTCTAGATACGACCACAAAGAGCACAGAATTTCACAACACCTCAGTGGGAGCGGCAGCACAACAAGAAAAATGCAGTTAGAATGATAACTTGTTTTTGAGTAATAACTAACCTGCAAAGAGAGCCATGCGTGCGTGAGCGACATGGTCGCGAGCGTACTGCCGCCCCCACAGAAGTCCGGCGGGCTCGGCGACGGCTTTATACCCACGCTGCGGTTGGCTTCCGGCGTTGTCCCACTAGGCTGGTCCCACTGGGTGTTCCAAGTGACGTCATATGCTTGCAGGCACGGCAGATCCGGAAAAGTTGGTAGTTCCAAGCTTGATAACGTTGGGTCGACGACAAGCGGCATCAACTGCAAAAAAAGCCATGCGTGCGTGAGCGACATGGTCGCGAGCGTACTGCCGCCCCCACAGAGAAAGAGAGATAACAATATATAAAAATGTTGAGTGAGATTGATTGATTGATTGATATGTGGGGTTTAACGTCCCAAAACCACCATATGATTATGAGAGACGCCGTAGTGGAGGGCTCCGCAAATTTCGACCACCTGGGGTTCTTTAACGTGCACCCAAATCTTAGCACACGGGCCTACAACATTTCCGCCTCCATCGGAAATGCAGCCGCCGCAGCCGGGATAATGTTGAGTGAGAGGCTAAGAAGTTCACCAGATGAAAATTTCCAGTTTGCTACCCAGCACAGGAGAATGGGAAATAGGATAGAAAGGTGCCACTTGCTCATAACAACCTTGCTGTATATTATATAAATTAATGAGGATGCGTCGCATAATTTTCATTTTATTTCGAGCGCTCCTGTCATTCGGAAAAATTATGGCGTCTCAACTGGATTCATTACAGTTCTCGATAAATATGCCACTACTTCATTGTGCTATGACAAATACGACGGTAGAGTATGCATCATGTCATTGTTTGTAGAGAAAAGATCCTGAATTTCATTCTAGACGCCATAGTTTGTATTGTAATGTGGTGGATTGTATACGCACTATACTTTGATTATGCGCCGAACGATGCCACGTGGCATGCATGTACCAAATCACTCCCCATTTTAATGTCTGCTACCCTGATTATCCCACTACGTGTTTGCATCAGTCAGCTCTCATCTTGATTTTGGAGCTATAATCGACGAAGCAGTCTTTAAATAACACGGCCCTGTATATCGATTTCATATTTTTTTATTACTTTTACTGCACACAACGTATGGTGGCAGCACAGTTTCTTTTTGTGTGAAGGTAGTGGTAGTACTTGATCGGCGACGCGCTAACTAAGCTTTCATTTTTTACTGCGTTGTTTTCTCGCACTCTGCTTGCGTTTACTATATATAAATGAAAACATTTCAGTTACCCCTCCTCCAAAGATGGCGACATAGAGCGTGTGGACACATTCGCTTGAAATTAAACGACCTCTTTATGGCCGACGGGCGTGTGATGTTGCGCTTCAGATTTAGCTACTGGGACAGCCCTGATGAATTCATGACGGGGCGTGCGAGCCTTCAATTCATCTCACTTAAGATACGCCCGCCAAGCGCCATCATGTAGCTGCAACGTGTCGTTCGTGCTGGAACACATATTAGCCACTCATACTACATGATTAAACGAGAGAACTTTGCACACGCTTTGCACGAGCCCATTAAGTGCTCGTGCATCACCACCTGAATTGTTTCACACTTAAATGGATAAGTTGCTTTACTGAAAGCTTATTAGAAGGAACACAACAGCATGCGAAAAAAATCGCAGATAGTGTAATGACCTGTTATGAACATGGTACTCGGAGCAGTCTGCTTGTTCAGCAAGAGTCTGTGTGTGACCGACTTTATACGCAAGCAATAATTGGTGCACAAGAAAACATTTAGAATTGTGCGATATACATATCGCACAATTATATATATATATATATATATATATATATATATATATATATATATATATATATATATATGTGTGTGTGTGTGGGAATTATTATTCAAGTTCTGAAGATCAAACCTTAGAAAGACGCAGCCGTCTCCTACGTTGGGACAGTAAGGTTCAATCTTGCCACCGTATTGTGGGCCTTCTGGGTGCTCTGTGCTCGTTCTGAAAGAAGTCCACGCCTGATATCTTGCGGCTGGGGCGCGCTATGACGTGGCGTGTCTCAAAACACGCACCGCGTAGTAGACATGCTTACGTGCTTGGCGGATGTGATAGCACTAGAAAATGCGCTTGTACCAGGCGCGGGTTACCCCTCGAGGCGCGTCATCTTTTGCAATCGAGATACTGAAAGCTCCCCGACGGGACGTGCATCTTCGGTGAAAGGAGCGCACATTTCAACCCCGTCACGCGTGCAAAGCATGTCAGCATGTCTTTTATGTCGCGCATGATGTAGGACACACCCCGTCTGACTCCGCAACTATCGCAAGGTGTGACGCCGACGAGCAAACCCGGCTGCTCGTGTGATGTACACAGACGTGGACGTGGCTGTACTAGCCTTTGATTGATTGATTTGTGGGGTTTAATGTCCCAAAACCACCAGATGATTATGAGAGACGCCGTAGTGGAGGGCTCCGGAAATTTTGACCACCTGGGGTTCTTTAACGTGCACCCAAATCTGAGTACACGGGCTGTACTTGCCTGTAATGAAACCGGCAGACTTTCAACAAAATGGAAAGGCGGCGTAGTTGGTTTCACATCATTGTGGAACTGTTTGAGCGGAATAAACAAGGGAAAACGGGGACACGTAGACTAGGGCAGATATTCACGAGTGGGATTAGCGCCGATACGAATTGAACAGGGTCTACATCGGGGCTTGTATTAATTTCAATATGAACGTGTATGGTTGTGCGCAAAGCAGATGCCGAAAAAAAGCCCCTAAATATTGGATCTTTTCAACGATACGTAGTGCCTGCACATCGTCATGCACAACTTTGTTATCCACAGTTTCTGGCTCGGCGGTAGTAGTTGTGATATTTATTTAAATTCGCGCTTCCAAGCATTCTTGTGATTAAGTCTGCTTGAATAATTATGAATATTTCGGAGTCATTCAATATTAAGTACACTGAAACGTAGTTTTGACTGTCTCTCCCACTTTACCTTGTGTGATCTGCCCTCGCCACGTTCTCTATTTCGGAATGATTGCTTATCAAAAATTATGTGCTGAATCAACGCAGTACAAAGTTTTATTTCACTTTCTAGTCAATTTTTTTCACACGAATTTTCTAACTAACGTTTTACGTGACGTAGTGTCGAAAGTACATAATAGATTCCTCATCCGTGGATTTTAAGGTAAAAAAGTCTGTATTTGAACTGTCACGTGGCATTTGCGCAGCGTTATAAACAAAACAGTTCAAGGAGCCATTGTGCAAAAATGACGTGCTTGCTGAGATATTAGGTTCTCTGCTTAGAGTTAGCCTAGGCACGTAACTGTGACGTAGAAGCCACGGAGTCAGTACTGGTGGCCAGGCCGTGTGATGAATGTGTTGACGTGCTGCTGCTGCTCTGAATATCGCAGAAATGTGGGCAGAAGCACAGACTGCTGAAGCAAGATCACTTTTCGGTAAGTACGTGGGAGCAACCTGAGAAGTAAAGGTCTCTCACGGAAGCAGTAAATGCTCAGATTCGTTTGTGAAAGAGCAATGAGGCACCGGCTGCCGTCTATGTTCTGAAGAGCTCAATACACTAATCACTAATAACATCACTTTTTATTATCACCAATCGCCCTGCCAGTGTGTTATTCACTGTTTCTCAATTTCTTTAGGTAGAGTGGAACAATTACTGTAAGTTTTTTTTTTTGCATTCTAATGACGAGATAGTTCTAGAAGAATATTAAATAGTGGCCTTAGGCACAAAATGCTGTCACGGGCTGTTGGCATACATGTAGCCGTTGAGGTTCTACACGCTTTCAGAAAACACAGCCATCAATATAAATATTAAATAAAGGACACAATTTGTGGCAGAAACGTAAACGCATTTGAAATGTAAGGCTACATCATCAATTTTCAAACTTGAGGAACTAAGGTAAGACGAAAAAACACATCAGGTACGTATTTAGCAGCATTCACGTGGTCCAAGCGATAGTTTAGAGTGAGTATTGATATAACTATAGCCGTCCTAAACGCAAGTATAACGACGCTGTCATGCTTCAGTATCGTTATTTAGTCCCAAACAGCGCTGCGAAGCCCATTGCCCAAAAGAAGGTACAAAAATATAAACAAATTGTGCAACGTTAGCGCAACATCTTTCTACAAAATAAAAAGCGCCAGTAAAGTCCCACGATCAAATTCCACTTGCAGAGGGTCGGTCGTTCTTACCGTTTTCGTGCTGAACGGTTTCCACAAAAGCCGCGGAAGACCTACATTGGGTGAGATTTGTAATAAAAAATAAAACCCAAAAGGCTGAGGTGAAGAACAACAAATTTGTTCCAACAACTGCAGTCGCCAATTGAAAACGGATTCTTTTTCGGCGAAAATCTGTAGAAACTGCCTCACACCGTTTCTCAACCCGTACATTTGGAATTGGCAGCGTCCGGTGGGGTTATGGGGCCCACGACATCTCTTATATTGTGCACTGTACAGCAGCTCAAGGGCTGATTTATAACTCGGTCTTAATGTTTTGGTAGGTCGCTTTAGCGCCAGAAGCTCGGGTATTCTACTGGTTTAGTGGAGAAACTTCGCTTGAGCTTTTAATTAGACCGCCTGCACTGAACAAATGTCCATCTTATATCGCGAAATCGTGGCTTCATGGGATGACGCTCTGAAAAAGCAATCACACTGGCTCGCGTGGGCTCCGTCAGAGAACTGCACGTATTTAAAACAAAATCAGCGATGAGGATAGGTTATAACCCTCTTGCTTACTTTCTTTCTTATGCCTCAATCAGTTCCCCTCGGGCAACAGCTGCTAAGGGAAACTGCACCATGTGGTAGGCGGATCACAATTCCCCAAGGCCGCAGAAGGCTTGTCTAGCTTCAATCAATGAACGCACGGGTTCAGGGGTCGTGTCTTTTTTTATCTATATGCTTCACCTGCCTGAGGTGTTTTCATTGAGCTTTATTTCCTGTTCCTACCGTCCCGAAATAGGACGCTCTCGAAATTAATTTATATTGGCAACAGCGGTTGCTCTGGCTGCTGGTTCTGCTGATGCAGCAGTCTTTCTTTACTGATGCAGAAAATCATACTTTTATATATTTCGAGTGTTCTTCAATTTTCTAGAAAAAGATAACAGAGAATGCTGTAATGAAATCTATCCCGGAAAGTATGTAGTGGACAAGGAGCAGCGCCTTTATGTTCAGGTGGATGTGCCAATTGCGATATGACCTGCAGCTCAAGGGAGATATCAACAAGATTTGCTTTTTTTCTTTCCCTGTAGAGAAATGCTGCTATTTTAAATTAGAGGGTCCCTCTGTCTGCCAACGCGCAATGCATCGACCACAAGATCGAGTGGAGTCACCGCTTGGCGGCTACTGGCTCAACATCAACCCCGTGTGGATTGCTTTCTTTGTTGTCTGCTAGTGACGTCGTGTTTACATGCGCACATACGCCAATCATGTCCTCAAAGGGCGGTTTGTTCTGCTGTGCAAGCCCATTGTTGACTCTTTGTATGTACGTGTGCCTAAAGTTATGTAGAGATGAAGTGGTGGTGGCGGTAGTCGTGACTTTGCACTGGCTGGGTGGCTTGGCTGCATACGCGTTATAATGAGTCAGTGCAACATTCGAGAGGGGTGTGTGTTGCCGTCATAAGCTCCGTTCGGTAGAATAATTTCACTGTGAGAACAGCTGTATAGTTCAAGCACATCGTGAAGTGCGCTGGGTATTGACAATGTCCGGAATGTTATGAGTATTGAATACTTTGTGAAAGCATCATTTTAGTGACTCGGTGGTGAACAAGAGCAAGGCTCTAAGCTGTGAACTTTTGCGTAGTTGTTAGGTGGACCACTGCGTCACTGTCATTTATCGAATTACACAACAAGCTTTATTTGTGCTTCAGAAGTTATCTTTTTTTATTGTACAGTCAAGATGTCACTACAAAAATGTTTTTAATTCGAAGCATTTCTTAGCGATTCTTGGGGTTTAACGTCTCAGAACCACCATATCAATACGAGAGACGCCGTAGTAGAAGACTTGAAAAATTTCGACCAACCGGTGTTCTTTAACATGCCTCTAAACGTAAACACACGGAGCTCACGCATTTCCGCCTCCATCGAAAATGCGGCCGCCACACCCGGGATTTGATCCGGCAAGCTGAGGGTAGGCAGCCGAGTCTAGATGTGAGTGCCTTATCCACTAGACCACCGTGGCAGGGACAAAGCATTTATTAGCAAACTGCAAGCAATTTGAACATATCTATCTATCTATCTATCTATCTATCTATCTATCTATCTATCTATCTATCTATCTATCTATCTATCTATCTATCTATCTATCTATCTATCTATCTATCTATCTATCTATCTATCTATCTATCTATCTATCTATCTATCTATCTATCTATCTATCTATCTATCTTCTATCTATCTATCTACCCACTCACGTCTACGTGCTCTCATGATCACCCCCTTAACTTGGTTTAGATGAAAATACTATGTAAGGGCAACCAATTCCATTTCGTGATTATGGCTGTCTAGTGATAACATGAATAATGTGAAAATGGCTGTCAGGTACGTTGTCAAACATTTTCCTTGAGACACGTGAGCTACATACCCGTACACTACTAGCCGCGGTGGGCGGGTATGCGCCCCAAGTGTTTGACAGTTTCTATATATAGCGAGGAATGACAAGAGCAGACATTAGTAACTTATATGCGAGAGCGCTCAGAAAAACTCGCATGAGCTGCACTAACCTTGTCGAATACACATAAGTGTGTTATGGTTCCAGCAGGAATCGAACCGAAGCATTCTGCCTGGCAATCAAAGTATTTTACGCCGAGTCTGGGAACCTTTTCGACAAAAAAAAAAAACACTCTAAGCAGGCGTAAAGTCAGTGAAATTTTCATTGCGGTTGCAGTGATGCCCAGTCTAATTATGTATGCCTTACACATGTGCTTCCATCAATACATGTGCTACATCGGGTCAGCGTGAAATTTAGTTAAGCGCCATCCACTAAAGCTGGTCTACGTAGGACCATCCAGTGCTACCATCCTCGCAAGCACAAGTGCTAAATTTCTGCTTACTACTTTTACTACTGGTACTACCGATGTTACTCTTGGCATCGTTACGCAGTAGGCTACTGTTCAACCATGGCCGCTTGATAACTACGCACCACACGGGGTACGTAGTCATTCAGTGGCCGTGGTTCAACATACATGCCTGCACGCTTAACATTTGTACATCTGTTTAGCGTCATTGTGTAACGTATCGCTCAGGAACAAAATGCACCACAGTGTCCTTCTCCCCGCATGCTCTTCACTTTTCATGACATAGATTCTCACTGACGAGGGATCTGTGAAATTTTTTATCAACGCCCACGAATTTGAATTATCAATCTCTGTTGTCATCATTCTTCGGTAGATATAAACAGTCAATTACGTGTGGCGCATACCCGCATGCCACGGCTCGTGATACACGGGTATGTGCAAAACGCGTCTGGAAGAAAGGTTTTCGCGACACATGAGACAGCATCGTCAGCTTATTCATGTCGTGACTAGCCATACAAATTCTTATATCTCCCCTACCCACCTATGTTTATTTTCGCCTATCACGAACGAAGGAGGCAATCACGAGAACGCCCAGACGTAAGTGGTTAGATAGATAGATAGATAGATAGATAGATAGATAGATAGATAGATAGATAGATAGATAGATAGATAGATAGATAGATAGATGGATAGATAGATAGATAGATAGATAGATACATAGATAGATAGATAGATAGATAGATAGATAGATAGATAGATAGATAGATAGATAGATAGATAGATGGATAGATAGATAGATAGATAGATAGATAGATAGATAGATAGATAGACAGATAGATAGATAGATAGATAGATAGATAGATAGATAGATAGATAGATAGATAGATAGATAGATAGATAGATAGATAGATAGATAGATAGATAGATAGATAGATAGATAGATAGATAGATAGATAGATAGATAGATACCCTCAAACGAGATAGAACCAACGTCTCTTTTTACAGACCAGCGTCAATATTGCTGAAGAACTAATCCCTTTTGTAACAAGTACGTCTTAACAAAATATCAATATGATTTTTATAATATCACTCAACAGAACTTGGCCTGCGCGACCAGTAGGAGTACATAGTCACACTCAATAAATTGTACGATAAACTTTTGTCCGCCCTATTTTAATCAATTTTACCTCAAGTCTCTGTTTACATAAATCATGAAATTTGGTTCATAAACTCGATCACTACGGCCTTCATGGGCTTCGCCCTAACGCTACTTGAATTCTGCCCTTTCAGAATCATGTCAGTTTGTCTCCATGAAAAAACAGTATCAGACAGGAAGAAATTCATCCCAAAAGTGCCCATCTCGGACCTTTGATTTTTAATTTGTACATTGTGCATTGTACAGGTTTGTACAAGTTTGTGATTTACGCTCACGACATTAGCGTATTTATTTAGTCTTCCTCAAATGACTATATCTTTCTCAAATCTAACCTCGTGTTGTGAGAATTAAGTACATGGGCAGCCAAAAACCAGTTGAAAAAAATACAAAAATACAAAGACCATGGTTTTCCATTCTATCGGCAAGTAGGTTTCTGCAGAACACAATCTTGTCTATAGCGGATCACACAGAGGGTTGGTTGAATTTATTAAGGTATCTGGTGTGTTTTTCTCAAAATTTGTGTAGTGGGATGAGCATATATATGCAGTATTATAAAAGTTAGATGCGATAGCTGGTATTTGGAATTGAATTTGCCATACAATCCAGTAACCTCTGAAACTGATAATTTATATTGCCCTTCCTGCCTCGTATTTAAGCTACGCGGTCATTTTGTTTGAGGGACTACTAAAGAACGGAATCTCTTGCGGCTATTACTTATGCAAAATAGATTTTTGAGAATAACTGCAAGTGTACTAAATACGCATCCTTCTGAAGAACTATTCAGAAGGTTCAATACATGAAAACAAGGCATATACGTGTATAAATTTCTCCGTAAAATACGAATACATTGCTAGCCCCAAGATACTCTATTTATGAGATTAGTAAGGTTGTGTCGGCAGAAGCATTATATAACATAATAAAAACCGAGACACAGAATGTTCCACATTGTCAGAATTGTTACGGACATCAAATGGCTGACAATAAGCTTGAACGTTTATTAAATAATTATAACAATATGCAAATTGATATTCGCAAATAAAAATTATCCTATTTTTTTTAATGTTTCTTGAGTATATCAGTTGAGCTTTTTACTTCACACAATTCTCGCACTTTTTCATCATAAATTTCTCCACCAAAGTGCAGTCTTAGCGTAATAATGGCTGCATATTTTCCGCAAATTGCATGAATGTTTTTAAACATGAAGGTGCGTTTTTCTCACGATCAGTTGTTTTGGGGCTTATCCAAACTTGATGTACCCTTTCTGAAAATTTATCTGACCGATCACGCTAAAACTTTTTCTTCAGGTTATATTTATGACCATTCCAAATAGTCTCAATCTAACACTTCAGAAGATTCATTAGAGAACCCCAGGTGGTCTAAATTTCCGGAGCTCTCCACTACGGTGTCTTTCACAATTATATGATGATTTTGGGACGTTGAAACCCACATATAAACTAATCAAATCATCACTTCAGAAAATTGTTTAGGTTACAATGAAGAAAAAAAAAGGCTAATTGGAAAGTCGCCCTCAAAGCACGTGACAGGCGAGGACAGAAAGTGGTGTAGGGCGATGTAAAAATTACCTAAAAGAACTTGAAGGTTTAAGCCTTGCCTGCGGCACCAAAGTATCACAGGTTGCGAGGAAAATGTTTTGTTTCTTTCGTTTGAGATAAATATTAAATCCAGTTTTGTAGGTTTAGAATATTACCACTCCTATGTTGAATAAATATGCCAGGTATCACGGTCGTAGTGTTTGTGTTTTGTGAGGAAAGGTACGTTGAATTTCGTGTCCTATTCTGAAATTGGTGTTTCACCAGAAACAAGAAAAGCTACAGAGTCAAAATTTCATCGACTCTCTAATTGCTGCTTTATGACGCATGCAATATTTCAGCTCATAGAGTGATACCCTTACGGAGATACACAGCTGAAACCAGGATAACCTGTTTACTTTGCCATACCCTTTTAGTTTCAATGCCGACGTTCGATCAGACCATGTGCTGCGCTTAAGACGCCAGTGTGCACGTGGTCGATATAGTTAGCAAGCCTGTGACATACGCAGACCGACAAAATTTATGCAAAGATGCCAATCGGCCAATGAGTTTTCATTGGCGTCCTTCATAGACCGTCTCTTTGTTTCTGCTTCATTCTTTCATAGCCCGTTGTTCATTTTCCAGTTCAGTACAGCTTCCTGAACGTCTCGTCTAGTTCACTGTTATAAACCTCTTTTACCTTTCCCATCCCTCCCCTCCTCTCTCGTTTTGAAGTTTAATAAACGACACTGTTGGTTTACGCCTGGAAATCAACAGATCTTGTGACATTACTCTTAACCTATCTCACAAGGAACAAGTATGATTGACGAAGCTTCAGTTTGAATGTATACTTATACTACTGTTAACCTTTGAAGAACACGGTAAGTGTTCTCGCATAAGCATATTCGACAACCATTGACTTCTCGTTCTCAGCGTACACGTGCGTGCTGCTATTTTTCAGAGCACCATATAAGCCTCGTTACCTGCGACGCACCTACGACCTCACGAATGCCGTAGATTCCCACTCCGGGGTAAAGGTGACGCCGCGCCCAATCAATTCGTGGTTCAAAGGAGCACGCGCTTTCCGTACCAGAACCCACGTGAGGCGCCTTCGAAGTATACCCGGGGGAAACCTGACATTCGACGAACGCGGACAGATGGTCTTGAACAGACCTAAAATGCCAAGCAGCCAAGACCCACCATTCGTACAAGCACTTTACTACACGCGGTGGCAGAATACGTAGCATCCTCCGAGCAAAGACTGTCAACGTTTCGCTAACCCGCGAGAAGGAGAACCCCGGGGATACGCTGGCTAGGTCTTGTTCAGAGATGGCTCGCCTTTCGCCACTTGTCCACTCTTGCTCAGGTTGTGCCCATAATTTTTGTTTGAACAATATCCCTTTCAGGTCTCCTACAGGCAACTTCACGCTTTCTGTTCTGTTCTCTGTTTTGCTTTGTGACTTTGGGCTTACGCAACGCCGGTCCCACCGTCTTCAAGACGCCATAGGCGCATGGTGCTGATGTTCATACAGCCAGCACTGACTGAAAAAAGAAACGAAATCCCGCTGCGTTTATTGTGAGTCATTCTTTCGAGAATGAAGAAAACTTTGACGTCCAGCGATTCCCGCCTCTTATCTTCTCCCACTGACCACCGAAAAATGCGATGCACTCGTCGGCAGCCGAGCTGCTCTATAGAGCGTTGTCGTTGGTTCACGGAGTAAAGCGCGCTGTGCGCCGTTGCTACGACGCAGCGATGTTAAAAATGGAACAGAAAGAATGTGGAACTCGTAATAACCGCATACATTGAACGTAACACTATCTTCGAAACGCACAACAATATAATATCATCGTGGACAAGTGGGGGAACTGTGTGTGAGTATTTCTGGCCAGCTAGTCAATGGGAGAAAAACCAGCTGCCCGAAATGATATGGTCATTCGCGGGAGCAAGGAGCCCACAAAGTTGAAATTGAAGTGAACGTCACCACCGGGGGCAGGCCTTGTAAGAGACCAGTAAGTCAAGTAGAGGCATCGAGGAGGAAATAAAATGTCACCCTGACAGCTTTCTCGTTCCGGCTTGCACTCTCAACATCACGACTAGCGTTCATTTTTATATCAGGTTCATTTCTGTGGAAAAGAGATGCTATAGCGGAAGAAAAACGTAATAACCACAAGAAAAATAGAAGTTTATAAAATAGATTCGAGAACACAGAAAAGAACCCATACACCCATTCAAGCACAACCAATATGCACATTTCTTGGATGATAGAAATAATCTGTCATCTCATTCAGTAATTTTATGAATGCTAATAACGGTGAAAGTATGTCTAATGGGTTGACTTGGCAAGAAGTGAGCGTGGTTGTCTGTGAATGCACAAGTAACTATGTTCTAAGCCTTTCTTTTCTCAATTGTTTAATTGAAATATCTCGTATTTGGTAACTTGAAAACATGAAACACAACTATGCTGGAGGTTTCTCAAAAGACATACCCGCTTCGCTTCATCGACATGCCACAGGTGTAGAAACAATGATGGCGCCCTTGACCTGACAAAAATAACAGGTAGGAAAAAAAGATATATAAAAAGCAGCACGAAGCAAGAGAATTGAACTCTTATTGTTGAAATATACATCTACAAACACAGGTATTATAGTTGTTAGGACGCACACATGCGCACAAAAATAGCTATCGAGGAGACATCACAACACTTTCTCTGCAACTGTCCCCCATACCATATGCAGGCAATCATACACAATTGCTCTGGTTCGCATAGACAATAATAATAGGTTTGCGGCCATAATAATAATTTAATGACGTTTTGAGAAGTCATAGCGAAAGAATGCGACAAAGGCATTGCATAGGTTCTAGAAGACAACCGTGTTCAATAGCTCGTTATTGACCAATATAGTTATTGCGACATTGAAGGGCGTGACTGTGTGTGTAGCTCCTCATCTCCATCTTCCCTCTCACGCTTTCTCTGCCCTGCCATGGTGGTCTAGTGGTTAAGGTACTCGGCTGCTGACCCACAGGTTGCGAGATCAAATCCCGGCTGCGGCAGCTGCATTTCCGATGGAGGCGGAAATGTTGTAGGCCCGTGTGCTCCGATTTGGGTGACGTTAAAGAACCACAGGTGGTCGAAATTTCCGGAGCCCTCCACTACGGCCTCTCTCATAATCATATGGTTGTTTTCGGACGTTAAACCTACATATCAATCAACAAATCTCTCTCTTCCTCTCTAGCTCTAACTTTAAAACCCTTATCTCTTTCTGCCGTGCTGCGTCTGTAGGTTGCCATTTTTTACAGCAAAAGCTTAGTATGGCTAGCAGAAAGGAAAAACTGTTCGGCAGCGGTTTCACGAGCTGTCTCGAATGACTGTCCTATAAGTTGCGTCATTCTCAGTGTCGTACCCAAGCAAGCGGATCATCGGCTGCATTGTGAGTGGCGGCGTCCATCTCGTCGCACCGTCGCGCAGAGCATGCGCTCATCAGTTTTTTCTGAAACCTTCCACAAGGGTATAACTTGGACAACCATAGAAGAGCGCCTACAGTATAACTGTGACAGACCTTCCGATGGCCAGGTCAATGATGAAGTCCTGGCAGAAAAAAAAAACAGGCCAAGGAGGTCGAATGCCGGCAGCAACTGCGTATACGGCAGCCTTACAAGTCGCGCTAAATTACAAACGAAAAAAGAAACGCAATAACGAGGTTGCAAGCGCTGGTGGCTGGCAGATCCTCCAAAACACGCCGCCGAGTTAACTCATGATGTCAAACGCTTGCAATAACGCCATAGCGATCAATGAATACATGGCTCCTGAAAAAGTGGGAAAAAAATATGCAGATCCCACGTACAGTGGGAATCGATGATATGCGAAGCCCGAATTAGAAAGGTTGATAAGTCAAATTAAAATCAGCACAAAATTACGACGTGGAGGTAAATGTTGCCGTACATGACTTCCGTGTCATGATTCTCATGTTTGGATGTGTCGTTTACCTTCGTCATCTATTCACGTCACGTGATGCCAATTTAGTATATGTGGAGCTAGCGAAACGACCGCCAGCACGCTATGAGCGTGGTATGTTATCATGCTCTTACACGGCACATGGGTCAGGATTATCGTGTTGCACCAGTCATATACTGTCGTCATCTATTGAAGTCATTTACCACGAAATTTGGTATTTCTAGGGCTAGCAAAACGCTCGCGAGCGCATCATGAAGGGTCCATTATAATCTATTGTAGCATTGACGCGCGTGTACGATGGACACAGCAATGCTACGTTAGGAAAACAAGAGCACTCTGTAGTCTGACGCCAGGCGTGACCAGCGCGACCAGCGTCCTTAGGCACGGTCTGACAGCATCCGGTGCGAAATGTGACACGCTCCATTTCTAGCCGATGCATTACCCAGACAACATTGCGTCTCCCTCTTTTCGTGACGGAGGACGCCGGACGCACTGAAACGCGCATGCGTCAAAGCAACACAGTGCGGTGCGCACCTGCGAGAATATGGCAGGACAGGTGCCTGGCTTCTCAACGCCGGCGTGACGCGTCGATACGAACGCCGGCGAGCACGCGCACCGCGTCACGTCGGAATGAACTGGCGCCTTGACTGTGGCAGGTATTAAAATTCTCACGTGACACATAACGCATGATTATAATGTTGCACCAGTCACGTGCCTTCGTCATCCATGGACGTCACGTAATACCAAATTTGAAATGTGTGAATATAGCGAAACAGCCGTGAGTGCATCATGACTGTGGCATGTAGTCATGTTGTCACATTACACGCATGTCGCGATTATCATGTTTGTATATGTCGTTTACCTATGTCGCCAGTTCGCATCACGTAATACCGAGTTTGGTACATGTGAATCCAGCGAAACGGCCGCGAGCGCATCGTGAGCATAGCATGGAGTCATGTTGTTACATGACACGCATATCATGTTTATCATGTTTGTACCAGTATCATACCTTTGTCATCCATTCACGTCCCGTAATACCAAATTCGGTATGAGTGAAGCTATTGAAACGGCCACCAGCGCATCGCCATCATGTCATGTGGACATGTTGTTACAAGCCACGCATCTCATGATTATCATGTTTTCACAAGTCACATACCTTCGTCATCCATTCACGTACCGTAATACTAAGTTTGGTATATAAAGCGCTAGCAAAACGGCCATGAGCGCATCATGAGCATGGCATGTAGTCATGTTGTTACATGACACGTACGTCATGATTTGCATTTTAGGGTCTGTCGCCTGTGTTCGCTATGCAATCATGTCATTCCATATCAGGTTTGCAACATGCCATGTGAACGAAACTGCCGCAGGAGCAGCAGGACCATGAAGTGTAAATCATGACATTCATGAAATACATGTCATGATTTCCATGTTATTACTAGTCAAATATGTTCGTCATGCAGTCATGTTATGTCATAACAAGTATGGTATCGATACCATAATCAAAACAGCCAGGAGAGCTAAATGTCGTAGGCGGATAGATAGATAGATAGATAGATAGATAGATAGATAGATAGATAGATAGATAGATAGATAGATAGATAGATAGATAGATAGATAGATAGATAGATAGACACGCTCAAAGTCGCCGAAGTTCGCTAAGAAATGCTTCGCATTCAAAATGCTTGAGCTCCTCCTTCGAGAGAAGAAAGCGGTAGCGTAATTGGGCCTTGACGTGCCGCGTTGAAGCGTGCACCAAGGGAAAAAAAAAATGAGTGCGCGTAACACTATCCCTTTCAAACTGTCGTGAAGTGCCTACTGCATGTACGGATGCAAAGTGCGCACTGCGACGTAATTTTACCTTTCGCAAATTGGTGAAACACCCATTGGGCGTTTGTAAACTGCCATTCGCACCTGCACACTTTGTAATCGGTATACAACTTCAAATCACAATTCGAGTGTTTTGACGCGTCGTGCAAGTCTACGATTCTGCCATGCAGTATCGAATATGTTTTTAAGGAGACTCCTATACCTTTATGGCGTTTTTATACCATTATTTAGGATTAGTGGTGGTGTGATGGGTTAATTGTCCCAAAGCCGCCATATGCTTATCAGAGACGCCGTAGTGGAGTGCTCCAGAAATTTCGACCACTTGGGATTATTTAACGTGTACCCGAACCTCAGCACACGGGCCTGTAGAATTTTCGCTTACATCGAAAATGAAGCCTCCGCAGCCGGGATTCAAACCCACTACCTGCGGGTCAGCCGCCGAGTATTTTATTCACTAGACTACCACGGCGGGCACTATTTTGGCGGAAGTTTCAATCCATGAAGTGTTACAACACCTGCTTTCAATCACCTCTGTGGTAGAACGCTTCCATGGTAAAAGACCTGCCAGTCAACCAGAAGCCCTTAGTTCGAATATGACAAGAAATTAATATTTTTCAAAATTTATTTATTTGCACTTATGCGAAATTTTAGCGCATGAAAAATGCCGATCTTTCAGGAAAAGATGTGCATTATGGGTCACATACGACTTCATACCGACACTGTCGTTTCTTTCATAAGCAGGTACCATAATTTTTTTATTGCTTTAGTTATAGAGCATGAGACAACCATAGCGGAAAACACATGAAATGATGAGGAGGGTAACGCAAAATGAATGGAGGTTTGAAAGAGAGAGAGAGCAGATGTGAGTTCACTCACAAGGTCTATTAAATGTGCATTACAGCTGTGTCCAATTCTCAGCGTTTTCTCTCTTGCATGTCTGTGGCTCTCTAAGTGAATGGGCTTTGAAGTAGAGCTCGTGAAGCCTTTGTTTGAGTAAAAGGCAGACCGTGATGCATGTTAAATACGAAATGTAGCCTGCGGATCCTACCGACAAAAAAAAAAGTAGTATTCAAGGAACAGAAAGAGAAGACGACGCAGAGCGCAGGCACCACGTTCCAAAATAATGTTTATTGCTACAGTCGCTTGCTTAAATCGCCCTAGGAAAAAAAAAACACCTTGGGGATCCAAGAATTTCTCAAAGCGACAAAGTGGAACTAAATATTATCGAGCTTGCCTTCGCATCAGTGCTTAGCTCAAATGAATGAGTCAGACTTGACAATGAAGTAGTCCAACTCCCCCGCACTGCTGAACAGCAGTGGCGCAGTACGCGTGTTTTAAGGGCGAAGCTCCTTAAAGCGGCACCGGTTCGTCCCTCGTCGTAGTACGTAACATGTCTTACGCTTTGACCTGCAAGGTGGTGCTCATGGGAGATTTTTCATGTGCTTCGTTGAACAATAAAAAAAAATCGCAGCATGCGCGTTAACTAAAAAGCCGAATTCTCCTGTCTCTCATTCCCCATTAGCAGTCATTCGCATGTACGTTGAGCGCTTTCTGACAAGAAAGGGTTGCTATGCTATACTCGCTGGGCGTATACTCCTTGGTTTTAGAAAATTTTAGCGAGCGTTGGGCCGCAGTGCCATGAATACAGTGAACTAGTGTATACCAAGAACCCGAGGTGGTTAAGGGTGGAAAGTAGACACTAAGCGCAAGCCGTAAGAAAGTGTTCGCGTGCCTCCTCTCGTTTAGTCCTTTAAATGTCCGCTGGATGGCGGTGCTTCCATATGCGGAATATATAATGAAAAGATGCGAGATGGTGGTACTTAGAGTGTTGACTAGATGGACAAACGGACACGCAGACAGATGCATGGACGGACGCACGGATGGCTGCACGGACCTATGGACACATGAACGGACGCAGGGGCGGATGCATGGACGAACGCGGGGACAGACGCACGGATGAATGTGTGAGCGCACGAACAGACGCACGCCCGGACGGGCGGATGGACGTATGGACGGTCACACAGACGGATGAATGAACGGACCAAAGCAAGAACGAATGGACGTACGGATGCTTCAGCCCACTCTCCATCATTCACCCCGTCAATATGCTGCCATTTTTTTCTTTCATGTGTACACGGGAGCTTCGTGATAAGCGTCCACGAGAGGGACGACGTCACCTGACGACATCAGTGGCAATAAAGAAGCGTCTAGTTAAGTGTCGTCTTCGGATTAAATAAAGTTCTTTGCCTGTCAGACAACGGCTTGAAAAACGAGTACTTGATATTCGTTAGCCGCCTTTCTACACAAAAAAGACATGCCTGAATAACGGTAATAAGTGGTCCTTATACGCTGGTGAAACGCTTTAATATAGACTTCAGTCGTCAGGCAAGTTGCCTCTTCAGAAATGTCCATAAGTCGCTTCCTAACCATTCACTTGGTGGGCGTGCTAGAATAATGCTCTTTCGCAAAAACGCTTCACGCAGGGACGGCGCACAGCACTCCCATACTAGAGCAACTAGTGCTCTAATTCGTTTTCTTTACTTTTTCTACACATTCGCGGTACTTTTTCCTTACAACGTCGCCGTTCCTGCATAGCCGCCATAATAACCCAGGCTGCAGCTGCCAACTCGCGAGGGCCCCAACACTTACCTTCCTGCCGTTTTTGCGGTTATTCACGCACTTACAGTAAAGCCTCGTCAAATTCGGACAAGCGGTTCCACCACGATATCCAATGACACCCCAACTTAACGTATACAGCCATGTTAACCACAAGAACGTCAATTTCTTCGAATATTCCCTGCGTCGCGACCGCTATTTACTAGTTACACTTTCCGAAAATTTTTCCCAGTGCAACGCGAGCTCCCTGATTAAGCAAAGGTCACAGCCAGTAGAACTTAACAGGTGTTCACAAAAGAGAGTTCGATGGGTGGCTGCTGGTCACTAAGGGAGTTCGTCGCCTTCAATTGCATGGTGATTTCTCCCAGACTTCTGTCCAATGCGGGGAGCATTAGACGTCCTTATAGGACGCGGCAAAGATCAATATGTCAGCAAGCGCCGCCAGTGGTCCCAGAAGATTTATAGAACCCCAGTATTGCAATGCTGGTTGAAAAGAAAGCAGAAAGCGTTGGCTTAGGGCAGTACTTTTCTGGACTGTTGCGCCAGGTTCGCAGTACCTGTACTAATACGATAGCCAATCATGGAAGTCTTAAGGCACGCTTTCGTCTTGCACCGAAATTGCCTTACGCTACTAAACACTATCGTCGTCATGGTTGTCATCGTAGTAGTAGTAGTAATAGTAGTAGTAATAATAGCAGCAGTAGTAGTATATATAGTTCCGCAAGTGAAGTGACCAAAGGGAGCAGATGAAGAAATAAACAACGACGACAGCGATGATGATGACAATGATCTAAATGTGTAAGAGCAAGCGTTTCAAACCTAGCTACGGATTTCTGGCACTATGCCATCTCACGAGCCATTCTCATCAAATAGCGCACCGACACCTTCGCAGTCCCTGTGTCTTCCCGGCGTTGAACTGGCTGAAATATTTTTGGAGTCTTTTTCTTAAACTCCAAAAACTCCTTATCGACTTTAATCCTATCACTAGAGTGGTTGATTGTGTAGAGATAAATAAAGCCACGAGAGACATTTTGAGCTCTCTGTTGAAAGTGGTAGAAAGTACGGGAAAATAGGAGCAGTGTTGTGTTCCTTCTTTATCTCCTTGAAATGAAAGCACCATGGACCGCCCATATTAGGCGTCCCAAAATGAGAGAACATAAAAAAAAAACACGGCTGCCTTTCTCTTCTACAGCCTCATGAAATTCTACTGATTTTGAATACTTACTTTCTAAATATTCTATTTTGCTGAACTCTGTGGTCACAATGCGTTAATACTACCAGAAAGTTTTGTGTCACTACGGTTGTCGAAAACTAACAAAAGCAGCTTTTAACTGAACCAGATATAGGCTGTCCATTTCAATTTTTAAGTATGTCCTAAATATTTTAAGCTGTTATTGTGAAGCATGCGTGTGTACCCCTCTCGCCTTGCAAAAGGGTTTGCGATCCTTCCTTGAGAACCGCCTGGATAAACGAGGTTCGGAAATTTTCCTTTATATCCACTGGCTTGTTTTTCTTCCCTCTGTAGAAGCGCTTGGGCAACGCCTTAGCGACGACAAACGAGGAGCTGCGAATATTTTGCTGTCCGCAACGCATATGCAGCGTGCAAAAAGCGAGCTCGGCCTGATATCAGACATCGTAAATAACTAGCGGGCTCGGGACAACACATACATCTGCGACCAAGCCGTATTTCGCCACACGCTAGAATAGTAAATCGCTCGAAAAGTGAGAGGGTCATCGACCGAGAGGCGCCTCGTCTACGACGGGGCCAACATTGCCGTCATGCCTTGTAGCAGAGGAGTTATATGACACGAATTCCGTGTCATCGGCCTCTTTCCGTTGCAGCCCTCGAATGAAATAAACAAAGCATTATTAATCCCGACATAGACTCAAGTCGTAATATTCCAGCACCTAGCAAAGGCGACGAATTGGCGCCGGACTGCCTGCAGCGAAGAAGCTATTTCCTTAATTGGTCGCTAAAAACCACCAATTTTTCACAGCTTGCTTCCAAGTGATCAGAAAAACACATTAGCCGACTGAGTTCCTTTTTCCCCATGGAAGCTTTAAGCATATTCGTCACGAAGAAAAAGCACGCAGTGACCGTATAAACAGAGAGAGGATGCTGTATTTTCACTATTAAAAAAAGATCACCATATACAATAACAAAAATCTCGTATATTGTCGCACGCTGCACTGTACAGCTAGGCAAACATGGTGTTGTCGCTTGCGCATTCACCGCATATTTAGCATTCGTGGCCTAGTCCATCACTGAGTTGCACCAATGATTCGCCAGAAAGCAACTTGTGAGACATTCATGCTTGCAGTAACTTGACCCATTGTCTCTAAGACGAGAGGCGCAAAGCTCAAACTTACTTAGATTTGAAAGCACACTTCTGTTTTCTCTCTCATTTGTTTTTTGGTTTCGTGGCATCATCTAGGCATGTTTCCTACCAGTCGGGCACAGTTTTATTTTATTGACGTAACTATAGAGCTACACGTCTGGCATAGCGTATCTGGGGCTTCTAATCTCTTGCGCTCTCATTTATAAATAATTGATAAAGTTTTTGTATATGCTTGAATGTTTTGGTGATTACGGACGCCAAGAAGGGCGGTAAAATAAAGTGAGACAACAGATACTTCGCCCAGTTAACTTGCCATAAGCGCCACGCCGCATTTTTGCCAGGGCACTACTCACATAGGCTCTGCTTAGCAGTAGTGTGAGAAGTCGGCCGAGTTTGGCTAACTTTTCAGATAACGTGATAATGTGCGGAAGTCTATTTCAAGTTTTTCGTAAGAGTTCCATTAACTAGACAATTTATGCATTTAAAAGACTATCCCACTCGTTTTAATAACGCCGAAAAACACGTTTCTTTTTTGAATCATGTACGCTTTCTTAGAAGTCCGAGAGGTACAGTGTCAATTTTTGTGAAAGATACGTGGGAGCGCGTGGCGTGCTCGCACCGTTAGTTGCTAGCAGCGCCTTCGAGTGGGCGCGAAAGCAACCACAGTGATTTTTCGCGTCATCCCGCGGCGAGCAAAACAACCATTCGTTGCTGATATTACCGGCTCTCGCGTAATCGCCTTGAAGGTGGCGGGTGTGGTCAATTTTGCCACTGGTTCCATATCAGCAACAAATGGTTGTTTGCCTCGCCGCAAGATGGCGCGAAAAGTCACTGTGGTTGGTGGCGCTAGCCACCGCCCGATCTAAAAGGTACAGCCATATCTATCCATTCATTCATCCACCGGTGCTTTCGCTCCCGCTTTAACGTGCTGCTAGCAACCACCGGAGCGCGCAGGCCATGCGTTCCCGTGTTCTCTTTCATGAAAAGTGACATGGTACAGAGCTGTTCCGATAAATGGCGGCACAGCTACACGCCCTTTTATTATCCCTGGGCTGTTATGAGCATTATGAAGTGAT
Source organism: Rhipicephalus microplus (assembly GCF_013339725.1). NCBI lineage: Eukaryota > Metazoa > Arthropoda > Arachnida > Ixodida > Ixodidae > Rhipicephalus > Rhipicephalus microplus. The sequence goes on from NC_051170.1 coordinate 68,661,115, forward strand.
ATGGCACACTAGTGGATTATACATGTCACAACTGACTCTAGAACAAGCATTTGTACGTAAGCTGTCTTTCGTTTATGTAGGTTCTGTTCACTTTTTTATGCTCAGTGCATTGAGAAGGGCAAGTGTTAAGAACGTTCGACGATATATATATATATATATATATATATATATATATATATATATATATATATATATATATATATATATATATATATATATATATATATAGGCACATTTTGTGACGAGTGGATGAAGCTAGTTCGGTTCAAAATGTCTACGCTAGTCTTCATGTTTTACACGTAAAAAACGCCAGTACAAAGGGTTTCTGCTTCTAGGTGTTTCAAATCGTGCTGTCACAATTAGGAATGATAATAGCCTATTCCTAAACCTTTTTTGTCTCGCATATGTTGCCCCAATGTTGCCCTAAATATTGTAAGCAAGATCCTACGGTCGATAATGTACACGAAGCCGCCATCTGGTATAAACGGTTTGTGCTTCATGGTGTTTTACGATGTCCTGCTTACTTGAATTTGTTCGTGCATAGTAGCCTTTTTTATATATATATATATATATACATACGTTTTGACTATATAGCAATGGCTTTCTAACCAGCGTAACAGCGGACAGTGCACGTCAACGACAAAGCCAGGTTCTAAGGTTCATAATGAGCATACATTGGAGCCTCTGACTAATATAAATTGTGTGTGCTTCTAGGTCTCTTGAAATGTTCTGTGACAATTATATTTTATAGCAGTCTGCTGGCCTAATATCCACGCATCTACGCATGACAAACACAATTGTGGACAAACAAGCCTCTACTCAAAGGTGCTTCACCCCTAAAATACGTTCATTGTAGCTTTTCACGAACGTTAAAACTAGTGTACCTGACGTAGTCAAATTTGAGCGAGCTGAAAAACACTCACTTGCGCTCGACCTGTAGTCTATCCTCGTCTCTGTCCCTCGTTCTTTCGAGCTTTCCAGCTCAACTACAAAGTATCTGCTCGGGCGGAGTCCAATGCTTCGACGCAACCAGAATTTAGAGGAGAAACAGCTAGCAGCCTCTCACAGAATATCCTAACTGGCTCTTGTCGAGTGTCCAAGTACAACATAGGCTGCCGGAGGCTCTATACAGACATCGTCGGGTACGTTTGCGTTGTGAGCTAATGTTTGCATCACTGTTTGCGTGACGCCTCATTACGGCGACATTCGCGACAGCAATAACGAATCCGCGCTTATTCTGCGTTCATCTTGCAGAAACGCTTGCAGGGCGAGAGAAGAGAGAGAGAGAGAAAATAAAAAATACGGGACTGGAAGACGAAATAATTAACAACCCAGTCACCGCAAGTGGGCAAGCGTGGCTCTTTCCTTTGCACGGCGCGTTAATTAGCCGCGTGAGCTGAAGATCGGGTTTTGTTCATTTTTCTATTTCCTGGTGACATCTCGCCGCAGCCCTATTGAAAGTACTCTGCTTTGATGATGGCGTCTACGTAGGGCTAGACAACCGGGTGACGGCGGCCGTGCATGCTTCACGGCAAAGCTCTGAAATTATTTGAATTACTTTGAATGGTAAAACGAGATGCCTTTTTCATTTCTTTTTTTCTTTTTTGTGCTTCAGAATGAAGTTGATAATTTGTCTGGCATTCCACACGAGCCGCGTTCCTCCGGCTGAATAATGAGCTAACGGCCACGGAGGCGATGTAAATTATCGCCAGTCCTCGTCAGGAGTTCCGCAGAATAAATGAGAACTGGGCGAAGGGGGCGTGGTGGCATCTGTCACCGGGGCCATGCAAGTGCGGGAGGAACGAAGTCTTTACTTGACTTTCTGAAGGATACGCACGACTATGTGGTGTGTAACCTGTACAAACGGGAAAACACAGCCTATGGCCTGCTGTTGCTGCAGCATAGTTTAAAAAAATAGAGAAAATACAACATCGTTCGACAAACGTTGAATGCATTTTTCAGCTATGACAGTAAAGGAAGCGGACAAATTCTGAGTTCTCTTTGTGAATTAAGATTGCACCCAACGACTACGCGTTGAATGACAAGGCCGAGGTAATAAATCAAATGCGACTGTTTTATTTTTGTGGACGAAAGCTTAACGCCCGCGCAGCTAAATATACATGCCAGTGTTGTGCGTATAGATGTAGTCACGTGTCTCGTAACAGTGTTACAGGCGCCACTGTACATGGCTTTGAGGCGCCAGCACCACACTGATTGTCTCAAAGGAGTTAATAACGTGTATGTGATGCGCCACACATATCACTCGTTGAGCTGGTCGAACAATAAATCAATCGACAGGTCAAAATCTGATCGGTCTTCAGTGACCTCGCTACCTTTTACCGTGTCTTTGTGTTCCGAGTCAATATTCGTCATAATTCATTAAAACGACTTCACACTTCAGCGCAATGCGAAGCGCAATGAAATCTTGACGGAGCCATGCATACTACGGGGTAAAGCTACTATACCCAATTGCTTCAGTAGCCCTGTTATGGAGTAATGAATGCGAAGAATTCTTTGCGTATGGCAGGCACTTTTAGAAATATATCTATCTATCGATTCGCCTACGTCTGAGTGTTCTCGAGATCACTTAACAAACTTTAAGTAAACCAAAATTAGCATGAGACAGTAAAATAGTTCGATGGTTATTACTCGCTGAACATGACATCAATAATGACACAAACCCGTCGCGTACTTCGTCAAACTTTTTCTGCCAGCCGTGTGGCACATACCCGCGGACATGTGTGTGCCACAGGTATACGGGCCCGTGCTACAGGTGATTGAAAGCTTGTATCCTCTCAGAAACAGCGAAAACATTCATGGGCAATTTTATCGCGTGAGCGTTAAGAAAAACCTAACTTCGGCCGCGTTGACCCGATGACTGTGAAGAACAAATATCGGAAACTGAATACAGCAGGATTCGAACCCATGCATTTTGCATGGCGATGAAATATGCTACCACAGAGCCACGTACGCCATCTGTCAGAGCTACTTTTTAAGTAGACCCTGAAGTGCGTGAAACGTCAATTGTGGTTGCAGTGCTGGCTATCTAACTTGGCAAACAATACACATGTACTCCTATGATACAGCCATCACATCGGGTTAAGATTAATACTAGAGCTAGGTGTGATCTGTAAAACTTTATTTATGTAGCAGTGTTTAGGGCTACTATCTTCACGAGCACCAGCACTTCATATCTGCTTACCGCTATTGGTGTTGCTAATATCCATGTTGCTATTGGCATCGTTACGCAGCTCTAAACAACTGGTCATGTAAAACATATGTGGATGCTTAACGTATGCCTCTACATTCATTTGTACCTATCTTCAGCACCACTTCGTAACCTTTCGCTCATTATAAACGACAACACAGTCACTTTCTGTTTGTATGTTTTGTATAACATCGATTTCCCAAGGCACGTAGGATTTGTTGAATTGTTACTGAAAAGAAACTCCTCTCTTGCCAATGAAAAAAAAATTCTCGGTGCTTAAACTCTTCCAGTTTGCTTCATTTTGAGCAAGTTTTTTATGCAGCGAGAAACTAGAGTAGCGAAGGCTACTTCTCACAATCCTGTGTGAACTTCGTCAGTATTCGTCAGCGTCACGCATGGTGACAGCCCTATGTTTTTGTCGAGACTTGCATGAATTTAGTCAAGAAGAAAACGCGCGCCTGCGCGAAAAGACGGAACTGAATAACTCCCGAGGGAACTGCATATTTGAAATGTCTGCTTTCAATGGGTCTGCTTCTATCATTCTGCCAGACTTACTATAGAAAGCCAGTATAGGTTTCACTGGCATGCGTGCTCTGAGACATTCGCGGTTTCTTTTGATCTTCCAGTGATTTCCCAACACCACCTACTATATGTCTGCATTTTGGAGAATGCTTTATCGCATCATGCTCCTGGTGACACCGCAAAGAAGTCTTTGTAAAATTCTTGTGAGCTGTATGAACGGCATGCAAATAAGGCTTTATAATATTCAAGAAATAGTTGTTAAATCGCGTAGGAGGCTATATTGCTACGTATTTGTAATACGCTGTCTCGTTATTTTGTGTCCCGACCTTTTAATCTCAGTGCGCTTGCTTTGTGGGTTCGCCGCCAGTATGTGGCTTTCCGACAGGCACGCAAATCAGTGTGTCGTATACAATTTGTTTCGAAACAAAAATGTTGTTTTTTTATATTGGTTGTCTGGCACAGTATGACTGTGTTTCGATTCTCAGCTAGGTGCGGCTTTTTCTTCACATTGGCGTTTAAAATGCTGTGAAAAAAAATATATTTATCACATGATCATTAGCCGGAGTGTCATAAGCGTTTAAAAAGTAAATAATGAGAGAAATAGGCATTCACAAATGCAGACAGATGCAAGACAGGCGCTTTCATCAATTTCTACATGAGGATTTTCAATCAACTATGTACTTATAAACATGCGTCGTAAGACAGGGTCCGTCCTGTCCATCTGCATGCAGGAATGTCTTCTCTTTGCTTCATCCCCCCACTCCCGAACAGTAAGTCATGACCACTTCATTTTGACGGATTCCTTGTACCCTTTGCAGATTCTTTGACGGATTCCTTAAACTATTTCTGTGACGCAAGCTCGATCTGGTGCGCACGCACGCACGCACACACACATGAACCTACACACTCGCGCACACACGCACACGCAGACACAAAAGATGCTACACGATGACCGCATATGAGAGCTTACGTCAGTCCGTGCTTCGCTAAAGTCCTCCACACTTAGAAAGGTTTGTGAAGACTGTTGTAAAAAATGGAGAACTTCCTTTGCTTATTGAGCTTAGAAGAGATTTTGACAGAGCAAGGGCGTGGATTCATAGTCACGTAAATCGTCTGTAAGCGACGAAGTACATGGCGGTAGAGTCTAAGATTACGCAATAGCACTTCTTTAAACGCATTTATGTCGCCTATTCTCTGCGACTGTAATGCATGCAGGAACGTCTGCTCTTTGCTTCATCCCTCCTTCCCCCCAAACAATAGGTGGTGGTGAAGGTGGCGGTGGTGGTAGCCATCGTTTCAGGGAAGTTAGGGGATCAGTAGGCGTAGGAGATAGCGATAGCTCGTCGGCAGCAGCAGTCCAAGCACCTTCGTTGATGTCTCCTTTGTGGTCTTTTTCTCCCGTTGTCAACACAGTCTGCGTACGTTTAACCGTATCGTACCATCTGCTTCAATACGCTCCATTTTTGTTTTACACTCTTGGCCAGTCTTTTGAAGACGCTTCATGAGATACATGGCAGTTGGGACGTTTGAGCTGAGTTGCTCAGCAGGATTCCGTATAAACCTTCGCATCGGGCAAGAAGGTCTGGTCTGGCAACCAACACATTTTTTCTTTCTTGCATGCGGGCGATGGCTTTGAGCATGTGTGTCGATTGTGGTATGTGTGGCGTTATCGAGCAATTAGCCGTGTATTAAGCCAACAGGAGGATTTCTTTTTCATTGCTATGACGGCCAAGAGGTGCTCATCAGGGAAACACTGCGTTGTTTTTGGGTGCAGTAACAACCACAGAAAACAGAAAATGTTGTTGGAAGAAATATGTCATGTACGTCACGAGACGCGCAGTTTTCTGTGGCTGTGGACTCTTCAAGTTGCACCGTTTTCAAGCTGCAGTGTCTTCTCTGGCTTGCAAAGTTACAAAGATAAAACGTCGTGCCTTTTTTGAGTACTCGGGTATGTTCAGTATGTTCAAAGCACTACTTCTCAGGCGTATACGAACGGCAACGACTTTGACACCGATGTTGAACCTCGGCTATCAACGCAAGGTACGCAGCTGAGAGCTATTACAACGATGACAATATTTCCTAGATAAACAGCGTCACGTTTCATTTCTATATATCGCAGGTCAAAGTACCACGGCACTGATAGTCATTTAAATATTGTTATTAAAAAAAGAAAACAAGAAGGGGACGCGCAGGCACGCCAGCGTTGTTTGGTGTAAGGGCTGTATTCAAGTGCACACCTGTAAAAACAAACGTGTAAGGTATACACGGTCACTCCGTCAGAGTTGAGAAACAATTTAGACAACAGATAGTGCACAGTTAGAAAAACCGTGAGTGCCACGAAATAAAGACGAACCAGTACACTCCAACGAACGGATTCATGCAAGAGCGGTCACCGATCCGACTGCGTGGCGTAAAGAAAACTTGAGTGAATGACAAAAGCTCAAGAAAGATATTCACTCTGCTCTCGGAGTGCTGTTGCTCATTTTTGAAAAGAGCTGAAATACCACGCATTGCGGGAGGTCGGTGCTGGGTGTATACTGCATCAACAGAGGTGGACTCGTTCGCGGCACTGTATAATAAAACCATTGACCCTCAACAACTTCAACCTTGTAAGAACGTGTCATAGACACGTTTTCTAATAAACCTGCATCACTTCAGTCAAACTTCACTGCGTAAAAGCTGCGAAAAAACGATAAAACTGCAGCCGCACGCTCAGCTTCTACCTCCTTCACACCTCTGACTTGTGTTTACCTGCCAGTGCGCTGCGTTTTGTTTGTTCGTCATTCCGAAAAGTTTTGCGAGCGCCTGCATGTGTTGACATCTCGTGATGAAAGTGCCGGAAAATGCGAGTTACAGCCTCTGCTTGGTTGTCGAGTGTTAGAAAGGCCGGTGCTCTGACGTCCTTTGAAAAAAGAACCTACAAAAGCGTCGTTTCAGGCAAGGAATCGCGTAAACGTATGTGATGTATAGCGAGGTAGAATAGTAAAACAACAACCACACACAACGCGAATTGCACAACGTTGTCATTCATTTATTGCCTCACTGAATGAATGACAACGTGCCGATGTTGACAGAGAATTACTTGGTTGTTTTTTGCTTCTAGTGTTTTATCGAGACAGCAATTATTTCAATTATGTGCTCACTCTGGACGGATTTTGTCGTTGCCGTCGCCGTCATATATATATATATATATATATATATATATATATATATATATATATATAAGTAGTCAAGTAGATCCTCCGTGAGAACTCACAACGTAATTTATTTATTTCGACGTTTCAGCCAGAATATTACATTTATACGTTCTCAAAGAAAAAAGGGTGCGCAAAAAAACAACAACGAGAACATGAGGTAGACACCCCCTTCCTTTCCGCCCTTTTTTCAGACTACCACCTTTAACATGTCCGCGGACTGCATGTCCTTCCTTCCGCTAACGTATTGTTCCCGACCAGACTCAGTAGCACATGGACGTCTTATATATATATATATATATATATATATATATTATATATATATATATATATAATATATATATATATATATATATATATATATATATATATATATATATATATATATATAACTTTAACTACTCAGTGCCACATGGGCGTCTCGTCATTGAAAGAGGGGCGCCGCGCATTGCCACATAGGCTGGCAAGCAGGTGCAATGTCAATTGCGTCCCACTCCTGGATCACGCATTAGGGGCCTCCTGATTGTGCACAGGGTTGTTGTTGGACATGTCATGCTTGGCACAACTTATTGGTTAGTAAGGTAGAAACTGAAACAGACGACAGCTGTACTTAGGAAGAGCAGTTACACTTGAAAGTAGTTTCAGTTGTTCAGTCACCGTCCCAGCTGCAGTGCCGTGAACTCAATTATTATTGTCAATATTTCCGTTATAGTTTTCTAATGTTTTAATTGCTGCAGGTGCTCCCGGATTCTCACTAATTCATATTTCAAAAGTGTTGAATCAGTGGATGAGGTATCACTCTAGATTACATTTTCGTTTGATTTAAATCCCGTTTCTTAGAGTGTTACTGATAGTTTTTTGAATGCATGGTCGGGAAGCTGGAGATGTTTTGATAGAGGTAGACTTGGGGCTGATGTCGCATGGGTTCTGTGATAATTGAAACAAATCCTAAATGATGTTTCTGTTTGTCCGATGTACTGCATACTACACACTTTGCATTCGAGTAGGTTTACTCCATTAGAGGAATCACATGTTAGGTTTCCTCATATGTTAATCGAAAACGTGGATTGTGTGCTGGTTGACTTGTCGGTTTCTCGCATTGCTTTAGATAGAAGACATCGCTACATTAAACAAGGTCGGCATGAATTATTATGGGGTGAAGTATTGATTTCACAGTGGACAAGTGTGTCATGAGGTTGCGGGGTCGTCGGTAAACGACGCCCGGAGCGGATGGAAACGTGCGTTTCAGAAGTTTACTTCGTTCCGAATTGTCGCTTGGAGATTTTTTACATTGGAAAAGTTCCTGCTGTAACTTAAGCAGAAGTTTTTTTCGTTGCGGGTTTTTTTGCGGTGGTCGCTTCATAAGTAAGTCATGCCGCTTCAGTTTTCTAGCTTTCTGGAAGTGTTATCAGTTACATGTGGGGGTTTGTTTACTAGCATAAGTTTTAGCCTGTGTGACCTCGTGTTCAAATCAGCATCTCTTGAGCAGATTTGCTTAAACCACTGAGCCTGGTTGTGTGGAATACTGATTTGACAGTGGCGCGGGTGATTGCTTTGGTAATGGAGGTAGTGTTGTCAATCCGTCGGTTTCTGATATAGGATTGTTGCAAGCTTGTCTTCTTCTATCGTTATGGTAACATCAAGAAAATTTACAGTTGCTTGGGAGTAGGTGCGTGGGAAGTGTATGTTTGTATGTACAGCGTTGTAAGTGTCGATGAAGCTGAGATCATCCTCGTTGTCGATATATATATATATATATATATATATATATATATATATATATAATATATATATAATATATATATATATATATATATATATATATATATATATATATATATATCAATAGAAGACAAATTTGAAACGCGTGACTGGGGATAAGTACAAGCCGTCCCTCACTCCACCTCGTGCTGCTTCAGACAACGGAACCATGCTCCATGCACGCGTCGACGTAATAACGGTGTGAGCGATTTGGCTATTTCTATACACCATTTAACTGTGGCCGTACGCATATTCAGGAGAAGCTTGAGTGCGTTTTCAATTGCGCAACAAAGACCTAGCAACATTGACACTAGTTAATAGTAAGTTTCTTCCATGTGTACTTGTGCGTTCTATTCGAGCTCTCTTCCTAGTGCTTTCAATATACCGCTATACGGTAACGATACTTTTATCGTGGCCCTGTAAATATCGAGCTGCTTGTCATTCTTGAAATGAAATTCAAATTATTGTTATCGCATTCATTGCTTCACCTTTGCGGCAAACTATGACTTTTATCCATGCAATGCATTGAACATACACTAGCTCATTTGAAGACTTTATGCTCAAAACAGAACTATAAATTCCTTTACTATCTCGAATGACATGCACTTCAATATTGGTTCGCCAATAACAAATGTACAAACGTGGCGGCCGTACATTGCACAGCACTCACGTGATTGGCATTAACTTGAAGCTGCGTGAATGGCTGGTGCTACGCAGTGGATCCGACATGCGGCCACTGGCTTTCAGGCAGATTAGAAGTGTAGCTGTGTGCTTGTTGTGAAGGACATCTCACAAGCCACGGTAAAACATCACCGACATCATTGTGCAACGCACGTGTACCTCCCTGAACATCGGCCACTGCTCACGTCAGTTTCTGCGATTGTCAAATAGGCATGCGCTAACTGGCTTTCGAGGAGTATTATTAAACTTGTTGTAATGTCCACTGAACTGTGCCTAACTTCTTCACTTAATATGTGAGTTTATCAACAATTGCTACTGCATGATTGCATCAATCAAGAGATTGCTCGAATAAACTTGCCGGAGCTAGCCTTCCACCAGAAGCAAGTAAGTCATTGTGCCGTCAAAGTGACAGATGCGAAAAGGAAGGGTGAGTACCCTCTAATTACATAACGGGGTGCGTATTCCATCTTAATTCTGCCTTATCAGACCTGTTCCATCGTAGATTCAAATGTAAGATTTGAATGATGCCGAGTTTTAATTGCGGCCGAAGGCCTTCTTGTTGGTACTTTCCTACCTCTTTACTTTGAGAAAGCTGAGGGCTAAAGCCAGGTCATTGTGACAAAGGCGTCAAAGCTTAATTTTTACATTTCTTCGTTTTTTCTTGAAGCACGTTGTCTGTAAAGTTTGATGAACGGAGCGCTACAATATAACATTGTCCAACATTGCCCCATTTTCCCGCCCTAATGTAGAAATCCTGCGCATGACGATTATTAGAGTGATTGTGCATGCGTGCAAATAACTTGCTAAAATTCTGGGTTGAACAAAACATCATTGTGTGCCTTCAACAACGTCAATGTGTAGGCGACGCCGGATGAAACATCATGTATATGCTTTCAGCAACGCCAACATAGGTACATTGAACATTGCGTTGGTTAAATGGGCTCGTCCTAAATTAGCATTCGAGATAGTAAGTGAAGTAACAAGCCCATGAAGGCCATTCGGTCATTTAAGACATCTACGTAGCGCTGGCTATTACTTTTTCAGATAATCTGTTAGTGCCCAGATTAGAGGTTGGAATCATTTTCAAGAAGGTGAGTTTTGTCTTGCAACCATATATGTTGGAAGATTGTGTCTTGCCTACTTTTGTTAACAAAGCGATATGGCAAAAAAGAGAACAATCAATCAGAATAAAGTCAAAAAAACGTATCACCAAAATATAAAATGAGAAAACTTATTTCGAATCCAAACGAAAGCTAGTTTGTTTTGGGAAAATGATCTCTGAATCTACACTTGATGACGACAAAGAGGCACTTCGCTGACTGATATGGCGGTGTGAGAGGGCAGGTGTACTCTCGAGGCTGACCGGCATGTATAACCTGTTCCAGAAGTTCCGTGCAGCACTGTGGGAGCTAGAGGCCTTCTCAACCAATCAGGAGGGCGAGCACATCTAGGTGTATCCTTCCGCGCCCTGTCGTCCGGTAGCGACGTGCACTGCAGCCAAAGCGGCAATAGCGTCTCGGGACACAGTGAAACTGCGCAGTGAGATAAGCTGTAATTGTGAAAGCGGGTAAATATTCTCCTCGGCACCGCAAACACGCGCGTCTTCGAGATACTTGCACGTAGACACTTCAGGGATAGGGTTCAATAGCACACGCTTCAGTGGAAAGCGCCGCACTAGCCAAATTGAATATGAACGCACCACGCTTCATCAGATTCGGTTTACACATGCCTATGGGCATGCGAAGTGCCGCTCGTGTTTCATACGAAATGATGACTCTATTCCCGGCGCTTTACTTGTCTCTCTCTGCGCGATGTAACAATATGCAAGCCGTACTTGAGGACACATAACGTCCTAATACGGTGCGGGTTTCTCGCTAGGCGTGCAGATTTCGCTCCGAGAAACTCAAGGTGAACGGTTTTCAGCGTGTCGTCTTTCATTTCCGGTGTTGTGTAGCTTTCGCCAGATTGGCGTACCCCGTGCTCAATCTCGTGTGACTGTTTCCATCTTTCCCATCTCTTCTCAACTTCCGTGTGCGGGTTCTCTTCTTACTATCATACTCTATTTTTTTTTCATATCTCTTTCACTCCCCTTCTCTCACCCCATCTCTCTGCCGACCTTTTGAGGTGACCTCGTGAGGAGAGACAGTTACGAGTTGGCACTTTTCTCTTCATTTCCTTTTGATAACTACTCAGAGAGAGGAGTGCAGAATCGCGCAGTATAATGCTGCATATTACCTAATGCGTTCGCTATGCTACGAATAAAAGACGAGTAGCGTGTGTGGTGCTGCTACCTGTAATTTTAACACGGGGTGTGGTGCACTTGCGATTGTGATTGATTCTGAGTAATCAGGCTAGACGGCTATAAAAGCGACGTTCTCGATACGCAGTGCAACACCGATTGTCTCGAGCTGTGTGCATTTAGTACTGCACTTGTCACTTAAAATACTTGTATGAAAATGCACGTTCTGAGTCTGATAATATGCGCGTAAAGTGTGCACTGTGTTACCAAATAGTTCAGGTTCATGTGATGCAACGAGACCACTGGCTTCATTTAAATATTATGAGCAGTCACTTGCACGTGGACAGTGCCATAAAGCTTAAGCGGCGAGGTTTGGTAGAGACATGTTCGTTAAATAAATAAGGTTTGTGAGTTGCTCTGTACGACCTTAAGGAAATAAGTATTTTACCTGCAGAAATACTTCAAGGAAATGATGTCCATCTGCTGCCTTAGGCCCTCATTTTTGCCCATGGTGGACTGCTTGCGATTCCAATACTTTTACGTTTCCTTAATCCTGTTTTTGTTTTATTTACACAATTATGTTTTCATTTATTTATCTCTCTTTATTTATTCCTTTTCCTTCCTATTTTCTTCCCATTTTCTCTTTTTTCCTCTATGGTATTTCATGTTTCCTTTTTTTTCTATTCTTATGCGTGGTTTCTCTCTGCGTTACGCCAAACACACAAGTTCCTCTATTTATTATTCTTTTTTTGCTTGTGATAAGTGATGATCAAGGCGTTCGAAGAGCAAGAGCAAGAAGACTTCTCCTTCGCACCAGCGCGTACGCAATATGCTACACTTTGAGCGCTACGCTAAAATATGGTGACAGATTACTACAGCATACGACAGCCTAGACCCCTGAAGTGCTCGGCACTTTAGAAAAAATGGGAAAGGGCGAAATCTCTAGGGTAGGTGGTCTCAGCTCAACTAACAGGATACCTGGGTTAAGGGGGAAGCATGCAGTTTCTGCCGTTGTTTCTGACAGCGAAGTCTCTGCTGTAAGAGTGAAGAAGAAGAGTCACAGCCTGAGCAAGGTAATTTGCCTCATTATTTTGAAAGATTTCTTTGATGAGACACTAGGGGGAGGGTACCAAGCCCTAAACTAGCATGTAGCGAAGAGTGTTTCAGACACACTAACGGCATCAGAAAACTGTGTCGGAAATTACTTACCGTAAGGACCTCCTCCTTCTCCTCGTTATGTTACTGAATGCCCATTGTTAGCAATTTTGCTGTAAGTTGTCTTCGTGTTTCGCACCGCAACATGCTAAGATGTCTGCTTTGCAGCAGGAAACTCGGCATTTAAAAGCGGTTTTGAGACGAAATTTCAGAAATTTCTGTCATTGCAAATAAATCAGGACACGTCATCGGCTATTCGTTAGGCTAAGTGTTACCTTTATTTTAGTGAACCAATGGCGCGTAGTAAAATGTACCCAGTTTTAGTAGTGCGAACCCGATTATGATGAACCGAGACGACTACATGAAACGTCTATAGGCGGAGACTGTGTGTTAAGGAAAAAATCGCAGCTTATCCACGGAATGAGGGATGATGAGTGGGGTGAACCTTCGAACGGTTTTATCGGCATGCCGTAGATAATCCGCTGGCTGCGTCTGTCTGTCTGTCTGTCTGTCTGTCTGTCTGTCTGTCTGTCTGTCTGTCTGTCTGTCTGTCTGTCTGTCTGTCTGTCTGTCTGCCTGTCTGCCTGCCTGCCTGCCTGCCTGCCTGCCTGTCATTCTGCATCTCTGTCCATCCGTCCATCTGTTCGTTTGTCTCTTTGTGTGTGTGTCTGTCTGTGTGTCTGCCTCTCTGTTCCTACGTCTGTTTGTGTGTGTGTGTGTCTGTTTGTCTGCCTCTCTGTTCCTACGTGTGTGCCTCTGTCCGCCCGCCTGTTCATCTGTCTGTACGGCCGTCCATTCGTCCGCTCGTCTGTCTGTATGTCCTGCATCTTTTCATCACAAGTTCATCATATACAAGTACTGCCTTCCAGCGGACATTCCAAGGACTAAACCGAGAGTCGGCTACTACATTGAGGAGGCGCACAACGCACGCATTAAGAAGCTTCGTCCCTAAAAGTAGTGTGCGAGTTTAAGTACTTGGTACTCTACCGTGAGAGAGCAAAAAGCTGTTCTGTGGGCCCAATAAGTACACGTAATGCTTTTACACCAGGACTGTATTCAGAAAGACTTGTCAATAATTAAGAGTACTTGGAACTCTACTGTGGGAGATCAAAAATTTGTCCCAGGGGCCCCCAAACTGTTTCTTCAAAAAAGGCAGATCCCACGTATAGTGGCCGAGTGTCCTTCAGGACCCCATTTTTCGGGCAATAAAGTTTCACCACCACCGCCACGTACAGCGGGAATCGATGATATGCGAAGCAGGAATGACAATGATTTATTTGTCACTTTGAAATCAGCACCACGTTACGAGGTGGAGGTAAATAATGTCCTACATGACTTGCGTGTCATGATTATCATGCATCGATGGGTCGTTTACCTTCGTCGTCTATTCTGGTCACGTGATACATAATTTAGTATATGTGGAGCTAGCAAAACAACCGCGAGCATGCTATGAGCGTGATATGTTTTCATGTTCTTACATGACACGCGTGTAAGGGTTATCACGTTTGCACCAGTCATATACTTTCGTCGTCCATTGACATCTTGTAACACCAAATTTCGTATATGTGGATCTAGCAAAACGGCCGAAAGCGCATCATAAAGGGTCCAATATACTTCAATGAAGCGTTGACGCGCTCGTACGCTGAGCACAGCGACGCTATACGTTAGCAAAACGTGAGCACTCCATAGTCTGACGCCAGGCGCAACCGGCGCTACCAGCGTCCGTCGGCGTGGCCTGACGACAACCGGCTCGGATGGCGATATGCTGCATTTCGCGCCGATACTGGATTGGATAAACTTTTATTTGGTCCTCCAAAACACAGATCACTGTGTTGCGGGCAGCTCCCACATGGGGACTGAGATGCCAAGCTCCTCAGCTGCCTCGCGAACTTGGTGGACAGCCCAGAGCTGATCTGCCAAGGACGAGCTGCGAATTGCCGCGCCGATACGTTACCCAGACAACACTGCGTCTCTCTCTTTTCGTGACGGAGGGATGCCGGACGCGCAGAAACGCGCATGCGTCAAAGCAACGCAGCGTGGCGCAGGCGTGTGAGTAAATGGCAGGACCAGCGCCTAGCATAGAAGCGCCGGCGTGACGAGAGGAAATGAATGCCGGCGAGCACGCGCACCGCGTCACGTCGAAATATATTGGCGCCTTGAGCATGGCATGTTGTCATGTTCTCACATGACACGCATATCATGATTACCATGTTTGCACCAGTCTCTTACCTTCGTCATCCATTGAAGTCACGTAATATCGAATTTGGTATATGTGAAGCTGGCGAAACAGCTGCGAGTGCATCATGAGTGTGGCATGTAGTCATGTTGTGACATGACAGACTCACGTGCGTGTGTTTAGAAAAAGTAGTTAATGATTTAGAGTACTTCGTACTAAACTATGAGAGAAGATAAAGCCTTCCCATGGGCCTATTGTGAACTGTGTGTTTAGCGAAATTGGTGAACAATTTAGAGCACTCATACTACAATGGGAGAGCATAATCCAGATCCGTGGGCAATATGCGAAGAAAAAAATTGGTTAACGATTTAGAGTACTCGGTACTCTACTATTGGAGAACTGAAAGCCGTCCCTGAGCAGCCATGGAGCACGACACGGTTATGTGTTTAGAAAAAATGTTTAATGATTTCGAGTACTTCGTACTCAACTATGGGAGGGCACTGAGCCGTCCCACTAAAAGCCTTGGATCGGAATGATGACTGCCGCATAGGAGGAGTGTAGGCGACTTGCAAAGATAGGGCAGTGATAGTTACACAGTCACTACCAACACACTTGTGGTTGAAAAGCCTTCATGGAAGCTCAAGCTCGCTCCTCTTATCTTAACTGAAGATCAAGATGCCAATATAAATTACCGTAAAAGTTTGACAGTGTGTCTAAGTTACCCTAAACACACTCGTAATCTTTTCATCTGGCTTCACACTGGACGGAAGGCTCTTTTCGAACATGTTAGTTCTGAAACCATCTCATAATAAAAATTGGCAGATCCCACGTGCAGTGGGAATCGATGATATCCGAAGCACGAATGAGAAATGTTGATATGTCTCTTTAAAATCAGCACAACGTTACGAGGTGGAGGTAAATGATGCCGTACATGACTTCCATGTCATGGTTATCATTTTTGATGTGTCGCTTACCTTCGTCATTTATTCACGTCACGTGATACCAAATTTAGTATATGTGGAGCTAGCGAAATGGCCGCGAGCACACTCTGAGCGTGGTATGTTGTCAACTTCTTACATGACGTGCGTGTCAGGATTATCAAGTTTGCACCAGTCATATATTTCATCATCCAACGACGTCACATCACACAAAATTTGGTATATGTGGCGCTAGCAAACGGCCCCGAACGCATCATGAAGGGCCCATTATACTGCAATGTAGCGTTGACGCATGCGCACGCTGGGCACAGCAACAGTACGTTTGCAATACGTGAGCACTCTATAGTCTGAGGCCAGGCACGACCAGCGTCCGTCGACGGGGCCCGACGGCAACCGGCGCGAAATGCGACATGCTGCGTTTCGCGCCGATGCGTTACCCACACAACACTGCGTCTCCCTCTTTTCGTGACGGAGAGACGCTGGACGCACTGAAACGCCATGCTTCAAAGCAATGCAGCGCGGCGCGTGCCTGCGACTATATAGCAGGACCGGTGTCTGGCGCATTGTGTATCGTGTAATGTATTGGCCCTTGAATGTGGCATGTAGTCATGTTCTCACATGACATGCATGTCATGCTTATCGTGTTTGCACCAGTCACATACCTTCGTCATCCATTGTCATCACGTAATACCAAATTTGGCATGTGTGAAGCTAGCGAAACGGCCGTGAGGGCATCATGAGTGTGTCATGTGGTCATGTTTTACATGACACACATGTCGTGATTATTGTGTTTGGATGTGTCATTTACCTATGTCGTGTGTTCGCGTTGCGTAATAGCGAGTTTGGTACATGTGAAGCTAGCGAAACGGCCACAAGCGCATCATGAGCGTAGCATGTAGTCATGTTGTTACATGACACACATCTCATGTTTATCATGTTTGCACAAGTACCATACCTCCGTCATCTATTCACGTCCAGTAATACCAAATTTGGCATAAGTGACGCTAGCGAAACGGCCACGAGCGTATCATGAGCGTGGCGTGTAGTCATGTTGTTACATGACACACATCTCATGTTTATCATGTTTGCACAAGTACCATACCTCCGTCATCTATTCACGTCCAGTAATACCAAATTTGGCATAAGTGACGCTAGCGAAACGGCCACGAGCGTATCATGAGCGTGGCATAGAGTCGTGTTGTTACGTGACACGCATGTCATGATTTTTATGTTGGGGTCTGTCGCTTGTGTTCGCCATGCAATCATGCCATACCATACCAGTTTTGCAACATGCCATGTGAACGAAACCACCGCAAAAGCTGCAGGACCATGAAATGTAAATAACGACATTTAGGACATACATGTCATGATTTTCACGTTATAACTAGTCGAATGTGTTCTTAATACAGCCTTGTCACGCTATACCAAGTTTGGTATCGATACCATTATCGAAACGGCCAAACGGCCGGAAGAGCTAAAAGTCGGAGGCAGCTAAATAGATAGATAGATAGATAGATAGATAGATAGATAGATAGATAGATAGATAGATAGATAGATAGATAGATAGATAGATAGATAGATAGATAGATAGATAGATAGATAGATAGACAGATAGATAGATAGATAGATAGATAGATAGATAGAGATATAGATAGATAGATAGATAGATAGATAGATAGATAGACAGATAGATAGATAGATAGATAGATAGATAGATAGATAGATAGATAGATAGATAGATAGATAGATAGATAGATAGATAGATAGATAGATAGATAGATAGATAGATAGATAGATAGATAGATAGATAGATAGATAGATAGATAGATAGATAGATAGATAGATAGATAGACTCAAAGTCGCTGAAGTTTGAAACTGGGTTGACCTAAGGACCTAAGAAATGTTTCGCATTTCTTAGCGGTCCTTAGGTCAACCCATTTTCTCTTTACCGTTTCAGAGAGACGTGCGTTGGGCTGTCACAAGCAGCGCGATTAGGCACCAAGCAATGCAGCTGCTAACACAGTGACTCACTGGCTCTCATGGAGGAAAACTGCCTGCTGTCAGTCTCTATTTCACTCTCTTTCGTCCTCATTTGCTTTATTTGCCCTTCTTAAAATGACGCTCACGGCAAGAAGTGGCACATCGGAGCTCCACTGTAAAAACACATGAATTTCACCCAGAAAAAGATCACAGTTCCGCCGCAAGCACGACGCAATGATTGTTATAGCAAGGAACTGGAATGTCACACGGAAAACAATAGGAAGCTCGATATTTGCAACTCACCAATGCAGCACAAAGAAAGATTCCTAAAAAGAACACACTGGTACACACACGACCAGTGTGAACTAACAGATGTCGCAGTTGTTGCGTCTTTGTCTTGCAGCAACACGCGGCATATGTCGACAATGCGGTGACCGACGCTTTCAGATACTTCTATTGAGGAGCGCGGAGTGATTGTGGCGCGCGGAGTGACATCTCGGCGTCGCACGGTGACGTCTGAAGCAAGGTGTGCCCAGTGTATATAGTGATGAACTTTATATATCCCAGTGTTATTTTATCATGAAAGTGTTTTATGTTGTGGCCCACTAAGACTTCAGTGACGTAATTCTGTCACATAAATGGGGCCTAAAAATTACCTACAATCTGAAGGCAAAAAAAAGTGCTCTGTCAACGTTAGTCCAACCCATGAATATTCGGTTCGTGACAACACTTGCCGGGCACGCTATTCCGTGGGTCATGGGGAAAGCGTTGGTGGCTTTAAAAATACGCTTTTTTATATCTAACACAGCCACCTCACAGCGGTTTAGGTAAAGTGAAGTAATTTACTAACACGCACACCTGGTAGTCATCCCCATTATGTCCGCAATGATCTCCTTCAATGGGTCATTTAGAGGCGTCCACGCATTCGGTGCGTTTTTGAAGAGGAGATGAATTTTGTCGACGCCTCAGCACACAGGCAGGTCGATATCTTAACCCCTACATAAGCCTTGCTCATCGCATCTACCCAGACCCAATACAGCTCGGCAACGTCCGCTTGCTTTGCCTTGCTTTAACTCCACGTCCCTCACAATCAGTCGCGTCATGCAAAGTCACTGCTGAATAACAGGGAATGCACGACGCGTGTTGCCTTTCTCTCTAGCCTTGCAGTGGTGTTCAATAACTTGAAGATGCCGCAAGTAGGTGACCTTTGCCCGAGTTTGGCGTTTAATGAGAGACGTTCTGGCTGTCACAAGCTTTGTAGGACTGCCCTCTCGCCATTTGGTACAAGAGCTACCGGAAGCATCTGTGACCACAAAGGCTTGTATATATATTATGGATGATAATCATTAGGATAGAGATGGCATTCTAAGCGTAAACGTATGTTCCTTCGTGTTAAAAGATGCTATGGCGGTCAAACACCAAACACATGGTTGAAGCTCTCGTAATGTGCAGCAAACTATAATCTACTTTTGTTAGAAACGTGTTTTACTTTCGTGTTATACCGATTACTATGACGGAGGAATCAAGCATGTTGTTCTTTCGTTCCCTATCACGAGTTGGTACAGAAAAGGGTCACTTTTCTGTGCGCGTCTCAAAAATATGCACTACAGGAGCGTTGCGTAACAAAAAATACTCTCAATCACCCTCCTTCGAGGTATGCGTACCGCTGGCGGAAAACTTTGTATATCAATAGCTCGCAGTTATTACGCCGGCGCATGCATGGCGCTCGGTTGAGTTATCTAACGTGGCGTGATGCGAAGCGATGGTCAGTGGGCCAAATCTCCTATGGGGAGTTTTAGAATTTTAGGGGCGAAGCTCCTGAAGGCGTCACCCATTCGTCTTCTGTAGTAGCCCCCTCTCTCGGGTATGTTCCACAGGGGAGTTTAGTTCTTGTAATGTGCGCTAGATGGTGGTACTTGTATATAATCAATATACAAATAAAAGATGAGAGATAGTGGTATTACCAACAGTTCATCTTATTCTAATGCTACCCCACTCCTTCAGGCTAACTGTATTCTTTACTGTGTCTGGCTTATTTAATTTTCACTTAATCATACTGTTATATAAACAACTTAACAAACAGCTTGTGTTTGATTTAATCGATGCTAGTTTACTCACTAACACCAATAGCACTAGATTCGCTTACAGTCACAACTTCCTTTTACCTAAATGTAACACCAATTATGGCAAAATGACGTCCGCCTTTCGCGGTCATTAAATTGTGGAATAACCTGCTCTATACACTAAAATCGTCGTCATCTTTTCATGCATTCAAACGTGATCTTAAAACCTTCATCTTGCATAACTAGGTTGACATCGTTGATTACTTAACAATTCTTATGTATCCGGGCATGAAATTGGAAAGACTTTGCAAATTTAGGTTATTGCTTTATGGCGTATGTTTTACTTGTATAACTTATTACTATTGTTCTTGTGTCACATTCTGACTGCCTTTTTTGTTTACTTGATGTTATTTTATGTAACTCCACTGTTTACTTTTCACTTGTGTTGCGTATTTTACGTGCTGTTATAATTATTAATTTTATTGTTATTGTTAACCGAGGGTCCCACTGCAGTCGCTTGACTTTGGGACCCTCGTCTGCATACTACATTCTCCGAATTTTGTATTTTGAATGAATGAGTGAATAAACTAAACTGAACTGAAAGTGTTTACTAGACGGACGAACACACAGACCGACATACAGACGGACAAACACACGGACAGACAGATTGACTCACAGTTGGACGGACGGATGGATGCATGAACGGATGGACGGACATACAGTCATATATGATGAAAACGTGCAAAATGGTGGTACTTGGAGTGTTCACTAGACAGATGGACATACAGACATACAGATATATATATTAAAAGATGCCAGAGGGTGGTACTTGGAGTGTCCTCTAGACGGACGGACATACAGATAGGCAGGTGGACAGACGCATGGACGGACGGATCGACCCATGGTTGGACGGACGGATGAATGCACAAACAGACGGAGGCTTCGTCCCACTCATCATCATTCAGTTCGTGGAAATGCTGTGATATTTTAATTTTGATACCAAAATATCAAAAAGAAGCTTGACTAACCACAAAATAACTAAATATTTATTACACGCTAATTACAGTTGAATATAAAAGTACCACCAAACAAAAAATAGCTTTACTTTATTATTTGGGCTGTAATATTGGGTGCCTTTGAATTATTGTATATGAATTTGACACGTTCGTAATCTGTGCAATATAACAGACGCCTGAAGGGGATATACATACCTGGCGACGGGAGTGTGACGTGACAGAAATCTGCCAGGTTTGTCCATAGAACTGCAATTGCAATGCAATAGCGACGTACTTTATGATGGTATACTCGCAGGCGGCGCGGTAGTCACTCTTGGTGGCGTTTGCCGTACCACAATTCACACGAGCTGCCTAGGCAAAGCTTCTTCCTCCTGTAGAGGATGCACCATGGCAATATGAAATAGCTTGAGGAGAAGCCGACGCCAAAAAAGGATGTCAATCTGTCAAGTTTCCGTAAAACAAGAAGAAAGAGATAAAGAAAAATCACCGCCTAAGCACTCCGTAAAAATGACTAACCAGTAAAAGCTTAAGCGTTAAGCCCCGGTGCGTAGCACTGGCTTCAACCAACGCCACCTAGATTACCTTCCGGCCTGCTCACTGTGCCGGCCACGGGCTATGACGTCCCTCCGTTTTGACCAGTGTGTTTCGCTGCACAGACGTGCCTACGCTTGCTCTCGTCACTCGACAGACATGGATTGCCAAGCCAAGGAAAGTTTTTCGTGGCATGCTAGTGTTCTTGTTGGCGACTTGGGAAGACCATCTTTTTCTGTGTCCGTGAACTGCAGCGTGGATATGGGATGCGTTTTGTGCACTGTGATATTCGAAATCTGATGGCTGGAAATCCAAATGGTTGGGGGATGCTGCGTGGCGAATTGTCGTGACAAAGGTACCGATGCTTCGAGTGTTCTTGTTTACTAGAGACAACCGAAGAATGAAACGGGAGTGTATCATTCGTCAAGCTAACGACGAAATCTGTTTTCTTCATGACTGAAGGTACGCGTATCCGTACTACATAATTTCAAGTCGTTCTAATAGCCCCATCGCCACCATGTTCCGTTCTTGCTCCAAAATAAAGGTGTCATGTGTGCTTTGACTTGTTGGCGTAAGTCCTAACATTAAAATAATCAACGTGCATAGAAGAGCAATTTCGGAACAGACGTGTTTTTTTTCTTCAGGGTAAGCTAAAATTTTGCAGCTGGCTATTCGCGCCACGGACTTGTGCTACCTCTGTTCACTTGGCTTATAAAAATGGAAGGAATGCTGTTGCATTACTTAGTGACGCGGTTTTTTGCATAGTATTTTCTTGCGGTGCTCATATAATGTTATTGCAGTATTATTGGGGTCAGCACCATAGTCTAATATATTCGCTTGAAATTTATATGCGTGTAGACACTTACGGTGAAGTGTTTTCTTGATTGTTTTTCAGGTGTGTAATCTCTAATTCAAGCTAGAATAAATAAGAATCACTACCAAAAATATACCAATCCAAGGACCGGCAGTTTGGTAGAAGTGCCCGCGGGGGCTACGTGGTTCACTATTGACCCAGTACTAACAGTTTTCCCAGGCCCTAAGTTATATAACCGACTACACATCACTGCAAATGGGGTCAGAGCAGAAGAGGAAATGCTGCTTTTTGTGTCGGCCACAAAATATTTTTTTAAAACGAAAGATTTTGTTTTCTCTTTCAATGGTCATCCCCTGATATTGTGCTGAATACCACACTTTTGGCAGCAGCTAACGCTCTCCTAACAAACTACGTCTCTATGAAGACAGGTGTTGGAAAGAGTACAACTAAAACGGCAGAAACTTTGCAAATGAGTTAAGAACAGCTTCTCTGCATGATCTGGAGAGTGTGTGTATATATGCGTGTGTAAATAAATAAATATTGAATAAAATTTACTCTATTTATTTTGCCAATTTGTTGGTCTATAAAAATTTGCTCTTATAGATCGACAACACGTTTGATAGCGTCTATCTTTGGCTTTTCGGGGAAAAAATGACTCACAGGTGAATCTCTAAATGTTTTAAAGAGCAATACAATACTTAATCTAGTGCCTTTTTTACCCAAAAGTAAGAATAAAGCTGTTAAGCACGTCAAACTTGCCGCGAACGTTTTAGCTTTCAGCGGGAGACAATCGTGGCAATGGATTCACAGACTCCCGAGCGCACGCTCGCTCTGGCAAACCGAGTGACGTCACGGTGGCAGTGAGCAGGCCTGATAATCTAGGTGGCATTGGTCCAACCCGACGCTGCACTGAAGCCTTTCACATTTATTGGTTACATGTTCGTGCTTCTTAAATAGGTTAGACACACGTTTGGCTTGTGTTTACCACAGTGTTTATTTCATGTGCCACACATTGTGCCTCGCATGACCACGGTCTTAAAAGAGTGTATTTAGCGGTTAAATTCGTTTCACAGTGCCTTAATGAGAGAGGTTGTTCTCAAGCCACAGGCGGTCACAGATGTTGTAGCCAAAACCAAATTGCCACTTGAGAAACTCCCACCGAAAGTGGGCGTTTGCCCCCGCAAATGCACTTCCGCAATTATCACATTCATGCCACAATGCGACGTTGTGGCAGGTGTTAGACATGCCGAGCCAACTCACAACGGAGTGAAAAATACACGTGCTTGAGTACGACGCTGCGAATGACGTAACTCATAACACAGCTAATGGAGACCGCTGGTGAAGCCACTGCTGGGCGGTTTTCTTCTCTTTTTTTTTGCTTTCTCATGTATTTATTATACAGCTTTCGCAGTAAAAAAATAAAATGTATAAATAAATATTGAATAAAGCAAACAAGAAGAAATGCATGGAAAAAAGTGACAAAATAAATAAATAATAATAAATAAATAAATAGAAAACAATAAAGATATAAAAGAAAAGAAAAGCAGGGAGGCAGACAGAAAGGCAGGCATACCATGTGCCGATCTGTTTGTAGGCTGGTATGCTGATCAATAATTTTGTTCAAAGCCCTTTCCCGGTGCCTATATCGCATATGCTTACCGTTGAAAGCGCCGATCCCGAATAGCGTCATGGTCGAATGGCGCGGAAAAAACTCATTTTTAAAAAAGTAAAAGCTAGGACATTCTGACGAGTGGATAGCCGTGACCGATATCCTGATTGAAATTGCTTTCTGAGTGAGTATTGAATCTGCATGCTACTGAAGCTCTTGATGCCTAATTACTGGATGATTAAGCAAACAAGCTCCGACGGACTTTCCAGAAGAAAAGAATTTGTCTTGTATACTTTAAAAGCCATTGTTTGTCGCAAGCAATCTTCAAAGTGAAATAGCATTTGGAAACCTTCTTTTTTCAATTTGAATAGGTAATTCAGATTTTTAAAAAATTCATTGTAGGCACATTTCCGCGTGAAAACAATATTCTGTATCTTTTAAACTTTGATACGTCGCGGTTTCAGATTATTTAGACACATTCAGATACAATTTCGATGAACTTTGATGTATTCTTCATGTCGTACAAAAAGGCTCGTTCAAACAATGTAGCATTGTGTGCCAGTAGCGTATAGTCGAATGAGCTGTTACGCTGTGTGAATAATTTTAATGGGGGAAGGTGTTGAAAGCTGAAAATTCATAACAATGGGCTGAGCCAAATTCATCACTACGATCACGATTATCGTAATTAACACGGGCATTAACAAAGACATTCGCTACATTTGGTGTGAGGTCACATGATCAACTTCGCGCAGTGCATATAATAATAATATTAATAATAATAATAATAATAATAATAATAATAATAATAATAATAATAATAATAATAATAATAATAATAATAATAATAATAATAATAATAATAATAATAATAATAATAATAATTTAATAAATATTGATACGTTTCATTTCCACCAATATAAAGTTGATGGAGGGGGTGAGAATCAAGATGACAATCGACTTAACTACAATTTCAGCCCTCTTAAACACGTGAGGCACAAGCGGTGGTGGCAGAAGAACACGCAATTTTGTGAAGATACACAACATTAACGAAAATAGGAATTACAACATTTTTCAAACACACTGCAGAGTCCGGTGTTGGCAAAAAAAGAGTGCAATGAACTTATTACAAGCGTAGATCAAAAGTCTTAATACATGAACTAAAAGTACACTAAACTATACATTTACCGGTAGCAGTTAATAAAGAAATTTTCTGCGTAAAATTTGACTTAGAAGAATATTATCATTCAGTAAAGAAGCCAATTAAAAGTGAAGAAAACAAGTAAGCCACAGTTGTAGGACAGAGCGAACGAACATGCAATGAAAGTTTGCATGAAAGGTCAAGGAAGGTAAACTGCTATCACATTGTTGTCTCTTTCCAAGCGGCTAAGTATGCCAGAAATTTCCGCACATGTTCTATGCATTTGAAAGCCTTTGCCCGAATGTTCATGTGGCTGTGTGTTGCCTACTACTACTGGGTGTTCAAGGATCAGGCGTAAAGGTTTTAAGCTCTTCTATATTTGTTAACAGCATTCTTATCTGATTGTAAAAAGAAATATGGGCTTATCTTATTATAGCGCACCGATTTGTGTGGTACCTATTTTTATTTTTGCCACCGATTTCTCACTTGAGTACGCATGAATAAAATTGCGGCCTGTAGACACGATTGCGAACTCGTTTCGCCGAAAGCACGGTGTCGGCATCATTAGTTGTGAGCGCAAAATTTGACTATTCTGTACTCTAAACATCAAGATATGTACTAATAAAAAATATCACCGCAGAAGCACTCCGCACCAATGGTTAACCAGCGAAAACTGAACCCACAGCCATTGACGGTGCTTAAATTTGCCAGAGTGCATTTGACCAGCGATTCTTTGCACGTTCCACAGGCTTGAAGCTCACCGACGTCGGGAGCAGCCGGGAACGAGGCTGGGTTAATATGTTGAGGGTCCAGGTAAAAAAAAAAAGGAACTCCTCCCCCATCACCCCGCCCCCTTTCCCGCATTGTCCTCGAGTCATGCCTGAGACTTGACGCTTTTAAGGTTTAACTGGAAAAAAACACAAGCCACATTTATTCCAGGCCCCTCCGGATTCTTTAATGCCACTGGGGCGTTTTCTTTCTTGCACAGTGCATGGAAAGATTGTCATCGTAATAATCAACTATATCAAGAGACGAAAAAACATGGGCATCATTAAGATTTGTGTGGTTTGTTATGTCATACTAAAATAAGAATAAACTGTGCGAGAAGTTAAGACAAAAAAAAAAGGAATGCATACGACACTTAGAAGTGCTGTCCAAGCATGGTGTGTGTTTCTTCCATCCGTCTTAAGCTATAGCCTCCGTGCACTGAGAGTGGTGCGCCACCGTGCGGCTGTCAAAAAAGACAAACGTTAAGAGCCCGAGTAGAACGAAACACTCCCCCAGCGTTCGCTAGCACGTAGTTTATTTTAATCATGAACTGCTGCGTAGTCGATTGCATCGACAGGTACATGCCGTGTCCTGTGGGAACGAAGTTTCAGAGCTTCTCGACTTGTTCCTGCTTTATTGGGCAGCGAAATAAGTGGATCAAGGCTGTCGGATGTAAAAAGCGTTTAGTTCCCATTTCCTCTGCCGTCTCGCATTCTGCCGATGCGTGCTTGAATTGGTCTGAGACACCCTCTACAGGTGCGATGGTCTTGCGTGATGTTCTTGCTGCCATAAAGCTGGTGAGAAAAGAAACGCATGCAAGAAATTTTCTTTCAGGTCAAGGCTGATGGAACGTTTTAATGGACCTTAATAATTACTACCTCACGGTGTACCGTTCGCAGTTTTGAGGAATGCAATGCGAGGTAAATTCTTCGCGAGACTCGGTGGCTGAAAGTCACCGTGGCACGACGCCGCAACAAACGAGCACGCCAGTTTCCACGGCGAGTGGCCGTCAAGCCATCGATATTTCTAAACGCTCTGAGTATTTTGCAAGTACGAGGACAGTGGGCAAGCACCGATAATAATCTAAGTTCGAAAGAATTACAGCTTGCCGCGATATTTGTGCAGCAAGCCTTATGCATTACGCCCACCTGACACACGCGTTTCGCCGTCATTTTTGGTGACGGACAGCAAAACACTCACTAACGCAAAAAAAAAAACGTGGCCGCTTTCGATGAAGCTTTTCCCATGTATTCATGGTGGCAACGCGGAAGATTGTCCCCATGCGATATCTTTAAATTCTGCTCGAAACACTCACTAACCCACCGGCCACGGGCGCTTGGGGCACGACAGCTATCAAAGCAATTAGGCGCTGCTGTCTGCTACGACTCTCAACGTTGCGTGCCCGCCACCACAAGTGGCGGTGGGCACGCCTTTTAAAGTGCCCCCCTATAGGTCCCACACAGAGTGTGTAGCGTTCTTTACCCTTATTTCCAGATAGGACATCTTCCCTAAAAAAATAACGGAGTGTCTTTGTGAGAAATAGCTTCCTCTATTTGCTTGAGCTTCACTGATTTGGAAGCACATGCTTTGATTGCCTGCGTGCGAGCATTGCCAAAGTTTATAGGCCGGCACTGCCGAAGATGACAGATGAAGCTGACAGATGAGCACTGCCGAAGTTGACAGATAGACATCCTTGCAGGGCCCCAGTTATTCTTCCAATTCCATCTGATCCCACCAGAAATGGCGCCACGGTCGGCAGATCCGTAAATATAGCGTCCACTGGCACCATTTAGGACTTTCCAAAAGTCCCTATTCTTTATCAATTTCGGCATACAGCACAAGACCACAACGACCTTCTCGCCCGGATCCTTGTGGCACGGACCGCTTTTCATCTCGAAGCCACAGCCTCGTAACCAAATTGCAAGCAGTTTAAAGCAGACATATCAGGAGTCATTATAAGTCAAGCTAACTGTCTATCTAACGTATAATATCTTTCTGGGATCCTTGCGGCACGATTTAAAAGGATTTTATATATTCTTGGTTATAACAAGCCAAAATCATGATGCATATCATTATGCGGCAAGCCGAAGAGCAGGGGTCTGGAAATTTGGCCATGTTCTTTTAACGCACACTGGCAACGCACAATACACGGGGGTTTGGCTTTTCACCTCCATCTAAATGCGATCCTTATGGCCAACATCAAGCCTGCGACCTTCAGCGCATCAGCAGGGCTTTGTATACATATGCCCTAATGACGGGCTTGAGTTACGAAATAGAAATGGAACATATACGCTGGTTTATTATTGCAAAATTCAAACAAAAAACACATACGCGGTTTCTTCAAACAAAAGAAGGTGGGGTGACAAACGTTATAACGATGACTACAAATATAGGTAGCTTCATTATTTGCTCACGTTCGACACACAATTGCAACTCATGCCATGCCGGTAATCTGGTCGAAATTCGAGACCCCAAGATGCACGCGAAAAGGCGACTGCATAAAAACAATCTAACCGCTTTAGCTAAGGCGTTTTAGGCGCCCCGCCGATGTGGTCTAGTGGCTAAGGTACTCGGCTGCTGACCCTCAGGTCGCGGGATCAAATCCCGGCGGCAGCAGCTGCATTTCTGATGGAGGTGGAAATGTTAAAGGTCCGTGTGCTCAGATTTGGGTGCACGTTAAAGAACCCCTGGTGTTCGAAATTTTCGGAGCCCTCCACTACGGCGTCTCTCATAATCGTATGGTGGTTTTGGGACGCTAAACCCCACGAATAAATCATATATGGCGGCGCGTTCTGAGACTGAAGATCACGCATCGGATGTAAGCCATATTCGGTGGTTTTATTTTTGTTACGTATGTAGTACACACATGACCATAAGTGTGGAGATCATAGGATCGCGTGGCTGAAGGCATCGATGCGCTATCTGGTGACGACATGCCTGCTGCAGTGCGCACGCGCGTCTCGTCGTATAATTTTGCTTTCTTGTCGCTCTCTTGGACGCGCTCGTATACAAAACAACTGGGTGTCGCTGTCCTTGCTCCAACAAATTTGTGCTAGCGTTTTTTTTTTCTTTTTTTACGTAGCGGCTGCAACGGCGCTGGATGCAGCACCGGGCTTGCTTCGTGATTTATACTAGTTTGTTAGCATAACTAAGCGTAGCAAGCGTCCGAAGACCTGATGAAGCCACTCGCACAAAATTAAATTTCCTCAGCTCACCTTGCATGTGTTGCGTTAGGCCAAGTTGAACTTAAGTGAGCCTAGTTATGATAAAACAAGTGCAATAAGTAGGAAGACAATGAAAATTAGCTGCCCCGCCGCGGTGGTCTGGTGGCTAAGGTACTCGGCTGCTGACCCGCAGGTTACGGGTTCTAATCCCGGCTGCGGCGGCTGCATTTCCGATGGAGGCGGGAATGTTGTAGGCCCGTGTACTCAGATTTGTGTGCACGTTAAAGAACCACAGGTGGTCAAAATTTCCGGAGCCCTCCACGACGGCGTCTTTCATAATCATATGGGGGTTTTGGGACGTTAAACCCCACAAATCTAGTCTAATGAAAATTAGCTTTAAGGCTAATTATACACAATATTCAATGAGACTAGACTCGGTGATTAGTAATCAGTATCTTCGTCAGCTTGAACCATCCGAGCTCCTAAATATTCCACTTCAATTACTTTAGTTGAATTTTATTAGAACTTGTTTAATTACACCTAATTATAATCAGACTAGTTTGGTGATACCATGATTAACCACACTTAGGCAGATTTTGCTATGGTTACCTTGATGCTGCCTCAATGGCTTAGCTAAGCATAGTTTGTCTAATTATGTCACGTGAAACTCCAGTATGTTTCGCATGTGATTGGATATCAGACTAATATTTCAACCATAACTGCTACGCATCTTTACTTTCACTGATATGAATTAGCTTGATTTATATATGGTCAGTAAGTAGTAATTAGTATCTTTTAGGGTACAGCACGTCTAAGCTCATGGGGAAGTCGACTTCATTGAATTATTTCGCCATCACAAAACCTGCCTCATTTGGGCTAAATTTGCTCGGCTAAACGAAGTGATAGCATAATAACTATGCATAATTGAATTTGGCTGCACGTGCACTATTTTCGACCCATCAGGGCACATCGAAGCCTTGCTTCGCTTAACATAAAAACAGGAACCTGGACTGGGCTTAAGATTACGTACGTCTGAATTTGTGAGGTGATACCGCCCCCAACTAAGCTGGATTAGATTCGGCTAAACTTACATTCACTTAACTAGGCTCATTTAAGTTCAACTTCGCCTAATGTGACAAAGACAAGCTGAGCGGAGAAAATTTAGGTTTTTGTGCTTGGCTTCATAAGATTTGATGCGAGGCTGGCTACTATTAGTCATGAATGAACTGCCATAAATAAATACGCAATCCCGGTGCTGGAACCACACGTCACAGCCTAGCGTTAAAAAAAATGGCACAAATCTGATGGAGCAAAGACAGCGACACCCAGGTGTCGTTTTGGCTACTAGCTCGTCAGAGAGAGCGACATGAGAGGCCAAGTGATACGGTGGTACACGCATGCACTCCGCAGCAGGCGTCTCACCGGTAGCTAGCGTGTCGATGCCTTCGGCCACGCGATTCCGTGGTCTGCGCACTTTTGCTCTCACTTGTACCAGTTTTCCTTGATATCTTTGCCCAGCTGCGTGCGCCACGCGCAGATCTCGTGGATAAGACAGCGAAGAACGATTTCATGACGTAATGGTGCTACGAAATGTGACTGCAATGGCGCATGCGCGAATGTCGGAAAATGCCGGTAAAAAATGTTACACGCGGGCTGCCCGTTTCCAGTTTTCCTTATTGCACTAGCTGCCGGTCGCGCTGCGCATTCGGTGGATGGCAGTTCTTTGGCGCCAAAAGAAATGGCTTGCGTCAGACATGGGGCGTGCGATAATGATAGTACGTACGAGTCGCGTTTCATCATTTGCGTGTGTGTGCGTGTGTGTGTGTGTGTGTGGACTTTACTTGTGGACATTGCCTGGACTTATGGAGCTGCGCACCAGAAATCCTGATGTTGGAGGATAACTGCGAGCTTCATCTTCGGCATCAAATAGGTGAGCTCCTATCATGACAGGCCGGCGAGGTGTTGGGGCGTTGTTCATCAAACATCACTCGCTATATATTCAGAATTCAACCTAAGCTTAAGGTTGCGTGGAACTTTAGCGAGTGGGTGCCTTGAACAGTGCCACCACGAGTCTAACTCCCTGAGGCATAGCGTAGGCTCAGCTCGCGGTTTGGCAGGTAGCTTAGATCTACGACTTAGATAGCTTAGTTGGGCCTGTGTTAACGGGATCTGGACTCGACCCGCACGCTCTCATGCACCCAAAATCATTTATTCAAAAAACACAAATATGCCTGTCAAATGAGATAACAACCATACCAGTACAAGCACTAGGGTGCTAAAACAAACGAAGACTAAAATAACGATTGCACTATACTATACGCAGGAATACTAAGGGCTGGGGATTCTAAACGGCTGTCTATTTTGCAGCGAAAGCTCTTATGAGATCTAAATAAGGGTCGCGTGTGCCATAGTTGTCCACCACCGCCGGTGTCCGTAACGACTATCGCACGTAATCAGAAAAACACTAAGTATATAATAAACACCAAATTACACATATGCATTCGTACACGGATCTCCAGCGTGCCAGCCTAGCATTCTACCACTGAGGCCAACCAGTGCGTGACATTACGTTGCAAACTGACTCTATGCAAGCTTCTTGTGAGAAAAGATGTCGCGTTAGTAGGAGTAATATAGCATTGTAAAATAACAAAGCACCAACGCGGCGGCATACAATCCGAATTGGTTTAGGAGTGGGTCGTCAAATGCTCCAACTTATTACGAAAGCCTGACCCATAATTGTTCATTGTCGTGAGTCAATATAAAAATTGCAGAAAATTGGTTTGCATGCGCGTAGCGGGTACCACGCTTCACCAAAGAATGACATGGTGAATTCTTCCCCATTACATAACAATTTTGATTTATGGCGTAGTTTGTACCCTTCGAGTGTTATTGTAGCAGATACCTGAAGAATTTTGATTGATTGATATGTGAAGTTCATGTCCCAAAACCACCATATGATTATGAGAGACGCCGTAGTGGAGGGCTCCGGAAATTTTAGCCACCTGGGGTTGTTTAACGTGCACCTAAATATGAGCACACGAGCCTACAGCATTCCCGCTTGCATCAAAAATGCAGTCGCCGCAGCTGGGATTTGATCCCGCGTCCTGCAGGCCAGCAGCCGACTACCTTAGCCACTAGGCCGCCATGGCGGGGCTCCCAAACAATGTTTAATAAAGGCGCTAGAAAGGCCGCTTTTGCAGCGGCAGCTTTCGCCGTTACATTGCAGCACGTTCCGCACAGGCCTGGTGGTTGTCTTTTTTGTTGTTCACGCGATGGATGGCTCGCTGTTTTAACAATATGCAATACCAACTAACCCGTCCTCGCACCTTTATTCAGATCGCACGCGTTGGGGGAAACGATTTCATGTGAAGCCATCAGGCAGCAGTACACCTGTCCCGCATTGCTCTGAATCATGCGTGAGAAGGTGGTTCAACATCTTTGTATAAACTGAATAGTTGTGCGCAAAGCGAGTGCTCGCAAGACACGCCGAGAGCTTTGTCGTGTAGAAGTCAACCTCCGTGCTGCAGGTATTGTTGTCAAAGCTCGCGTTCGAGCAGAGGCGCCGGTTGCTCCACCACGAAGTGCAGGTTATACGGGCTGATGATATCCATGCGTCAGTAACACAAACACATCCTTTTTTTAGGGGGAGGGGGAGGAGGCTGTCATCATAGTTTACGTATATATATATATATATATATATATATATATATATATATATATTGAAAAAGGGTTTATTGATGACTGTTGCGCCGGTGGTCCTACGAAGAAACACGATCGTGCAAGAGCAACGGTCAAGCAGATGCCGGCGATGATCAGCACGAGCCGAGCGAGCGAAGCCCAGCACCCAGTACCCAAGCGGTGGCGATGTTGCTTGCCAACGACGCTCTTTCTTCTTCACAATTTGCCCCCGCCGAAAAAGAGCCATCCTGGCGACCTAAGAGTCTGGAGGCAGAGGGCTATAATATGGCTTAAGGCGGGCGACGTGGACGATGTCACGTCCACGCCGGCGCATGTCGTCAGATGGGGAAAGTGGCTCGATGAGAAAATTCACCGGCGAGGTTTACTCCAAAACGCGGTATGGGCCCTCGTACTTTGGAACGAGTTTTGAGGAAATGCCGGGGGTTTGGTAAGGAACAGCCAGCCATACAAGTGATCCCGGGGAATAGGTGGGGCTTTGGGAAGAGTCGACGTTGTTTTCTTTCTGGCGCTGTTGTTCTCGAGACGTAAAGGTGCGTGCGAGTTCACGGCACTCTATCGCATTTCGGGCAGCTTCGGACACAGATGGGCATTCGGATGCGTCAGGACGGTATGGAAGGAGAGTATCGACGGTGTGGGATGGTTTGCGTCCATAAAGAAGAAAGAAAGGTGAAAATCCAGTGGTAGACTGTGCCGCGGTGTTATATGCGAACGTAATGAATGGAAGAATGCGATCCCAGTTAGTATGATCGGATGTCACATACATGGCGAGCATATCGCCAAGGGTGCGGTTAAATCTTTCCGTGAGCCCGTTAGTCTGCGGGTGGTATGCCGTGGTCTTGCAATGAACAACATGGCATTCAGAAAGCAGAGACGTGACGACTTCTGATAGGAAGGCTTGACCTCGATCGCTTAGTAGTTCTCGAGGTGCACCATGTCGTAATATGAAGCGATGAAGGATGAAGGATGCTACGTCCCGCGCAGTGGCACTTGGAAGGGCGGCGGTCTCAGCGTAGCGTCTTAAATGGTCCACAGCGACTATAATCCACCAATTTTCATCTGATTTTGTCGGTAGAGGGCCATAGAGATCAATTCCGATCCGATCGAAAGGTTTGGCAGGGCACGGAAGCGGTTGAAGCGCACCGGACGAGTGGAAAGGCGGTGATTTGCGACGTTGACAGTCAGGACAGCCCATAACGAATTTTCGAGCGAAATTATACATTCCGCGCCAGTAGAAGCGATGGCGAATGCGTTCGTAAGTTTTGAAAACTCCGGCATGACCACATTGGGGATCGTCGTGAAAGGAGGTGCAGATTTGTGATCGCAAGCTGCGCAGGACAACCAAGAGCCACTTACGACCTTCGGGGGCGTAGTTGCGTCGGTGTAGTAGCCGATCACGAATGGCGAAATGAGCAGCTTGATGTCGGAGAGATCGTGGTACCGCAGTGGTTGACGATCCAGAAAGACAGTTAAAAAGAGAAGCGATCCACGGGTCCTTGTGTTGTTCACTGGTAAAGGAGTCGAGGTCGAGAGATGCGATGGAGATACCAGTGGTTCCGCAGGCCCAGTCGGGAGGTAAAGGCGAACGCGACAGGGCGTCGGCGTCAGAATGCTTGCGTCCGCTGCGATAGATGACACGAATGTCGTACTCCTGGATTTGCAGTGCCCACCGAGCTAGGCGGCCAGAAGGGTCTTTCAATGTGGCGAGCCAACAAAGTGCATGGTGGTCCGTTACCAGGTCGAATGGGCGACCGTACAAATAAGGGCGGAACTTGCGAAACGCCCACACTAGCGCCAAGCACTGTTTTTCAGTGACGCTGTAATTGGCCTCAGCTTTAGTAAGTGTGCGACTCGCATAAGCGACGACGTATTCGGAGTAGCCCGGCTTGCGTTGGGCGAGGACGGCGCCTAGACCAACCCCACTTGCGTCTGTGTGAACTCCCGTTGCAGCTGTTGGGTCGAAATGCCGAAGAATTGGATGAGATGTTAGCAGACTACGGAGCGTGGCAAACGCGACGTC
Organism: Rhipicephalus microplus; assembly: GCF_013339725.1. Taxonomy (NCBI): domain Eukaryota; kingdom Metazoa; phylum Arthropoda; class Arachnida; order Ixodida; family Ixodidae; genus Rhipicephalus; species Rhipicephalus microplus. The sequence continues at coordinate 68,695,788 of NC_051170.1, forward strand.
GCAGTCAGAAGACCAGGATTAAAGGTCTGCATCACCGCGTAGGAGGTTGGTCAGTGGTGACATGATCGATGCAAAATTTCGCACGAAGCGCCGGAAGTACGAACATAGTCCGACAAAACTGCGTAATTCTTTCAGTGTAGTAGGTTTCGGGAACTCAGCGACTGCTCGCAGTTTTGCAGGGTCGGGTCAAACACTATGCTTGGAGACGATGTGCCCTAAGATGGACAGCTCTCGCGCGGCGAAGCGGCACTTTTTAAGGTTCAGTTGGAGCCCAGCACCCAGTACCCAAGCGGTGGCGATGTTGCTTGCCAACGACGCTCTTTCTTCTTCACAATTTCTTCTTCACAACAGGACCACTGTCGCAATAGTCGTCAATAAACCTTTTTTCAATTGGTGGAAGTGCGGGGAGAGTGAGTTTGAGGCTGGTGTGACCGAGACTCAGGAAAGTTAGTATATCCATACTGCGGTGAGGGATAGGGAGCAGGTATGTGCATGGGCTGTGGGTCATACGGTAACGGCCGAGTAGCGTCGTGGAGTGGTTGGAAGCGACGGCGACAATATCATGCCACGTGTCCTGGAGCACCGCAGGCGTAGCAGATCGGTCGATTGTTAGGAGTGCGCCAGGAATTGCTGACTCGTGGTGCGGCCCAAGGTGTCGAAAATGGGGCGGAGTGGGGAGCGACTGAAGACATGGGTGGCAAATGCTGCTGGCGGGGTCTGCTACGTACCACCTGGGCATACGTGAGAGGCGCGGCCACGGGCTGCATAGCCGGCGCATGGGCAACAGGCATGGCCACAGGCTGCTGGTGGGCAGCGACGGGAACAGCCTGAGCAACCTTTTCGGCAATAACGTCGTGGAGTGGTGAGGGCAGACGAGAGGACGGCGGCTGCTGTGTGAAGGGAATAAACGACAGTTGCCGAGCTACTTCTTCACGCACAAAGTCTTTAATCTCTTACAGGGTTGGCGAGTGGTCGGGAACAGAAGTGAGACTGGAGAGCGAGTCGGCGTGTGAGGAAAATGGCCGAGTCAGGGCGCGCTGCTTGTTCAACTCGTCGAAACTTTGACACAAAGTGACAAGTTCCGCAACGGTGGCAGGATTACGGGCCAGGAGCAGCTGATATGCACCGTCATTTATCCCTTTGAGGATGTGTTGAATCTTCTCCGACTCGGGCATGGTGGTGTTCACACGGTTGCAAAGACCAATAATGTCTTCGATGTAGCTGGTGAAAGATTTCGTTGGCTTTTGTGCGCGAGTCCGCAAGCGTTGTTCGGCTCTGGACTTACGGACTTCGGGTCGGCCAAAAACGTCAGCAAACAAGGTTTTAAAGATGGACCACGTCGCGATGTCGTTTTTGTGGTTGTTACACCACATTTCGGCCACGTCAGTGAGGTAAAAGATGACGTAAGTCAATTTGTCCGCGTCATCCCACTTGTTGTTTGCGCTCACCAGTTCATAGTTAGCGAACCAGTCTTCCACGTCGGTCTCATCAGCTCCGCTAAAGACCTTGGGCTCTCGCAAACGAAGAACGCCGGGGTTGCTGGGGAATGGAGTGGAAGAGCCAGGTTGCGCGTTGTTGGTAGCCATGATGGGAGGTAGCGTTCGGTTGCGCAGCTCCAGGTTCAGGCGACGGCGAATGGCAGCACCCAGGTTCAGGCGACGGGGAATGTCAGCACCTTCCACCAATTGAAAAAGGGTTTATTGACGACTGTTGCGACGGTGGTCCTACGAAGAAACACGATCGTGCAAGAGCAACAGTCAAGCAGATGCCGGCGATGATCAGCACGAGCCGAGCGAGCGAAGCCCAGCACCCAGTACCCAAGCGGTGGCGAGGTTGCTTGCCAACGACGCTCTTTCTTCTTCACAATATATATATATATATATATATATATATATATATATATATATATATATATATATATATATATATATATATATATATGCAAAATACAGAAATTTCAATACCTAAAGGTGCTGCTGAATTTCGGTAAAAGTTCATCATCGTCATCATCATCAGCCTGACTACGTCCACTGCAGGACAAAGGCCTCTCCCATGTTCCGCCAGTTAACCCGGTCCTGTGCTTGCTGCTGCCAATTTATACCCGCAAACTTCTTAATTTTGTCTGCCCTCCTAACCTTCTGTCTCCCCCTAACCCGCTTGCCTTCTCTGGGAATCCAATTAGTTACCCTTAATGACCAGCGGTTATCCTGTCTACGCGCTACATGCCCGGCCCATGTCCATTTCCTCTTCTTTATTTCAACTATGATATCCTTAACCCCCGTTTGTCCCCTAATCCACTCTGCTCTCTTCTTGTCTCTTAAGGTTACACCTACCATTTTTCTTTCCACTGCTCGCTGCGTCGTCCTCAATTTAAGCTGAACCCTCTTTGTAAGTCTCCAGGTTTCTGCTCCTTAGCTAAGTACTAGCAAGATACAGCTGTTATATACCTTCCTCTTGAGGGATAGTGGCAATCTACCTGTCATAATTTGAGAGTGCTTGCCGAATGTACTCCACCCCATTCTTATTCTTCTAGTTACTTACTACGCAAAAGTTATTACTACGCAAACATTGCTAGAAGCCGCCTTCTTAAAATCTCAAAACGACAATAGGTTTTTCCCAGTAATGATTTCAGTTTTCCCACTGTACGTAACCGTATAATTTTACTATTAAGAAAACTAACTTCTTTACCTTCGTAATTACTGTCCGAAATCATGTGAAGGGCAGCAAAAGGGCGCTTGTAGTGTTCATTTAGGTTGCAATTGTAATAAAAGGGAGGAGGAGACAAAAGGACGCAAAGACGTGAAAGCTAAAAGGGCCCAGACAAGAAGACGGAGAGAGAGAAAGACATGAGTGAAAAGAATCAGCTGCAAAAAGGAGACACACCAACTGACAAAAAAAAAGGCAGAGAGAAAGAAAGTGAAAAATAATCGAAGACAAAGTAGCCCGCGCAACTCTGCTCTTCCCTCAGGCTTGCCTCCAACAGTGCGAAGCTGCCTCAAGTTTTATTAGAGTGGAGCACTTACGAAGCCCATGTTTTTGAAGGAAAAACAAAAGAAAAGAAAGTATTCCGAAAACGTCTCTCATAAACATGACGCTGAAGGGAGCTCAAGTTTCATAGAGTAAAATGTTCTCGCTAATAAAACTTGTTTTTTTTTCCCGGGCAGTAAGGGTCATTTGTGGCCGGGCTTCTCGAGTTAAGTGTTTGTTCGAAAGAATAGAAAGAAATATTGCTGAAAAGCACCTGAAGTCGGCACATTACAGGATATTCCCTAGGAACGGGCGAAAAACGAGAGAACACACAATATTAGCAAAATAAATTAAAAAGAACAGGAAGATTCAATGTATAAAAAGCACACAGGCATGCCTCGCACTGGAAAATATTGTGCTCGCGTGGGTATGTGTTATAAACGAAGTAATTAGAATTTGCATTACAAAAGCATGCTGACGATAGGAGGCGCATAATAAGGTGGCTCTATAGCGACCACCTCGTCCGCTTTACGTAAGTTCAATGATGCAGCTTACGTGAAGAAGCTCTCTCCGTGAGTGTCTTCGTAAACACTCGCAGTGACAAGTGAACCGTGGCTGTGTAACGGCCCAAACGACCCCCATAAGTCTTGCGAGAAAAGATTTTTTACGATACGCGCGCGTCGGGTCCCTTTCATGTTCTTCACCGACCCCCATCGATTGCGCTGTTTCATTACACACTTAAAAAGGGGTGTTTTCGGGTCCTCTAACTTGATCGTGCACGACACTGAGCGGTGAAACAACGATACATGCGAGTGTCCTTCAATGCGGGCAAAGGCTTACACGCTGGATCAATAACGTAGGGTGTAATGCCTTAGCCCGCGTGTTGCAAGTTCTAATGTTTATTGCGTGGAAGCAGGCCCTTTATATTGTCACAAAACAGCCCGTCTCGCTGGCGACATCACAAGAAAGTTGCTTTGAAATTATCGCGCTAAATTAATAGCATTATAGAAGAAATTAGCCATGGGTGCTTCCTCGTTGAAAACATGAGCCCGCAGCGAATGAGAAAATTCTTCGTTTCGGTAAGATTTTCCTTTTAACGCTCATATTTTTGGATCGTTCGTCCTGGGATCTTGACATGCATCCTGCACGTCCATAAATGCATGATTTGAACAACACTCCTCCAGAATTTGTGGCACCTATAGATTGCATCAAGACCTCTGCTGTTTGTGTCACGTGCACCTTGTTTACAGATTCACCGGAAAGCATTCGGAAAGATATCAGTAAATAGAAGTGTGCTTGGCAAAACTGCGTGTCACTTGTAGACGGTGAAATTCTGGCCTAGTTAAAAAATATAAGAAGAAATTGGCCCCGTATCAGCATGTTTCATTGCAAATGTCGTCGAAAGACGATAGTCTTGCGTTTGAAGAGAGTGAACAAAACGTTTATTTGATGTTCTGCGTGACAAAATTGGTGAATTGTATTCTAGAAGCGTTGCGTACGAGAGTCTTGATAGGTGCAGCGAAGGCGAACGAGTCACTCTATACACAAGTGCCATCTGGCAATTATCTTCGAAAACGAAGGAAGGCGTGCGCGCCCGCTGAGAAAGATGCGCGCCTGTCTCGGAGGCGATAAGATGTAGAACGCAAAGCGACGGGCAGGTGCCACCACCGTGTCGTCTTAGCAAAGCCTTGAAAACACTTGCCTTTTTGAGCATCGTGTTGCACTGTCAGCGCAGCGTGCTAAACGCAATGGTCCTTAAAATTACTTGTGTGTGCCTTCTATAGGTATAAAGATACACGTACAAAACATCGACGTGCTGTAATGATGCCAGAAATATGCGCAATAAATTGCTTTTTTATTTGACAAACGCACAAGTACGAACGCTGAAACTTCAGCATTATTGGTGGGCGCTGCAGATGGCGTTGGCCGTTTGAGGTATCGTTACCGCGGAAAAACAGACAAATGTACAGACAGACCGACAGAAAAACCAATATTTTGGCGTAGAAGTTCCCCAAGAAAGACTATCGTCTTTAAAAAGTAACTGGGTGATAATCGCTTGATTTATTGATATGTGAGGTTTAATGTCCCAGAACCACCACATGATCGTAAGAGACGCCGCAGTGGAGAACTCAGAAAATTTCGACCTTCTGGGGTTTTCTAACGTGCACCCAAATGTGAGCCCACGGGCCTACAGCATTTTCGCCTCCTTCAAAAATGCAGCCGTTGTGGCCGGGAATTGATCCCGCGGCTAGCGGGTTGGCAGCCGAGTACCTTAGTCATTAGACAACCACGGCTGGGAACTTTAACCGTAAGTATTGATGCACAATTCCCCAGAACGCACAATGCACTGTTGTTAGCTGCTCTTAAATGGAGTAAAATCTCGTGAATTCAAACAGTGAATTTAAAATACAGTTATTTTACCTGACCTCAGCCCCATCCTGTGTATTTCCATGGGTGAAAACTCCCAATAATTCGAACGCGTTGGTATCGACAACGGTCAATTCGAGCCAGAGATTGATTTTGCACCAGAGATGCAAAATCAAGAAACAGCAGCATTTCCTAGGAATACAGCCTTTGGCTTTCGGACCTCTATTTGTATACTAAACACATGTCACATTCTTGTATTAGTACAAATAAAAAACATCTGAAATCAAGACTTCAGACGCTGCGCTGGAACTCTCCTTGAAGCTACACAGCGCGCTTTGGAGTCACTACAGAATACATGCAAGGAAATGCAAAATAGTTATCATCTTTACTTTGAAGATTTTTCGGACATGCCCACACATGTGGAAGTATCACACGTCGCCCACAGTGTGGGCACCGACATCTGTATTCGATCGAAATGTTTTAGGATTGCAGGACAGAGTAGAGTACCTGTCTGCAGGCGCCTTAGAGTTCGCTCTTCCGCCTTACTCAGCCCCTTTGCAGGAGCCGGGTAAAGTCGGTGAGTGTCACGGTAATAGGTCAGAATTTCTTTGAACCGCAGCAGCGGTTTATTGGCCTCCGAGTCATAAGAACCAAGGTGAGGAGCCCCGTGGGTAAGCGCTCGGGCGGCCGCGTCAGCGGCCTCATTACCTCGTAAGCCCTGATGGCCATGAGCCCATACGATGTGTTTCGGGGCTGGATCAGCTAGAGCCCGTTTTAGAAATTGGCTGGCTAGGGGGGATATCTCTCCTACCAAGTAATGAGCACATGCTTTCCGCGAGTCCGTGATGATAACTTTCGAGTTGGGGTCCGCAGCAGCAAGCGCTATCGCGAGTTCCTCAGCGCGCTCTGGATTTTGTGCTCAGAACGAGAGCCCATTGACATGCTTTTCCCGGTGAACTACACAGGCCGTGTAAAATCCCGTGGGCGAAGGCCCCGCTATATCTACGTAGAATACACCAGGTCGGGAGCCGTGTTGCCTCTCAAGCGTCCGAGCCCGCACCTGTCTTCTGCTTTCGTGCATGTGCTTAATCATGTTACTGGGGAGTGGAGAGACCGAGAGCATATGCCGCCACAGTTCCGGAATACGCTCCGCCTCCTCTGCAGTGCAAGTGTGCTATATATGTAAGCGGTTCAGCAGGCGGCGCCCGGGAGCCGTCTGCACGAGCCGCGTATATTGATTCATAAGGTGGGCCTCCCACAACTCCTGGTAGGAGTTGAGCACACCTAACGCCCTCAGTTTGGCGTTGAAAGTGGCCACCGGGAGATCCAGAGCTCGTTTAGTAGCCTTACGAATGATGGCATCTATTCTTTCGTCTTCTTGCTTGTTAGTGCGAAGGTATGGGACGGCGTAGAGGATCCGGCTAGTCACGAAGGCATGGGCGAGCCGAAGCGCGTCCCTGCCTTGCAGACCACCCCGCTTGTTGGAAACGCGGTGGATCATGCGCCCTACCTGTTCGCCTGTTCTCTTGAGTTTCGCTATAGTGGAGTCCGGTCTGAGTCTGTGGTGAATGAACAGGCCCAGAATCCGGAGCTCCTCCACCTCTCTGATGGGAACCCCAGGCAGGGAGATGTGTATGGCTGACTTATCTCTTGGCTTCGCTCTAACTTGCAGAAGCTCTGATTTGTTTGGAGCACATTGGAGTCCACAATCGTTGGCATACGCCTCGACTATGGATGCGGCCTGCTGAAGGCGTTCCTGCATTTCACCAAGGCTCTCTTCAGTGGTCCAGATTGTAATATAATCGGCATATACTGCGTGTTGTGTGCCTTCCACCTTGGCCAATTCGCTTGGAAGGCGCATCATAGCAATGTTGAAAAGGAGCGGTGATAACACTGCTCCCTGTGGAGTACCCCGTGTTCCCATAATGTACGGGCCATATTCCTCGTCCTCGATCCGAAGAAGTGCCTGGCGTTTAGAGAGAAAATCTCTGACATATGCAAAGGCCTTAGCTCCGCAATCGGTGGAACTCAAGTTAGCCAGGATGCTGCTGTGTTTAACATTGTCGAAAGCCCCTTCAGATCAAGGGCGAGGATGGCTTTATCATTGTGTTGCATAGTTATGGGCTGTATGACGGTCCTATGGAGCTGGAGAAGGACGTCCTGTGCAGACATGTGTGGGCGAAACTCAAACATGGTGTCTGCAAAGAAGCCCTTGCCCTCAAGGTATGGGGAGAGGTGATCCCGTACCATCGTCTCCATAAGCTTGCCCGCGCACGAAGTCAGTGATATAGGCCTCAGATTTTCCGTATTCCCGGCCTTACCTGCTTTGGGGATAACAGTCACAAGTGACGTTTTCCATTCGGAAGGGAGCGCACGGCCGTCCCAGATCTCGTTCACGTATTCCAATAAATGGAGGTAGGCTGTGTCAGGGAGGTTTGCCAACAGCTTTACTGTTATGCGGTGCAGCCCCGGAGCCGTACCCCTGCGCATTTTAGCTAAAGCCGCTTTAAGGTCATGCAACTCAAAACGGGCATCGAGTTGGTGGTTAGGCTTACCAGAGTACGTGTACGCCGGCCCAGGCGGGTCCTCCGTACGACATAGATACCTATCGCAAAGAGCATCCGCAAGCTGTGCCGGAGTGCCTTGGTACCCTTGCAGAGCTCGCCGGAGCTGCTTCTGCGCCTCCCCTCTCGTTTAAGAGGGGTCTATGAGACTGTGAAAGAGACGCCATGTCCCCTTCGAGCTCATCTGACGAGCTGCGGCGTCGCAGCGGGCTATCCAATTTGAATCTGAGAGTTGGGCAGCATACGCTGCAGCCTGTTCCGTGAGTTGGGCTATCAGATACGTAATTTGCGATTAGTCTTATAGTTTTTCCAACGTTTTGTTAAGCTTTGGCGCGCTGTCAACTGCGGGGATTTCTTCGCTGGTTTGGAGGGTAGTAACAAGTCTTTTCTGAATGCTGTTTACCTGTTGAGCCCATTCTGCATAGCCTCCAGAAAATAGTACGGGAGGGATAGTCTGATTGCGAAATTTGGTCCAATCGGTCAACTTGGCTTGACCGCATTTTTTATGAGCTGACTTTTCCAGGAGTGTGACCCGGCGAAGGCAGTGATCACTGCCAAGAGAATCGCCTAAGTTCTCCCAGGTAGCATCCTTAGCATTTTTTACGAGAGAGAGGTCCGGACACGTGTCACGGGTTACCGAGTTCCCCACTCAAGTGGGGTACGCCGGATCCGTGAGCAGCGTGAGGCGAAGGGTGGAGATAAGCTCCGCCAGCTTACGTCCTCTGGCCTTCTCGTAGTGATAGCCCCAGTTAAGGCTGGGAGCATTGAAGTCTGCCACGATCACTAAGGAGTCCTTGTCTGCCAACTTGATCGCCCGGAGGAAGATTCCGCTAAAAGTTGCGCGTGGCTTATGTGGGGGGCTGTATATATTTAGGATGTGTATTGACTGGTCGCGACGTCTGAGAGGCAGTACTCTGACCATTGTGTATTCTTGTTCAATACTTAACTTTAAATCGACCTGAATCGCGGTATATGCCTTGTTCACCAGGATTCATGACGAGGGCTTCCCCCTGGAAAGTGCTATAGTCAGAGAATTTAATGTCCAAACCGAGCTCCTGCAAAGCAAGCAAGGCGGGCATGTTTCCGAAGGACTGCAAGTAGAGCTGGAGGTGCGACCGTTTTTTCCAGGCTCTAAAACCCCTGCAGTTCCATTGTATAATCTCAAATTTTTGTACATATTTAGGTTGTTTGTTAGATCGGCTAGCCATCTTTTAGTATTTATTTGCGGTGCAGAGGTCTGGTCCGGACCTGGAGCCGGCCCCCAAAAGCCTTCTTCTGTTGCCTGTCGGGAGGCCGACTTGCGTTTAACCTGCGGGGACTCGCTCTGAGTGGTGTTTTTAATTTGAGCGATAACCCAGGGCTGCACGGCTTTGAGGACTGAGTTAGAGACCTGCGCCAAAATTTCGGGAAGTGCTTGCGTTAAGGCTGCCGTGAACATGTCCTGAAAGGACTCGCGGACTGCCGACATGATTTGAGTGGGGAGGGCTGCCACGCTCGCCTCTAAATGCTCGGTTTTACGCTCGATTGCGTACGAGAGTCTTGATAGGTGCAGCGAAAGCGAACGAGGCACGCTATACACGAGTGCCATCTGGCAATCATCTTCGAAAACGAAGGAAGGCGTGCGCGCCCGCTGAGAACGATGCGCGCCTGTCTCGGAGGCGATAAGGTGTAGAACGCAAAGCGACGCGCAAATGCCATCACCATGTCGTCTTAGCAAAGCCTTGGAAACACTTGCCTTTTTGAGCATCGCGTTGCACTGTCAGCGCCGCGTGCTAAACGCAACGGTCCTTAAGATTACTTGTGTGTGCCTTCTATAGGTATAAAGATACACGTACAAAACATCGACGTGCTGTAATGATGCCAGAGATATGCGCAGCTTTTTTATTTGACAAACGCACAAGTACGAATGCTGAAACTTCAGCATTATTGGTGGGAGCTGCAGATGGCGTTGGCCGTTTGAGGTATCGTTACCGCAGAAAAACAGACAAATGTACAGACAGACCGACAGAAAGACCAATATTTTGGCGTAGAAGTTCCCCAAGAAAGACTATCGTCTTTGAAAAGTAACTACGTGATAATCGCTTGATTTATTGATATGTGAGGTTTAACGTCCCAGAACCACCACATGATCGTAAAAGACGCCGTAGTGGCGAGCTCCGAAAATTTTCTCCTTCTGGGGTTTTCTAACGTGCACCCAAATGTGAGCCCACGGGCCTACAGCATTTTCGCCTCCATCAAAAATGCAGCCGTCGTGGCCGGGAATTGATCCCGCGGCCAGCGGGTCGGCAGCCGAGTACCTTAGTCATTAGACCACCGCGGCTGGAAACTTTAATCGTAAGTATTGATGCACAATTTCCCAGAACAAACAATGCATTGTTGTTAGCTGCTCTTAAATGGAGTAAAATCTCGTGAATTCGAACTCTGTGAATTCAAAATTACAGTTACTTTAACTGACCTCAGACCAACCTGTGTATTTCTATGGGTGAAAACTCCCAATAATTGGAACGCGTTGATATCGACAACGGTCAATTCGAGCCAGTAACTCGTGATTTTCATCGCTCGTCGCAAAAGATGGCACTGATTGGTCTTACTGTGTTGCAAAGCCAAGCCAAATCAGATTTACTAGAGATGCAAAATAAAGAAACAGCAGCATTTCCTAGGAATACAGCCTTTGACTTTCGGACCTCCTTTTGTATACTAAACACATGTCACATTCTTGTATTAGTACAGATAAAAAAATCTGAAATCGAGAATTCAGACGCTGCGCTGGAACTCTCCTGGAAGCTACAAGCGAGGCTTTTGGAGTCACTACAGAATACATGCAAGGAAATGCAAATTAGTTATCATCTTTACTTTTGAATGTCTTATGCGTGTCGTGTAGATAAGCGCTCTTTAAAAAATTATAGAAAGTCAAATATTTTTGACAAAAATGCTGACGGCTCTCAAAATACAAGTCAATCCTTTCTAATGATTTATCACCGATTAATCAACTGAATATTTGCTTTATCTGGCTTCCCCTGCTGTTGCACACGTCCGATGCTCCATTTTCCGATGGTGTCCGGACACAATGGTCAGACGGTGCACACGTGTAAACGATTCAGATAAAAATAAGAAGTGGAAGCGTAAAGTGGAATGCCTGTAGACAAAGTTCAGAAGTTCGAAAGAGAATTCTGTGTTTGACATCTTTGAAGCTGAAAAGCTTTTAGAAAAAAGAACTGAGAAGGAGCTTTGTGCACACGGCCTTATCAAATTCCCTGTTTTAACTCCACATAGTTTTGCAGTTCGCGCAATACATGCGCGTGTTGCGGGCATCTTTCCTGCATTCCACCTGCTTTTCAACATCTTTTACTAAAGAGCTGTGCCTATAAATGTTATGAATTTACTCAATAAAAGAATGAAAAACCAGCACAAAACTGCACTGTTCCTCGACATGAAGGTCGATTTCATCACCCTTCCTACTTGCTTCGTGAGAAGAGGTCTTAACTGTAAAAAAATGTGAATAAAGAGCTCAGTCGTAGTAATAAATCAATTCTGAATTCGTATTTCTTTTTCGTTGTTCTTGTTTTGGCCCTTCTACCTACGTATACTTTTTACATCACCTAATTCAAGCTTCTGTTTTTAATGCGGCCTTAAAGTTTTAATGCGAACCCTAAAAATGTATACATTTATCAGGTTTTGTCGTGTTAGTCGCAGTCGCCTAGTACGTATCATTGGCAGGGGCCTAATACGATTATACCAACGAGGCAAAACCAATTTATTATATTACGCTGTCTATGATCTATACCACTTATCCTTGCTGCATAATTCTAGTGTTTCTGCTTCTCTTGCACGGGATTGTTATTTTAGTTGCTGCGCTCTTTGCCGACTCATATGAAAGAAAGAAGCTAGTGTTACATACAAAAATGTTCTTATTCATAAGAGTTTAAAGCTGCAAAGAAATATAACTAGTCAAATGTTCGTTGTTCTTGTTATCAATTATCAAAAAGTTTGTATAAATATTTCGTATATACACATATAAGTAGAGCGATTCAACCCTTGAAATTCCTAATCACTATGCGTGCTACAGTATGTAAGGAATTCCATGCCATGACGTATAGTGGCTGGCATTGACGCTCACCGATGGCTGCATTACTTGAGGGCTAAATGTAGATCATATAACATAAATTTGAGGTCTAGCCATATCCGTAATTTAAATACTTGCAAACTATTGTACTAAACATAGTCAAATCTTGAAGACTGACCTGGTGACTGCGAATAACATGGTTACACTGCGGGTAAACGGCAGGCATGCACAAAATACGGTGTCTTGCTTGCTTGCTTCAGCTTTGATTCGTATTTGACATAGATGAATGAAGGGTGAAATGAAACTAACGTCTACTAAAATTTTTTATTGAATGCTGGAGTACCATTATGGACGAAGAGTGTCGTACCGAGTGCAACACCTTCAGCCGCAAATTGAAAAGGAGCAAAAAAAAAAAAAATCTGCCAACATGCGCTAATGTTTCCAATCTTTTTTATTTTTTTTATTTTTTTTATTCTTTTATTTTTTCTTGCAGCAGCGTTCCACTCTTTCGTTCATGTTGTTTTCCGGCAAGATTCACCCTTTCTAAGAGAGCAACTCAACGAGAAATCAGAATCAAACTGTGCAAACAGCCACACTGCAGGCAACATTCAATCGCCAGGACGAGAATACTACTTCGAAAGCTTGGAACACTCACACTGAAATTTCAGTCAAATAATCTAGGAAAATCACATTGAGTACGCTGAATAGTTATTTAGAGATAGGTAGTTCTTTTAGCTTCTTTATAAAATCGTTCAACACATTACAATACAATTTATATCGAGCAGCCAAACGAACATTGAAAGGTATTCTTTATCTTTGTGTTTAAGTTTTATTTATTTTTGTCATACTAGTTAGCAGAACTTTCGTTACTCGTTAATTACGTATAAGCTTCAAATGTTTCATGCATTCGACAATAGTTGTGTTAGTGAAGACAGTTTCTAGGAAAATGGAACAAAAGCTATCAATAGCTAGACGCGGGTCCTTTAGGGATGTAATCAAGGACCAATTTGTACCTGATATAGCAATAACGAAGCCATAATGGTCTAACTTCGAGAGAAAGTAGTTCAGGCTGGATTCGAGAATTTCGGCCTGAACAGCAATAAATATGTAGTGCATGATCATCATCATCATTTCTCGATCAGTGCGCCACGCCTCGCGCAGCTGAGGCTAGCTCGAGCTGCGCGAGGGTTAGATAGTGCTCACGCGCCTGGCGGTTTTGGACGCTGCAGCTTGCCGCCGCTCCGCTTCGGCAAATCGCCTTGGATAATAAGTGGCGATAGAACGACACTACCACCTTGGCCGCCGTCCTGCTTTCCTCTCTGCCACTACAAATATAGGCAAATGATATGTGATGTGCGTATATATGACAGCCGGTAGTAGAGAAGGTACAATGTTAGTTAAAGAACGCTAAAGAAGAATATATATTCTATGTGTAGAATACCTGGCTGGAGAAATGAATAATAATTCCAATTCAGGGGTGTATTTGTAATGACGTTTATTTGACCTGTATTTCACTTGAAAACTAGGTCTTAAAACTTTTACTCGACGTTCTTCTGCATAAACCGTAGATTGATTAAAGCAAGCAGTAGCTACTTCTCATGTTTGTAGCACTTCTATTGCTTCACATATATACAGGCCCCTTAAATGCATGTGTTCATCAATGCTGGCAAGAAGAAATGAAGCACAGTCAGCTTAATGGTATGACAGCTTCGCATTAGTCAATGGTCGCAATAACGCAATTTCATTGAGAGAGAACACAATGAGCTGAATGTGTACAGTAATATGAAGAAAAGGCGCATGGGCGCTGGGAAATTATACTATGCATTGTGCTTCGATAAGCCGCCGTTACACTTAACATATACAGACATGCGAATAGTTGCATGACACATAACCTAGCGATTTTCTCACCAACAAAATAAATAATTGTAGACACTGTGTGTTCACGAAGAGAACTGGCCTATACGGATTCCTTTTGTTGGGACCAAGACCGGGACATTGTCAAGGTAAAAAAATACAAGTCATGCCGTAGATGACGTGGTCGATAAAGCAATGAAAGGTTTGCCGCACATGGTGGAGGCCAAAACTTAGGAAAGGGAATTCGAATAAGGCAGAGGGTATGACAGTCGTGGTCGTTGGGATGTCATTCGGGGGACAGGAATCTCCACACAACCCTTTACCAGGTCAGACTTAGAAGACGGTGCTGCCACGCAATAGGGAAGCAAAACCTTGTATATGACTCACGGGATGCCCGTCGGAGTCGATGCGAGCGTACAGGAACATAACCTTCACACGGGCGCCAGCCTTCGGTTTTCCTTGGTACTAAATAAAGCGGTGAAGTCTCTCTGAGTGGCAGGCAGTACCTTCGCGGTTTTGAACTCAACTTTGGCAATTCACAGGTAGTTTGAAGCTAGGCGATGGGCGTGGAAAGAGACTGGTGTGCCAGGTGTAGTACGGAAGTAGCGCACGGTCATTTGGCGCCACTCTCAGGGATGCCTGCTATGTCGAGTCGGGTCGGAAAATTTCATGAGAAGGGCATGTTATGGTAACTGCTTTTCAATGGAAAGTACCTTAAAACTAGGCTTTTGTGAGGTCGTTCATTGGGCTGGCATGAAGCGGCCTGTTCTGTCAATGTCATGTCGATAGTCAGGTAGAAAATTTAATTATATGCTACGAAGTCATATGCGATGATTGGTTCTGAAAGGTCGGTGATGATTAAGCTGCATAGGCATTCGCGACCTATGTCTTTACGGCTGATGTTCAGGTGTAATGAGCTGTTCATCTCAATGTTCGAATGAATTAACCACACTGAGCTGAAAGGACGTGCAAGGACGCTTTTCATGCAGGAAGGCTCGCGGAAAGCTACATATGTTGGAACCACGTTCGACAAAGACCACCGCTTTGTGACTTGGTCAGAGACAAGTCTTTAGACCCGTTATATATATTATATTCTTGTTTTTTGATGCCACAAAGTTGATCGTAACAATGCACCCATCAGATACTAGGTATATGTTGATCAGTAACTCAATGTATGGCTATGTCGTGGACCTCGCCAAAATTAGTTTTAAATAAAAGAAAGTTACAAGAAAACTTAGCTTTTATTTGAATTCCATTTAAATAAAACTTGTTCAATAAAACAACTACGTACCAGTGAGGCGTTATATTGATAACAGCAAATATTTCGTTTACAAAATATATCGCTTTTTTGGGGTTTTTTTTAAAGTTGAAAACTTTCTCTGTGCACAAAAAGGGTCATAGGTCATTTGGCAAATATTGCAGCCTCAAAAGAAGTTTTTCAAATATACAGCATAGCCTATATATATACTAAACACTGGAAGGTTACAGGCTTTTGCTTTAAATGTGCTGTAAAAATAAAAGTGGATATAACACAGTAAAAAAAAACATGTCAAAGCATGGCAGTTGATAGCTCATTGTACATTGTCCAATGTGAGCTTGAACAATGTCTAGTGGAGTTTTACAACAGCGCCATTCTGAGTGAATGTACCCACGTCGACGCCAAGGGGCACACCTCCATCCGGAAGAACACTGCCGAAGATTGTGATTAAGCTCTTGTAGTATATGAAATAGTTAACATGCAGCTGGACGTAGTATATAATGTATCCTGCGCACGGATGCTATCAGGTAAAGTATGATAGACCCTGAAACTTGATAATCACTCATTTAAATCGTCCTCATTTGACCAAAACTGTGCACTTCCCAGTGACGAGGTGTCCCACGCCTATTTATTCAAAATATCTGTGGCACTCGAAGGCATTATTGTAGGGTAATATACAGAGTAAAATATTCTTACACAAAAACGGTAACTGTGAATGAAGGTAAACAAGAAAGATGTAGTTATGAGTGTTACAATATGTCTCTGAACGATGTTTCAGTGCAAAATTCAACAATCCCTTGAGGAAGCTGATTACGCTGGGAGGTTTTCTGCGGGAAGAACGAGTTTTGGTAGACGTTCGTTCTGCGAGAACCCTCTATTTAGATAAGGTTCAGTTCCTTGAGATAACAAATGGGGAAGTAAAAAGTAAGAATGTTTCTTTTTTCTTAGGCAAACCATGGAAAAGCTTTATTAGGCATTTCGTATCTTTTGTTTTCTCTACGTATGCATAGTAACTCTCTGTCCAATTTATCATTCAGCGCAGTAACACTAAACTTCAAGCCACAGCTACTAGCGAGAAAACAGGGTGCACATTTAGTACAAGCTCAAGCGTATTAGCGATTCTTTTATTTTGCACATCCCCCAAGCCCCGCAGGCGTACTTTAGTATTTGTCTGAAGTTCAAAAACTGAAGTATTTTTTTTTATTTTGGCAAGAGCTAAGTGAAGCTTTCGTTTAACAAAATTAATTATTCTACAAGATTTCGCTGTAATGTATTCACATTTTTTGACCAAGTACTATTTGATGAAAAATAAACACAAAGGTTTCATACTAAGTTACTCGCGTTATCTGGACGGTGTCTAATGTCTAATTAGGCAGATATGGATCGTGGTTACGAGTGGAAGTAAGGTGCATTGACATTTACCGTGGTCAAGAGACGCACGCTGCCAAGTACACCAGTACATTTTGCTATTTCAATAGGCGTTGCAAGTACAAAATGGTGTGACACAAGATTTAATGAAATGATAAGTCACGCAATCGTGCACATGCAGTCGTACTTAGCCTGTGCGCGTGCGTATACCAAACATCGCAAGATGCAGAGCTCTTAGCTCGAGCTGGGAACGCAAGAAGCCGCTCGTCTTCTTGCTGGCCGGTCTCTCTCCACACCAAAAGCTTTCTTTGCCTTGAATGTATGAAAGCACTGTGAGCGCTTGTTAGTGTCATGGTGCAGTACTTCACCGATCTCAGATGGTGCCACCACTCCTTCAATCATGGTAATTGCGAAAAGAAAAAGCCTGAAAGATACACTTTGGGCTTGTGCAGCCTACTGCGAGCGCACTTATAAGCACACGATGATACTAAGTGCAGATATATTTAGCTCATGATGGTTCAACGTAATTCCACCTGCACTTTTCCTGTCTGGCGTACGAGAACATGGTTGTCTCGGGAAGGGTCTCTTACAATAAGTGAGCCGGTATGACAAGAAGCATACCAAAAACGCTCGAAATAACTGTGAGGAACACGCCACCCAAGTAATTTCCCGAATCGATACAGCTTGTCGCAGAACGACACAAAGCGTGTTTGGTGTTTATGTAAAAATGCCTTTCAAGCGTAGTCCCTGTAAAGGGGTTCACTTTATTGCGCTTCAACATAAGCAGAAGAGAGTTCTAAACGGGGTTTTCATTTTTCGTTGTTTTCGCGCGACTTGCAACGTTTGTTTTAGCAGTCATTTTTTTTTAGATATCGGGCACTTGATACCACAGAAAAACTTCACCTGCTTTCCATGATACAGAACGACAAACTCTAAGCTTTGTTCTTATCAGTGTATTTTACTGCAAGCTGTAAAGCTTTCCACGATTGCGACCTTGATTTTATGGCTTCAACGGCTTTCGAACCTTGCTACCACAATCGGAGATCTGAGGCCATTTAGTTTTCTCGCCGTCTTCCACGAATCTCGAGAGAAAAATGACCATAAATGTTTCTTGTGACTTGTGCTTTTTTGATACTACTCATAAATAAATGTAGCATTTAAAAATGATCACGCTTTTGAAACAGCAATAAGTAGTATGAATCGCCGTACTTCAGTGGCGGTTACATAACCAACTCTCACGTTGCGTGATAGGGGAAAAGCGACTGCAACAAAGCTTTCTTACAATGTAAGACAATTAACCTGCCAGTAGAATAAAATAATGAGCACGACACCTAGCTATTTGTCTTGTCACTGTATGACACCCACCACGTGAAAGTTTACCACCACGCCGTTTCTAATCTATTTCGTTGAGGTAAAAGGCACTATAGAAGGAGATAAAATTTGATTGCAATAATTAGCTGAAAGCATCTAGCCATGTATCTTATTACATCATATAAATCAATATTTTATCAGATATACAAAAGATAATCACAATGTGTCTACTCACAGCTTGCCTGTTGAAGCAATCTAATTGCATCAATTTCTCAATACGGAGTTTTGTGCAAAATACCTCGCCACGCATAATTGCAAGGCGTGTTATTTTTTGTCACCGGCGCGGGCACGCTGAAAACGAGGACAAATAGAGAACACACCGCAAGCGCACACTTTCAACAAAATTTAAATGAAGAAAACGAAAGCGCATGCCAAACAGAGTACCACGCATGCGTATACGCAGAATTTAAGTGAGTGATATACGTCACCCAGTGCTTAAAAATTTAGCCTGACAACATGATGAGGTGATAAGACGTATCTTCCAAAACATGCAAGGCGCTGGGCGGTGTGGTTCAGAGAACATTATTTCATATCTATTGGTGCCAGTCACTCCTGGCTCCCACTTTTGAGACCTTCCTTTTTTTGATATGAAGTTATCCTCGTTCAAAAAAAAATGCAAACGTGCATTTTTTTTGTTTCACAGAGAATGATCCGCCAATGATTATTTATTACACTCGGGAAAAATATATGCACAAAGTGCTAAAGTTTGCACATGAAGGTCTCTTTTTTATTTTTCTGCTTCATTTGGGTATCAGTGATCAAACTTTCACGCTAGGTAAACGTCAGGCCAGGATACTTTGTAATGCTTTCTAGTTAACCACTGCACGTAGGTGATCTGCGCAAAGTAACCTATTTCATACTCTATCAGGTCTCACTCATTAATGCAAAAAGGTCAGGTCACTGCTATTACTAACACTTAGCATAGCACTAGGCTTCGAGAGGTATCATGCTTTGACATTTCTGCAGCCATACATATCGATACAAAGTAACGGCGCACTGTTTTTGAAAGCACTTTAATGTTAATATTACAGCAATGGCAACTCATAGCGAGTCTTTTAATAACTGCGCCACAGTCCAGGAATGCATCACGAGCAACGAGTGAAGCACTTAGTGAAAGGCACCAAAGGGAAAAGAGAGTTTACATTAAGACAAACTCCATGACATGGAGGGCAGCGGGCTAGTCAAATGCAGTCTCGGATTACGCTTTACATGTTTACATATTGAGGAGTGCGCAATGTCTGGTGATCGTGCCTAAATTTTTTGCATTAATACACGCACACGAACTCAGTGGACCCTGTAGTTATTTCACCTTTGATTGGTGTATCGAGGGAGGCTTGATGGTGGCTGGTGCGACATCTCTTTTTGCTTTTGTGCTCTGCCGCAAATTTTGCCGAGGGCGAGCTTATTGGCTCCTGAAGCATTACTTTAGCGCGTAGGCTTTGTATTTGTAAGGCTCAGTAGTTCACTGGAAGTGATCAGTAATTCATACTAAGAGCGAGACAGACGTGAAGCAATGAAAGAAAGAGGCGGGGAGGAAAGCAGACATATTCTACAGCTTAGTGCCCTACACGAGAAGAGAGTCATAGGTGGGGAAAAAAAGAAAGGAAAAGATGGAGTGAGAAAGTGCATGATCCTAGACCAATCACACACACCAAACATGTCGTCTACCTATATACTGGCGGAGACTTGAGTCAGCCGCGTTTATGCACTGCAATGTAGCTGCTTTGTCGGTTTTTTGGCTAAAAATGACATAGGAAAACGTTATTCAATAACTGAGAGTAATAATAAGGCTGCATGGAGCTGAGGCTGCATGGCACCGCAATGACCAGAAACATTACAGTCAATATTTGTTGGATTTTGGGACGAAAATGGTTATATTGAAAATATTGCCAAGCGTGTTTTAAGTTCGGAGCTTTTTATTGGGCCGGGTATGTGTGGTATGCTGTCATCGTTTGGCGTAACACAGGTCAAACCTATTAGAAAAAGAGGAAAAGAATAAAAATAAAGTAAGGAAGAAGAGAAAGCCAGAAAGAGGAAGTAGAGGAAGAATGAGAAAGAAATAAAAAATAAAAATAAACATGTAAATAGACATATGAGAAATGAAAAAGAAATAGATGAGGGAAACCAAAGAAAAACCGAAACAAAATAAAGAACGCTACGAAGCTTCGTAGGCCTAGGGCAAGATGTTTTACCTTTTTCTTTAGAACGAATTCTGGTTTTACCTGCAAAAACTGTGAGGAACGCTCGGTCAGAAAAACGATGTTAGTGTTTGAGAAGCTTCACGATGATTTGATAACCTTTTGTTAAAATTGCACGCACGACGCGAACACTCAAGTCTATTCAAGAGCTCATTCTCGACCACCAGTAATAACGCTGGAAGGTTCAATAACTGCTTTATAACGGAGGACGTGCATCGCCAATGATCAGATTAACCAATGACCAACAATTGTGCCTGCCGCTATCGGTGTGCAGCGTGTTTTCCTTGTACAGCCGCGTTCACGTCTTCGTCGAGCGTGCGAGCAGCCAGCATTGCTTTGTGGGGTGACACAATGCGGCAGTTGGGGGCTCTGACGTGGTGCACTGGAACGATTATCAATTCATTGCGGCAACATTTAAGCATGCGCGGCCTCATAGACATGCTGGCCTGCTTTTTACCAGTAAGAAAGTTGAAATGTGCGTTTGTTTAATAGAAGATTCACGCTCGCTCAGGATGATTTCATCATCTTTGAAACACGGACGCTGAAAACTAACTCTAGCTGGTATGTGGCACACCATTGCTAATTATAGCAGAGTAACAGCTTTACTAATCCGTCTAACGTGCAGTAATTGCTCGATCGTGGTACACATTTCTAAAGAGCACGTTCAGTATGTTTTCAAACTCTGCGTCTCTCAACGACACTGATTGGAGCATATTCTGCCTATCAAATTTATTCACCGCGTTTCGGAAAGTGCGACGGTAAGGCTTGGTCGATGGCTAAATTGGTTAACCGTGGTTGTGAAATGGGTGTTAAATTGCGACTTACTTGGGTCGATGGCTAAATTGGTTAACGTGGTTGTAGGAGGGGGTGTTAAATGAGTGAACACGTACACACGTATGCGAAAGGGCGGCGCTGGTCGAAGGGACGTCGATCATTGGTTTGTGGATTCGGTTGGAATTCATTTCACCGCGACCTTGGACGTCGACGCGCCGTACAAACCAACCGACGAGCGAAAACTGAGCGAGCGAGCGCCGACCTTGAGTATATATACAGCACGACGGCGCATGCACTGTCAGCTGTTGAATGTTCTCGAAGCGCGACGCCACATGCGCGTCCACTGGAGAATCAGGAGAATTGTAGATGTCGAACGCGGTGTGTAGAGGAGGAAGGGTGCACAGATGGTGGAGGAGTGAAGCGCGCGCGGTGTGTAGAGGAGGAAGGGATGCACAGATGGTGGAAGAGTGGGCGATGGCGCGACGGCGCATGCGCGCGCGTCAGCTGTCGAATGTTCGAGAAGCGGTGCGGACGGCGCGGACGGCGCGGACGGCGCACTACAAGGCGCGAGTATAAGATGCTCCGCATCTAAAAGAGGAAAAGAATAAAGGGAATGTAAGGAAGAAGAGAGAGCCAGAAAGAGGAAGTAGATGAAGAATGAGAAAGAAATAAAAATAAAAATAAACATGTAATTAGACATATGAGAAAGGGAAAGAAAGAGATGAGGGAAACCGAAGAAAAACGAAATGAAATAAAGAACGCTACCCAGCTTCGTAGGCCTAGGGCAAGATGTTTTACCTTTTTCTTTAAGGACGAATTCTGGTTTTACCCGCAAAAACTGTGAGGAACGCTCGGTCAGAAAAACGCTGTTAGTGTTTGAGAAGCTTCACGATGATTTCATAACCTTTTGTTAAAATTGCACGCACGACGCGAACACTCAAGTCTATTCAAGAGCTCATTCTCGAGCACCAGTAATAACGCTGGAAGGTTCGATAACTGCTTTATAAAGAAGGACGTGCATCGCCAATGATCAGATTAACCAATGACCAACAATTGTGCCTGCCGCTATCGGTGTGCAGCGTGTTTTGCTTGTACAGCCGCGTCCACGTCTTCGTCGAGCGTGCGAGCAGGCAGCATTGCTTTTTGGGGTGACACAATGCGGCAGTTAGGGGCTCTGACGTGGTGCACTGGAAAGATTATCAATTCATTGCGGCAACATTTAAGCATGCGCGGCCTCATAGACATGCTGGCCTGCTTTTTACCAGTAAGAAAGTTGAAATGTGCGTTTGTTTAATAGAAGATTCACGCTCGCTCAGGATGATTTCAGCATCTTTGAAACACGGACGCTGAAAACTAACTCTAGCTGGTATGTGGCACACCATTGCTAATTATAGCAGAGTAACAGCTTTACTAATCCGTCTAACTTGCAGTAATTGCCGGATCGTGGTACACATTTTTGAAGAGCACGTTCAGTATGTTTTGAAACTCTGCGTCTCTCAACGACACTTATTGGAGCATATTCTGCCTATCAAATTTATTCACCGCGTTTTGGCGCATAAGTACAATTATTGCTCTTTTTAAATGACTCCGACAAGCGTTTCGCATTACGATCGCCTTGCCTAGGCGACGTGTCTTCTCGGGTAACCAAATGTTCGTTCACTTTTTATTATCCTATACATTTAAAATACATTTAGGGTGCGCCATCAGGCAGGCATTTGGTCTTGCGCATCCTGCACAACAGGAATAATATCGCATACTATGCTAAAACATTGACATCGCCATCTACGCCTCACTGACAACCATCGTTGTGACAGAGCTCAGTACACTTCATTAGTGTAGCGGTTACAGTGCACTTCTGGTGATGCGAAGGTCGCTGGCTCGATGCTCGTCGCGGCGGTCGCTTTTAGATGGAGACAAAGTGCAAGAGGCCCGTTTACTGAGTGAAGTCAGTGCACGTTAAAGCTGATATTACATTTTACAAATTCAAGCATGCGCAAGCAAAAGGAGCTGAGAACACAATCCGTGCCTAAAGTTATAATTGCTTAACTTTTAGCTACATCAAAGTACGAATTATAAAAACGCCAGGTCTGCGCTGAAAGCGCACCACATGCAAGTCACAGCGAAAGCTCGAAAAGCAGCATTTCTATAGAACCCGTTCTAAACTATTTTATGACTACTAGGGCTACTACAAGTACACTTGCTAAGCCTACTATGCCGTAATTCATAACTTTTGTCATGTTCGGAAGCACCCACTATGCCATTTTTTGTCGTTTTGCGGAAAAGTGAGGTGCCCGCTACGCATTTGCAAGGCATTATGTGCTCTCTGTTGATGCGGTCGCTGATTACAATGAAATAACATGGAGCCCCCAGTGAAGGTTTAGAAGCATTCAACGATTCACTATCTACGCAATTAGTACTATGTGACGCCTGGTTACGCTATTGACATTGTAGAACGGCGGGTTCTTCCTTTTTTTTTACTCTTTCTACTACGATTTATTACATGTGTTCACGAGGATCCTTTCTCACATAACACATGGTTTTTTTTTGCGAAGTAGTGTCGAGAACCAATAAAGATGCTAGAGAGAGGGCCCGTGTTCGAACCCCGTTTTTTACTGGGTGTATTTTCTTTACCTTTTTTTTATTACGAGGAATAGTGATAACCGACCCCGGCGGCCGTGGCGCACAACTATACGGCGCGAAAAATGACCTTTGTTGCGAACCCATATCAGCTTTCGCGGCAATAGGGCTGTAGCATGAATACTAGCAGCAGTTTGCTTGAATTGTTACAAATCGTACTATATCCATCTGATTGAATGAAGCGAACCTATTCCGATTTGCGCAAATACTAGGTGAATAAATTGTAGCTACTCTAACCCAAGAGCCAAAACCCAACTGCCCACCAAGGATTAACTTCTCTTCGTCTTTGTTGCTGATTGCATCTGCCCTAAGCATGAAGACAGAATCATTTGCATTAACCAAGCTTCCGCCTCCCCCCCCCTACAGATATTGAATTTTTTGTCTTCTCATAGTATATGAATTTTGGTTATAATTAAAAATCATAAGAAAGTATTATCAGTCATTGCTTCAGTTACTTTTTGGGCAAAAAAATGAATGGTTTTATGATAAAACCGACTGTGCGAATTATTTATGATTATCCGCACGATTAATAAAACAACTTCAGTTGCTTACACTACTTACGAAAAATAATTAAAAAAAGACTCCATTAGATGGACGAAACAAAAAGTGAGCATATCCACGGGCTGAGTGATGCAGAGTGGGGCGATGCATCCGTCCATCCATTCGTTCTTGCTTCCGTCCGTCCATGCGTCCGTCCGTGTCACCATCGGTGCGTATATCCACCCGGCCGTGCGTGCGTCTGTTCGTGCGTCCGCATATCCATCCGTGTGTCTGTCCCTGCGTTCGTCCACGCATCCACTCCTGCGCCCGTTAATGCGTCCATCCGTTCGTGCAGCCATCCAAGCGTCCGTCTAACCATCTGTCTGTGTGTCCGTTTGTCCATATAGTCAACACTTCAAGTACCACTAACTTGCATCTTTTCATCAAATATTCCGCATATAGAAGCACTGCCATTCACAGAACATTCCAAGGACTAAATGACAGGTGGCACACACACACTTTCTTACGGCTTGCGCTTCGTGTCTACTTCTCACCTTTAACCACCTCGAGTTCATGGTATATACTAGTTCAGTGTATTCATGGCACTGCAGCCCAACGCTCGCTAAACCTTTCTAAAACCAAGGAGGTTACGCCCAGCGAGTATAACGTAGCAACCCTTTCTTGTCGCACAGTGCTCATTGTACATGCTAATGGCTGCTAATGTGGAATGAGAGACAGGAAACTTCGGCTTTTAGTTAACACGCAAGCTTCGAATTTTTTATTGTTCAACCACGCACAGGATAAGTCTCCCACCGGCACCACCTCATAGGATAAAGTAAGACTAGTTACACACTATGACTATGACGAGGGACGACCGGGTGCCGCTTTAAGGAGCTTCGCCCCTAAAAAGCGCACCCGCTTGACGTGTAACTGGCCGTAGTTTACGTCGAGCTCGTGACCTATTGTTCCAGCACATGCACGAATATTGAAGGACAGACAAACGGATGGATGGATGGATGGATGGATGGATGGATGGATGGATGGATGGATGGATGGATGGATGGAAGTGGATGGAAGTGGATGGGATGGGATGGGATGGATGGAAGTGGATGGAAGTGGATGGGATGGGATGGATGGAAGTGGATGGATGGAAGTGGATGGGATGGGATGGATGGAATTGGATGGATGGAAGTGGATGGATGAAAGTGGATGGATGGAAGTGGATGGAATGGGATGGATGGAAGTGGATGGATGGAAGTGGATGGGATGGGATGAATGGAAGTGGATGGATTGAAGTGGATGGGATGGGATGAATGGAAGTGGATGGATGGAAGTGGATGTGATGATATGGATGGAAGTGGCTGGATGGAAGTGGATGAGATGGGATGGATGGAAGTGGATGGATGGAAGTGAATGAGATGGGATGGATGGAAGTGGATGGGATGGAAGTGGATGGAATGGGATGGGATGGAAGTGGATGGAATGGGATGGATGGAAGTGGATGGGATGGGATGGGATGGAATGGATGGAAGTCGATGGGATGGGATGGGATGGGATGGATGTATGGATTGATGGATGGATGGGATGGGATGGCATGGAATGGATGGATGGATGTATGGATGGATGGATGGATAGATGGATGGATGTATGGATGGATGGATGGATGGGATGGATGGACGGGACGGACTTCATTTGGTCGTTTGGAACTTGCTTTAGCATGTTGCGGGCCGCTCCCACTTCAGAACAGAAAGACCAAGTTCCTCTGCTGCGTCGCGGGCCCGGTGAACAGCCCATAGCCGTTGTTCAAGTCCGGAGCGTGCAATAGCCCCCTTCCATTTGGACTTGATGACTTCCCCATAGCGTAATGCGGGGCACCACCGCCAGAGTATATGTTCCAAGTTAGCTATATCGTGACAGTAGGAACAGGCTGTATTTCGGGATAAATTTTGTTCAATAGCACACGTTTAGGGTACGCCCCGACTTGTACAAGCCTTAGTGTCAGAGCCTGAGGTCTGTTTAGTTTTCTGTGGGGTGGAAGGTATTGTAAATATGTTTGGTCAATTTATCATACGAGATGCGAGGGTCATGGTTTTCCAAGACATCAGTGCCGTGCCCTCCGATAGCTACGTGGTTTACTAGTCCTCGCGTAGCTATGTGGACTGACTCGTTAAGATTGGACGGGGCTCCCTTAATGCGCCCTATATGAGCTGGGAACCAAACGAGTGTGTATCTTGATGTCTTTGTCCCGAAGAATCCGCAAATGCTTCCCTTGGCAAATGCTCGGACCGCTGACCTCGAGTCGCTGTAAATCGTGGACCTCCTGTTGTCCAGCAAGCCAAATGCAATCGCTACTTGCTCTGCTAGTTTAGCCATCGTCTTCCGGACCGTTGTCGAGTTGCTGATACTACTGTCGTGGTTGATGCTCACTGCAACATACGCCTTCCCCTCGGTATATCGGGCCGCATCGACGAAGCAGTAGTCCCCGGCATGTTCTTGAGCCCTTTGTAGTAGAGTGTAGCAGCCCGTCTTCTACCTTTGTTATGCTCGGGGTGGAGATTTCGCGGGATGGGGACAACGGTGACTTGTTCTCGCTGTTGACGAGGAATGCTGCAGAAGTGAGACTTGATTTCCATTCCCAGCTCCCGCTGGATGTTTTCATCGGAATGCGTGGTGGACAGCCTGGTGAATTGCGCTCTCTCCTGTGCCTCTACAATTTCTTCCAGCGTGTTGTGAATGTCGAGACGGAACAGTCTCTCCTTGCTTATGTACATGGAAAGCCCGAGAGCGCTCTTCATGTCCTTTCTGATTAACGTGTCGAGCTTATCACGCTCCGGCCTTTGGCAGTTGTGCATGGCTGGAACGTCAGTGAAATAGCACATCACAAAGGCGTGCACCAACCTCACGAGGTTATTTTCTTTAAGTCCCTGTTGCCTGTTGGCAACCCTTGTTATTAGTCTGTTGGAATTGTCAGCTTTTTTTTTTAGCGATACTCGTGACCGTCAGGTGATTGGAGCTGTTCGACTGGATGGTCATACCTGGAACCCGGAGGGAGTCTACCCTGGGGATTAAGAGAAAGAGAAAAGAGGGAGAAAAAATATTTTAATGAGGAGCTGGGAATGCGAGTCTGGTTTTTAGCTTGGCACGTTACTACAGAGGCTGAGATATGCTTGAGATATATACACTGATAAATACTTAGCACCTGCCGTCACACACGTGTAGAGATTACACAATTCACAAAGTTTTGTTCAAGTTCGTTTCCTGCAAGAAATTCAACAGCACTTTCGTTCCGCTTATTTTTTTCTATGAATGACACCTGATTTCGCTAAATTAGGCACACACGCGGGTAGAAGACAGGTACGAAGCTGAAGTGAAGGTAAACAAAGAAATTCGGTAAAGAGAAGCAGTAAGCAGAAAGCAACAATGCGAACTAAGAAAGAATTCGTTAAATCAAGTAAAGTATGAAGTTGGATGTGTGGGTGGTGAATATACAAGCGGGGCGTCAAACATGGGATAAAGCTGAGATGCAAAATCTCCACTTGATCGGCTAAGCACTCACCGCTTTGTCGATTATGTGTTTTGCAGCATGGCTCTGGTGCTTTCACAAGATCGTCAGTAAGCCTGCCACCAAATCCAAGCTTATGGTTACTTTATTTTCATTTTTCTTGCTTTTTAGACGCGTATACATTGCTCTCTGTGTGCCATGTTTTACATCTAAGCTTGAAGAGCTTCTTATCGCTTCTTCACCAGAAAGGGAAATCCTTTGGATGCGTATGCATCGGCTTTCGAAGTGCCTGCTGCAGGCACCTGTACGTTGGGGAGTGATATCGGAAAACGCGAGGTAACGCAGAGGCGAGGTAAAAGACGTGTTTTCTTTTCATTAATTCACGCACCTAGGAAAGGAAGGCTTCACCTAGAATGTCTGTCGGTACGGCTAGACAAAGGAAGCTGTACCGTCTTAGTATGGTAGAAAAGTAAACTTGGAACTTTTTACGGAGCTAAAAACAGGATGACAGAACAAGCCTATACGTAACATGAACGCAGCACAAACGCGCGCAGAAAGCCAAGTTGACTGCTTCAAATTATAATGTAACGATAATCAAGTAGCACAGACCTTTCGTTAAAAATTTGCCTCTGACCACTGGCCTGTAAAATTAGGCAGTGTGAGTACGTGATCATGTAAACAGCGTTGGCTGCAATATCATTTTTTTTATTATGAACAAAAAAGGTGTGTTATACGAGCGTTAAAATGCCTTTTGAAGTTTTCTAAAGGTTACTTCAGGTAGCCCAAACAACGAGAGAACGATGTTCAAGTCCAATTAAACCAGAAAGGTGAGGTTGTTCTTTGTGCAAGATCACCATTCTAACGAGTTTCACGAGGGGCTTTAAAAATCGGAACAGCAGTAAAAAAAAATTGAATTGTTTGCACTAAGTTTGAGCATCCGTATCACACTTTGCTTTGACTTTGAAGATTCTGAAACTGTATGCGTGATTGCAGTGCACTGCTTTAAAAAACAAAAGCGCCAATTTTAACTCTGCAAACTTGGTGAAGGCTTACTTTGTCAACAAAACCTTTGAGATAAGTAATAATAGGAGGACTGCAGTGTTACGCCGACAAAGTTGTGTTTATGGTTTTGTTGTGTTTTTAGACTACAATAATTGAAGGAAAAGTGGGGTCAGGCTTTACTTTTTTATTTCATCAAGATACTCACACTGAAGTTTTCGTCAGGGCTGTGCTAAGGGCTTTGTGAATGTTCCTATTTCAAAAGTATGCTATGGACTCAGGAATGATTTTATTGCTAAGAGAAAAAGAATATTGTGAAATTGCAGCATTGGCTTTCAATTGTGCTAACTCGCCGATGGTGGGCAAAGGGTGCCAAATGGAGTCCTTGGAACTGTTCAATGAACTGCATGTGTCTATATGCAACATAAGTGTTCTGATCGAAGTATATCAGAGGAATTACAGTGCGCATGTGGTTTTAGGCTTCTTTACTGAATTTAGCAGAGGTAGATTTTAGGCCTTGTTGTTGCGACATACGCTGATTGTTAAGCGCAGAACAAGAACGACGGAGACTTGGCAGAATGTAGCACATATCAGAATTTTTTCGTGCTTTCTGTTCCACCCCCGTCATTTATGTTCCACACTTAGTACGAATATGCCTACTTGAATATTTAGGAAAGAGAAGAGTAATCACAGTTGATTGATGCCCAAATGATAGGTAGGAAAGAGAAAGATATTTGAAAAGTGTACAACAATGTACAAAGGAACTAAAAGTTCAATAAATACTCTAACAAATCATTCGGCATGTTGAACACTGAGCTTTACAATGTGCGTCTTGCGTATATCCTTTATTTAGTATCTTTCTTGTGACGAAAGTAATGTCTCAACCTAGAAAGCCTCATCTCTTACACACTGCTACCCAATATGTTCTACGGTTTGCAATCTTTTTGACATTGTTTTTGCACTGCAATGAGTTGATGTGTATTTCGCATTTGTCAGCTCTGCAAATAATTTTAATATTTAAGGCCAAATAACGAAGAAAAATAGATAAGCCTTTTACATTTAACGCGAAGGTAATTTTTGGACAAGACGTGTCTTATACATCGACATAATAATGGAAGTGAAGTACGAAAAAATTTGTTGTCATTGTTTTCAACAGATTTTTTATTACTGGCATACATAAAGGGTAAAAAAAAAGGAGTCTCTCTGACGCATGTGTGCCACACTTTGTAAGTTGTACCAACTTTTCATTGCGTTCTTTCCCATAAACTATCTACTGGTGTACCAAACTCACGTGTGGTGTTCACTCATTCACCCTGCTTTTGTTGCAAGCACCTTCGTAATAGTCGACATAATTATGCCAAAAAAGTTAAAAGCTATATTTAGGCTACGCCTCATAGTTTCTCAGGTCAGTGTACAACGTAACTTTCCTCGCTGACTACCTTTTCGAAGTTCCTTCGTAGTCTCTTCACGCAATGAGGGAAATACTTTGTTTTATAATCAAAATCACGCACATGGTTCGGAAATTGGGGTTACAGAAAGAACAAAGTGGCAGCAGGATTATCGTAAGGATTGCAGCGTCGTCCAAGCGATGAATACTGCGCCATGAACGCTCTCTATTCTTGACAACCAGCACAAGACGATCGAAGAGGGAAGCACGCGATGCGTGCAGTGTGTGTGCACGCAAACTTGCGATGAAGAGTAAGCAGCAGCTGCACACGGGAAGACAATCGGAGAAGGCGGAAATCGGATCGCGTGCCAATGCCAACAGCAGCTCTGAAGGGTGACGACCAACAGTGATCCAAAATACCGTTTCGGCCACTCCTTCGGTGAAGCGCTCTCGTTGCATTGCGCTTGGCCAGACTCATCGCTGGACCTCTTTTACTCAGCAGACAGGCATGTCTCAGTGTTGTGATTTATGTCCGTCTCCATTTTCTCCCTGTTGACCTGTCTAATTTTTCTCTTCGCACGAAGACACGCTTTATTTCAGTGCATCACGACCCTAATATTAAGGTGGATATGAAGTGGCCTGGCTTCCGAGACACAGTCGCTGTCGTGGAGTGTCTTCCTATGTTTGACAGCACGTAATCAGTCAGCGCGGTTTTGAGCTGTATTATAAATTACTTCGTTTACGCAATATCTTGTTGAAACACCATGCAAGAGGTGTAGAAGCACTTTTGCACGATGTGCTTTAGTGGTTAAGTTGAAATGTTTAACTTAATTGCCTGCAATTACTACGTTCATATATTTTCAACATATGTTACTGCCGGAGATTTATCGACGAAGGGAACAAGTGAAGTGGCTTAAAAGACGCAACAAAGAATAATATAGCTAATGTCGCCTATTCCCGCTGACATAGCTATTAGGCTTTTGTAGTTACCTGTCTCTCTTTTCTTTCCTCTAAACATGTGAAGTAATCGAGGCACAAAAGTAACCATAGGAGTAACCGAGGATCAGCATTCTGCAAGGCTGACAATTATTTCATATAAAAGCGAGTCACGCCAGTTTTTCAAACTCTTCGTAAGTAAAATACCGCACAGAAGCGCCACGCCGGGGCAACGTCACCTGTGGCTGTATATGTTGGCTTTCTTTTTTGCAACGAGTGGCAACGACGTTGTAGTAAAGAGTGACGGTGGAAGCTCTAAACCACCAACGTGGTCTAGGGGTTAGAGTGTTCAGCTGCTTACACGAAAGTCACGAGATTGTATCCAGGCCACGGTGGCCGCATTTCGCCGGATAGGGATAAAAACCAGTTGATTCCAATCTAAAAGGACCCCAAATCTAAAAGGACGTTAAAGGACCCCAAATATAGTAAAAATTTCCGGAACCTTCCACCACTGCATTCCTCACATACATATCGCGATTCAGTTCTCCAAAACCTAGCCATTATTTTACTACGCAAGCTCTAGTCAAGCGTGGCACAAATACGACAATGAAGTTTACTTTGGTGAACCATAGCATGCCCTTCATCGCTAAATAACCTAAATGTCTATTCTAACGTGAACTCCAACGAGACGTCTGACCATCAGCTACCCTCTACAGGCAAGAGTAGTCGACCTACTTACAATGTCCACGTCATGCGGACGACTAATAAACTTACGGAACGACATTGAGCAAGCTCGCATTGCTTGACGCAAAGCAATAAATTCTAACACAAGCTCACTGCTTTGCGTGGACTCGCTAGGCATACATAATTTCCCAATATTTTTTTTCTTCATTTTCGAAGAAGCAGCGGACACTGAAAGACGGAGACCATGCACTTATAAATAGACGCAAACACAACCACTGCACCAAAAATGATGATTTATTGTCGAAAGACTCGGCTTATGTAAGAGAACACGCACATGCGCACTTAGAGCAGCGAATACAATAAAGACCACAAAAAGCAACAGGAAACTCGATAAGTAAAAGCACAAAAAACGCACGTGGCTCGGATAAAAATTGCTCGGCAGATGTACTTATATGCTGGTGAATCGGAGCGCATTTTTTAGAGAATGATAATGAGGGACAACTTACACAGTTATCTTTCCATTTGTCGATTTCAGTTGCCTCAATCATTTCTCGTGTATCTTTCTTGCGTTCATTCCGAACAGTCTTCATACCTGATAAAGTGAGTTAAAGCGAAATTTGCCTGGTTGGTATTTTACACTTCTACCCCGTCGCGGATTCAGGAGGGGGGCGGTTGGGGTGATATCCTTTCCCAAAGTCTGTGTCAACCTCCTCCTCTCACTTTTTTCTGTTTAGTTCACCTACTATCACAAAGTATATAGGACAAATGAGTGATACCACTGTGAGAACAGAGTAACAGTATTTATGCTATGAACGGGGTTGTTCGCTAGTAAAAACAAAATTTGGTGACCCCTCTCCAAAGTACATAGGGCTACCGTCCCCGTCCGCCCTAATTATTATGTGACTGGATTTACCTTCTGCTTCTACCGAGCCATTGTGCATGTTAACGTAGTTTCTTCTCGACATGAAGCCTGCGTGGGTTTTTTTTTTTTTTTTTGCGAAGAAGGTTTGAGCTCTGAACGGCTATGTGGTAGCATGATCGGATGCCACAGAGAAAGCACATTCAAACCCCGTTCCCAACTGAATATATCTTTCTGAATTAGTTTTTTTTCTTATTTCCCACGACAATGGTTATGGTCACTGGAAGTGGTGGAGGCGGACAACTACGGCGCCAAACACAGTCATTGTAGGGATCTCATAACAGCATTCGCTGTAAAAGTTTCTTCCGTCTTTGTTTAGTTAACAAACCATTCATGACTCTCATCAAAACACAAATGCGAGCCTTCCCGTTGCAAAGAGGGTAGACTCCAAAGTTAAATGAGGTACAAAGGCAGTCAAGACGTTACATGGAAATATTTGCGGAGTGCCCTAATTACTGCGTGAGGTTGCCTCGGCGCCATTCGATTTCACCCTAGCAAGTGGTATCTAAGCAAGTGGGGCTGACTAGCCCCGGGGAACTTTTACCGGAGCATGCATATTCCCGAGATTAAAATCTCTCGGTCAGTGCTCTAATTGTATGAGACATACATGTGCTGTGGAATAGCTGATGCCCCGAAGTCTCACATGGTCAGCCTATTAGGCTGCCAACTTATATATATACATGAATGCAACCTGCAGAACGAATAAGCCACGTGCTCTCGCTGACCTCACTAATGAGGTGGAAGCGATCGGTGCAGTGCGACTTCCTGCAGTTGTCTTCTGGACAATATAGGCCTTCACCTTGATTTTGCCAACATTGATCAAATACGTTTAACGGAAGTAGCCCGTCCAGTTCTAGCAATAAATAAGGGGAATTGCCGTTGCACTAGTGATCAGCCGTTCTACCTCCAAAACCTACTGTAGATTACTGTAAACGTCCGTTATGACTAACTCAAGTGAATTATGACAATATCTTCCTGTTCGCCATGGCTCGTCTCATAGGTCTTCCGAGAGTTCAGTATCAGCTCCTTCTGTTGCGCGAAAAAGCGAAGAGAACCGCCTATGATTGTTTCCGAAAATTATTGAGTTAGAATATAGGTTTCATAGGTGTCATCACAGTTGATTATTTTTCTAACGAGATAGCTCAAAAAAGCGTGGGCGGTGGCATTTGCTTACATTTTATTTAACTATACATCGATTATTCTAGGCCTGCAGTATGGGCAAAAAATCTGCGTTTTGCCGTTAGCCTAAATTTTTCATTAGTTTGTAACGACTTCTTTGTCGTGAGAATGAGCAATGCAAATAATAAAAATTAGTGGCTTCGGTTTGGAATCAAATCTAGGTCTTTTTTTTTTTGTGGTAGGTATGTGCTTTGTCAAAGAACCACGCCTTCGCTAAGGGCTCCTTTAGAAAAACAAGAAACCGTGCACTGTTATGAACTGTACAACGAGTGCGTAGTTGTGATTTCATGATTGGCTGTGGAACTTTGTGACTGACAATGGCTCGGTCGAGTCCATAATTGCTTGTGATGACGCCCACCAATCCTAAGTAATTGATAAAGTATCATTGAAGAAAAGCGACAATAGCCAGAACAAAGTGTGCACAGGGGTAAAGTACCCGTAACGCCGTATGCGGAGGCGTAGTGGCTACTTCGCCAATCCGCAAAAATATGAATTGTGGTGTAGTGGGAAATTCACAAAGGTTCTTGCAGGAGGCATTCTACAATTTTTATATTGTAAATAGCTCGCCGCACGACATGGTTCAGGGGTGCATTGAATGGTGAAGCCTGCGCTAATGGTTGAGAAGACGATACAAACGGAGCTTGATGAGTATCGAAGACAAATCTCAGGGCGTTTTTCTAGTTTTACATTTATTTGGTTTTAATTTAGGATTGTATGCCAAAGGCTGTTGTGGGACCTTGCAGAGGGACATCAAGTATAAAAACAGAAACATTCCGGAAAAAAATCTCTAAAAATGGCATGCGTGTGCAACACTGAACACAACACAACCCGCCACATACGCCTGAATATTAGAATATTGAGTGCAACTCAGTATAATGTGACAAAATTGGGTCTGTTGTAGTACGTTGAGGTTCACAATTTTTAGAATTAGGTCAAAAGGCAACTCTTGCAAACAAAAGTTTCTGTATATATAATACGAAAAGGCTTGTAGTGCGGAACAAACAATAAATGATTATCAGTTCCTCGCACTGGCACACACACAATTTATTAAAGCAAGCTGCGGTAATCGTTTGCCTGTCAAACAGTTTCTGCAAAGGTCAAGTCTTTCATCTTTTTGGCAATACATACAAAGTAGGATCCATCAGCACTGTACATGAGCACCTAGGTTACGGGGGTCCCACGGGACGGCTTTCTGCCCTCCCATAGTAGAGTACATCGTACTCTATCTAAGTCGTCAACAACTTTTTCGACACACACTAAGTTTTATCATATGCGATCCCAAGTCCCGATTTTCATGCAAATCGGAAGCGCTTGCTCGGAAAGCGCAGATGTTTTCCTCGGAACAAAAAAATGAATATACTCGCAACCTCGCCTCACGTGTCCGGCTTTTTGGCAGCAGCTGCAGAAATATCATTGTTCTTTTGAAGGTGGGCGTTACGCTGTTCCACTACAGAAAGATAATTGTTTCAATTGAAACATCTAT
This sequence comes from Rhipicephalus microplus, assembly GCF_013339725.1. Classification (NCBI taxonomy): domain Eukaryota; kingdom Metazoa; phylum Arthropoda; class Arachnida; order Ixodida; family Ixodidae; genus Rhipicephalus; species Rhipicephalus microplus. The sequence continues at coordinate 68,730,778 of NC_051170.1, forward strand.
GTATTATGAGTGTAACAAAAAAAAAGACAGCCTGAATAACTTCAATAAATTTTCAAATGGTCAGCCTCATTAGAATTTTGACAAACATAATACTGCCACACAGTTTTCGCTGCGTTCTTTCGACTTGTGGCCACGCATATGCAAATTCTTTTCTCACGAATGTACGTTAAACACTGCCCTTGTCGAAACAGTAAACATTCTATTGTTGAAGATAGGAAGTAGAAATATGCCCCGCCGCGGTGGTCTAGTGGCTAAGGTACTCGGCTGCTGACCCGCAGGTCGCGGGTTCGATTCCCGGCTGCGGCGGCTGCATTTCCGATGGAGGCGGAAATGTTGTAGGCCCGTGTACTCAGATTTGGGTGCACGTTAAAGAACCCCAGGTGGTCAAAATTTCCGGAGCCCTCCACTACGGCGTCTCTCATAATCAAATGGTGGTTTTGGGACGTTAAACCCCACAAATCAATCAAGGAAGTAGAAATATAAGGACTAATTTCAATAATAATGTGAAATACCAAAAAACAATACCAAGGAAAGTATTGGGGATGTTTTAGTAGTAATTGAATGGAAACATGAAGAAGGATGTAAAGATAACTTGCAGCTGTCAAGGACCGAAACTGCAATCTACGAATAATGTGTGCGATCATCTACCAAGTAAGCTACAACGGTCTTTATCGGGTCGTCCACTTCAAGATGTATATATGTGCATTTGGACCTGGGAGTATGTGAGGTCAGGTAGTATGCGAGATATTCTTCGTGTTCGCCAGCTTCCAGCGTGTACTTCCAGTTCATACTTCCGGTTCTAGGGTGGCACCCACTGTGTCACTATTCATCATTCTGCGGATGAGCAATCTACACGCTACAAATCTATTAGCCATTAGCACGTGCCCTTTGTTGATGCAGGGGCTGATGGCGATAAGCAATTATGGCTGAGTACTTTATAGGCTTTGATCCATGCACGCGTTGCGCGATTCACATTGTCTGTCTGTCTGTCTGTCTGTCTGTCTGTCTAGTCGCTTACGTCTCTGTGCACTCATGACTAGCGCCTTAACTTGGGGTAAACCAAAATTAGTATAGGAGGGTGAAATAGTTTGACGAATACGACTCGCTGGTCTTCCCATTAATGATTTCACAATGCCATCGCGTACGCCGTCAAACATGTTCAAAAAAAAGCATTGGCCTAGGTCATTGATTTTACTACTTTATCCGCTCTTTTCTCACTCGACGCAGTGCCATCCTCCGCGTGGGAGACCTAGTGTCGGAAGAAGTGGAGCTCGGATGGCAAATCACTCCTCAGGGATCCGTCCTGTCACCCATGCTCTTCAACATTGTGATGATCGGGCTTTCCAAACAACTTTCTATAATTGATGGGCTAAACCACACGATCTATGCGGACGATGTAACCATACGGAGCTCCACAGGGTTGGATGGCTTCAATGAGTCCAACCTGCAAGAGGCCATCGACACCGACGAACCCTACCTCGACCACGCCGGTCTCAGGTGCTCAACCGCGAAGTCGGCGCTGTTGATATATTTGCCCAAACACCGGGGTGCCAAGCCCAAAAGGTCGAAACCTCCGGCGGAACCCAATATCACCCTCTACACCAGAGATGGTCGTACAGTAGCCAGGATGGACACCATCAAGGTCCTCGGCATGATCAGCGAGTCCCGCGCAACCAACACCAAACAGTACACAAGCTCAGGACTAAGACTGAGAATGCCATAAGACTCGTACGTAGAATACCCAACCGACACCATGGCCTCAAAGAAGACAACCTGCTGCGAGTCGTACATGCGTTTGTTTTGTGCCATTTTACCTACGTCACCGATATACACAAATGGCTACGTGCTGAGTGCGGTCAACTCAATGCGCTTATTCGCAAGGTTGTCGAACGAGCCCTTGGCCTCCCTATCAGCACCCCAACGCACAAACTCCTCGAGCTTGGCGTACATAATACGCTAGAAGTGATCGCCGAAGCTCAGGAACGCGTGCAATTGACCCGACTCACCACCACCAAGGCGGGCCGCCATATTCTGCGCCGAGCTCGGCTTCTTCTCCTCAAGGGCCAGGGACCCCCTAGAGTTCACTCTAATTCCCCGTGAAATCCGCGACCTTATGACGATTGCTCCCATTCCATGAAATGTACACCCTAAACACAACAAAGGCAGGCGCCTTGCGCGGGCGACCGCCATTCTCAAGCGCATAGACATGGAAGCGTACAACGTCTCGTTCGTGGACGCTGCTGCCTATCACAACAACTGAGCCTTGGCCATGGTCGCAGTATCATCTGCACCGCAGATTCTTAACTCTGCCACAAGTCTTCACCCGAAACCTCGAAGTAGCGGAGCTATAGCTATGCTCGACAGCAAACGGGAATTCATCTACAGCAATTCCAGACCGGCCATCAAAGCCTTCGAACGCGGAGTCATCTCCGACCAGGCGTTACGCATCCTGCGCAGAGCGGACCCGAGGGCCCTGAATCACCACACTGTCATTTGGTTCCCCGCCCATCTCAGCTAGGTGCCGGGCGCGCTATCCAACCTCAATGAGATCGCCCATGATGCAGCGCGCGCACTTACCGACCGCACCGCCACAGGGCAACCCCATCTTGCTGAGTTAGAGACCAATCAAGATGCTCCCATTACGTACAACGACATAATAAAGCACTTTTATCTTGAACGCCGCATTTTTCTACCCCCACATCCGAAACCTAAAAGACCGCGGGCATTAACCCTATGCCCATTACAGGCACACACGTACCCAAACCTTGCCACGCTTCACGTTTATTATCCTGATGCATACCCCAGCGACACATGCCCTTCATGTGGACACACGGCGACACTCGCACACATGCTCTGGGAGTGTCGAAGAACTCCTCCCGACTTAATCTCAAACAAGTGGGAGAAGTCCCTCAGGAGCTCACTTCTCGCCGACCAGCAATGGGCCGTCCAGCAGGCCTACGAAGTGGCCGCCAGGTACTCCCTGTTGGTCCCTACGTGTAAGACGCCCGCTACGCGCTAAGCGCGTCCTGCAGGACTGAAATTAGGTTTTTTTATTGCATGCCACCTACTTGGGGGCGGGTATGTGCCACTGGTATGCGGGTGTGGGCTACAGGTGTTTGACAGTTAATATCTGCCCAGGAAGGGCGAGAACACACATGGGTAAAAAATTGCGGACATCGGCAGCGTTGACCGGACGAATGCAAAGAATAAATGCGACTGTACCAGCACAAATCAAACCCTAGCAATCCGCGTGCCAATCAAGTATTCTACCACAGAGCCAGGAAAGGTCTCAGGACTATACTCTGCAAATATACCCTAATGTTCATGAAACACCATTTCCAAATGTGGTTGCAGTGCTGCCTTTCCAAATTTAACTCCATAGCATTAAAAAGCTTGCTTCACAGAAATTCCGGTGTCGGCGTCGGTGTTGTTGGTTGTGAGCCAAAAAGAAGTGGCTATACGTGACCAAAAAATTGTGAAAGATGCATACAAAATAAATAATAAAATATTCTGTGTCAAAGTGAGGACCAAATCCGGGTCGTTTGCCTGGCAAACGAATGTCCTAGCACACAGCCACGCCTCTTTTATGCAAGTGATCAACACCAGCAATTGTAAAGTACGCATAACATCAATAATCAGAAGACAGGCAAACTCACACAAGCGTCCGAAGTGGAATCCACTTCAGAACGCGTTGAAAAGTCTCAAAACCACTGCGCACTTGTGCCTGCTATTTCTCGGAAGACAAACCTCGTCGACTATGGAGGCCCGGCATGTTTATACAGGGAAAATAACTCCACCTGTTTGGAAATGCAGAGAAACTAACTTTCATGCTTCACAAACGCATGCGCCTTGTATAAATGCTTCCCAACACAACATGACATATTGCCGTAATGATGTGTGGTAAAACGCACATTGCCGTGGGGCGTCTGATTATCATAATGGCTTCATAGTTTAAACTTGAGTTGAAAGCCTGTCACCCACTACAAAACGCACACAAGCTACTGCACGTGCATAGCCTGTTCACAAAGATATCATACACTAAATGTTTGAAATACGCGCTAGGAACAGAATATTGCTTTAAAGGCGAAGCTTAAGCGTCCCACAGCTTTCGTTATAAACAGTCACATATGTACTCCTACACTACAACTGTCACGTCGCGTCAACAGCAAGTGTAGTCGGATGTCATCCGGTTAAGTTTATGAAGCAGGGCGCAGGGCCACAATCCTCGTGAGGAGCAGCGCTTTGTATCAGCTTGCTGCTTCTTGTTATGTTAATATCTATGTATCTGTTGGCATCGTTACACAACTGTAAAACACTGGTGATATAAAATATATGCGGCTGTTTAACGTATGTGTATGCGTGTACTTCTACATATCTTTAGCGCAACTACCGTTCGCTCTATGAAAAATTACAGCCGTCAGCTTGTATGCACATGCTTCACCTAACATAAATTCCCGAGGTACGTGGGATCTTGCAATTTTTTTGTGTGTATTTTTGTCAGAAGGTCCAAACCTCAGAACAATCTATGTTTGTGCGAATAATTTTTATTTCAAAACTTTCAAGAGTGGGTTGGACGCCCGGGACATTACAATCACAACTTTATGTGTAAGGAGATGTTGCAGCCCCGTACATCATTCAAAAGGGCTAAGTAGCGCTGTCGAGTGCGCATACACCATCATGAAGCTGGCACAGCACACTCCCGCCACCACTACTTGCAGCGCCGGCAGCATTCTTCCAAGTTCTCGGGTGTCGCGATAGCATTCCGAGTTCTTCAAGCGTAAGCTCTCGTGTTGCAGACATCATTCGTCTCGATTCGCTTCGCTGGCGTAACGCGTTGTAACAGGATTCGGCGAGACCTTCATCCTGCCCCGTGTAACGTGATCTTCGATTCACCGACCTCCCTTTGTTCGCTTAGAGGAGTGCACAGTTCTGTTTTATTATGGTGAGTTTCTTCTCAAAGACAAGCTCTCGATGAGGGAGGCTAGAGAGTTGCTGGCACGGCTCGGCGTAGCATTACTACATCTTGCTGTTGGCCGCTCTTCTTTTTTATTGCGTGATGAAAGATGCACCTCTGGCGGAGATTACTGCTGGTGTCGATGGGTGGTTACAGGAAATACACCAGTGTGCATCTTTGAGCCCTCCGTTTTAGCACCATATAGATGGCATCTAATAATGGATTAATGAAGCAGAAGAGGTGGTAAAAGACGTGAGGCTAGCTATTTCACAGTAACCGTTGTAATTTTTAAAGCGTGCAAGGGAAATAAAGAACATGAGAGGTCATGATGCAAGCAAATGGATAGATAAAGAGGAGAAAACAAACCAAAACGCTGCATGCAAACAACTTGAAACAATATATCGTTTCTTTTTGACCTGTAGGCGGTTTAACACAATTCAAAAAACTCTTTTAGAAATAGATTTACGAGGTAATAGTATGCATTTATCTGTGCCTATCATTTTCTCTTTTAGAGCTTCCGTTTCTGTGTCCTCTAGTGAGACCGTATGCATGGCCGTCAGGGACTATAGTAATGAAACATATAGGTTGACTAATTAGTCTGTATTAGTAATCTAACGTGTCTACAAACTTATGCGCACATAAAAAACAAAGCATTGCTCCATTTTAAGAATAAATTATTCCCTTTTTTAAATGTTTATATGCATCAAATCAAGCAGCACGATTTCCTAGGTAATTGGTAATGTTTCTATTATATATTCTTCATTATTAAAAACTGCACAATATTTTATAAAACCACTCATTTCTTGGCCAAGCCCACGCAGTGGGTATGCGCCACGGACAATAGGGGAACAAGAACATAATTATACCCAATGCCCAAAAATTGGTGTGTGTATAAATTCATAGCAGCAGGTTTGAAACGTACAATAAGTATAGTACTTACAATATAGATAGTTCGTGTACTTACAATATGAATAGTTACAATATACTTGCAATATGAATAGTTCGTAGCCTTCTGTCTGGCTGGACACCACGGCCGCTGCTCTGCTTCGGCACCTCGCTTCCTCCTGTACGTTTCGTCTCTTGTACTTTTCATTAAACCAGTGACGACAGAACGCCTACGTCGTACGCCATCTCGTCGCTAGGAATTGGAGACCACGGACACATGGACAAGCAACTGACACTGCACAACTGCCGCCGAGCTCCACGGTCATGTTCCAGCCCGCGCAAGCCTTTCAGCCACAATTCCATTCGCTACTGCCACCGTTCTGGACCTCTCGCCTGGAGTCGTGGTTCGAGGAATTTGCGGCGGCCTTGTATCACAATGTCATTTGAATTTAAGAGTTCATGTATGGGGTATAGGAATATTATCTTCTACATGGCCTCAAATGCCGCCTCACATACTTATCCTGGAGCCCTCGCCTGTAGGATGACCTGCGAGAAGCCGTGTTCAAGTTTTATGGCATCAAACGAGATACACCCCCCCCCTCTCCCCAATGGCAGCATATCTACGGGGTGAATGATGGAGAGTGGGCAAAGCATCCGTTCGTCTATTCAGTTGTTGCTTCCTCCAGTCCTTGCGTCTGTCTGTGTGACCGTACATGCGTCCATCCGCCCGTCCGTGCGTGCGTCTGTTCGTGCGTCCATCCCTGCGTTTGTCCTATGCATCCACCTCTGCGTCTATCCATGCGTCCATCCGTACGTAAAAAACACTTTTTTCAAGTAACCATGAAATGAAATCACAGGAAGAGCTTATTTTCGCATGATTTGAACGCCGCAAAAATGATAAGAATCTGTCCCGTACGAGTGTAGTTACAAAGGTTTGTCGCATGCTGCAGTTAAATTCTCTCTTCTCTTGTCCCGACGAAAGCGCTGGAAGCTAAGCAGAAGGGATGACAGAGCCACAGAGAAATGTCACGCGCACCTCGTGACCATTAGCACTATTTTTATTTATTTTTTCGAATGCGTGGCTTTTCAGTGCGATCACGTGGGAACGCCTGAACAAGTAGCGGCCTCCCATGGCGATCTCTGTAACGAGCGAGCACGCCATATTGAAATCAGCCAATGACTGATAGATGGGTCGTTGACGTCTTATTTTTGAGCATATAACCTGATTTGTCGAGACAAGAAAAAACAATTTTTAGATGACTTTTATAATTTATTGTGAATTTCAGGCCGTGTGCTGTGCAATGATACTTGGCTCGCGCGTTGTCGGGAGCCTCTTACCGATCTGCAGCATTTTCTGACCATGTTCAAAAAGTGTTGTAGAGCCCCTTTAAGGCTTCCGCATAGGTCGTCTCACGGCGGTATACAGCGGGGATGGCGCTGAGCTGTCAGGAGGACGAATGGCCTTGTAGTGCCTGGTGCAGCACTTCTCTGATTACCGCTGCTATTGAGCCAGACGTCGGATGAGTCGTCACGCTGGCCTTCTGTAGCTCTTAACGCGCCACGGAACGAATTAGTTCTCGTAGGCTGCAGTTGGTTCCAGTTGTGGTTGTAATGCCCGCAGCGCAGATACCATTTACTTGTCTTTCATACATGCTGGAACTCTGCTGAAGCATCTTTTTCAAGGTAACAGCCTCGGTTAAGAATTTCACGACCGTCTTAAGAGGGCTTCGCACAAGGCCGGCAAAGAGTTACTCTTAAGTTCATGCACCAGATGGCGCAACTTCTTATCCATCCGCCCTTCTCGGGTCAGCTTGTCGGAAGAGGCGTGTCATGTCTTCGACGTAAGTGGTTACCGTTTCGTTTCGCAACTGGACTCGAGCCTGAATTGCTCATTTCGCTCGCTCATGACGATCAGCACGTAGGGCTTCTAGGTCTCCAGAAGTCTACGACGGAATTGTCGCCACGACGCCAGGTGTTCCTCGTGATTCTGGTACTACGTACGCGCCCCATTTTCCAGGTAGAAGTAGACACGTCCCATTGGTTTTCAGGGCGACTGCGCACTCGTAATTGGCCATACAGTCTTTGACGTCTTCGAACTCCGTGCCATCATACATCGTCGCAACACGGGGATTCTCCCACGTATATTGTTTCGGCATCGCGATTCTCGTGTCAGCTAAAGCTGTTTGAACCTAAGCGCTCATCATACCTGTTGAAGTGGTGACATCCACATTGTTGACTTTCAAGAGCAGTCCCCTGATCCAGCGGTTGGCCCGATGCACGAGCGTGTTGAGTGGACTGGTAGGCCAACTTCCTGGAGACGTCCGCAACATCCAAGAGGGCTACCCAGCGCGTCTCCCAGTTTGTCATGAGACTTCAGAAGTGTAGGAGTCTTTTAAATAACCAAGATGTAGCCACCTCTACAAAAGCGTCTCCATCGTGGCTCGCTCTCGAGCGAAGAAGCACGAGATCCTCTTTTCTAGGGCAAGAGACTCTTTTGCTCTCAACCCATTACATGCAGAGGGCAATATGTCAAAGTTCTTTTCTACGTCACAATGAAAACCGGTGCGATGACCCCAAATTGCGAAGGCACACAATTTGCGGAGGCACACAATTTGTAGCTTCTTAAAACGCGAAGTTCCGGTCACGCTCTGTTTTCTCCTCCTGTAGCATACGAGTAATAGGTGAAAGCAGCTATGAGACCTTTAAAACACGCTCGATGTGTTTTAAAGGTCAGATCGATGTCACCACGTTGCGATTCAATACGGTTACTAAAATACGCCATGTTGCGAAGGGACGTCTTTCGGGCTCGACCTTTTGGCGCATATCTTTATCGTCAGCGTGTACGGTAAGGTTCTTGCTATAAATGAGAGTCGCGTTGAGATCTATGTAGAGCACACGCTCTCTATCATCTACTGAATCCTTACAAATAAACAGGAATCCCAGCAACGGTGTAAGTGTGGGTGGTACACCGGGCCCGTGCCTCCCGACAATTTTCGTTTGTTTGTTTTTGCCATGGCATACAAAGCCCAAGATGGAACTCAACCCCCATCTGCCTGCCCGTACAACACATTTCGTAAAAGGGGCGCCGTGCCGACACCTCATCTGGAAAACAAGTGTGTGTTTGCGCCTTTGGATCCCAGTGATCCCTGTTTGATGTTTCAACTTTTAGCTTCATAAAGGGTGGGTTGCGAGATATACGGAGCTGATTCAGTACCAGCCAAGCAGGCCTAGAAACAGTGACCTTAGTGTAGTGAAGAAGATGAGGCTACTCAGAAAGGCAGGGGGTATGACTCAGTCGGTGAAGAAGACGACGTTTGGTTGGCTGGGGACTCAGGCTAGTTCCGCCATTACCACTTGACGTGTCGCGACCGCTCTCCTGTTTTATAAAAGAGTGCCACTCTAAAACGCCTCATTAAAATTGGTGGAGGTGCCGGGTAACGCCTAATCCTGGAATTGCGAAACCGTACGTTGCCTCCAGTTGCTACGATGTCCACGAACGACGATCAGCAGGCGGCCGCCTCGGCTCCAACTACTGCAGCTCCTGTCTGTCTCGGCTCCTTTCGGCAACGCGATCCGCCTACCTTCAGTGGAACCAATGACAAAGACGTGGAAGACTGGCTCGACGAATACGACCGGGTGAGCAAGCACAACAAGTGGGACGATGCACACAAGTTTACTGTCGTCCAATTTTATTTGACCGACGTTGCCAGTCTGTGGTACCGTAATCACGAGAGAGACCTCCCCACCTGGTCGGCCTTCCGAATGGCGTTTGCGGACTTGTTTGGCTGTCCAGCGCTTCGCAAACTACGGGCCGAACAGCGCTTGCGTACTAGGGCTCAGCAGAATGGTGAGAATTACGCCAGTTATAATGAACATGTGGTCGACCTTTGCCGGCGTGTCAACTCGGCCATGACAGAGGCCGAGAAGATCAAACACATCTTGAAAGGCGTGACTGACGACGCATTTCAGATGCTTGTCGCCAAAAGCCCGCAAACGGTAGCGGAAGTGGTCCAACTTTGTCAGAGCTATGATGAGCTCTGGAAACAGCGTGACACCACTCGTCGTGCCAGCACGCCATGTGCAACAATCTCTGCTTTAACGTCGGCTGGCACTGCTATAGACCACACCACTTTGCTTCTCGAGATCAAGCAATTTGTACGAGAGGAGGTCGCACGCCAGTAGTCCCTCGTGCCTTATACCTCCGAAGGTGCCCCATCTACTTTAGCGCCATCAATACAGCGAGTAGTCCAGGAGCAAGTGTCCGAGGCGCTACCAACAGCTCACGCACCACCGGTGGCTGCTCCATTGACCTATGCCGAAGCACTAAACGTAACCCGACGTCCGCCTGTCACGAACGGCCACGTTTCTTTGTCGCGAACGCCTACGTCCACGCACCCCTTTGTCGTACCGACTGAGCCTATGTACCAGACTGCCGTCCTTTCTCCCGACAACCACCTCCACGCTTTCAGAACCCTTGGCGCACTCAAGACAACCGCCCCATATGCTTTGCCTGTGGAATCGCGGGTCACGTGGTACGATTTTGTCGACGGCGCTAGTTTTTCCTGCGTGGCGACGTCAGGCCCAACAATTACGATTTCCCAGCACAATCGGAGCCTGCTGTATATGGCGACACTGCCACCATAGACACATTTTCACCTCGCCAGAACTTCAACAGACACCGGTCGCCTTCACCCCGACGCCGTTCCCTTTCCCCTACGCTACGTCGACCTCACCCTGTCCCTGAGGAAAACTAGGAGCCGCAGTTCCGGGGGCAAGAACTGCGGATCTCTCGAACTCCACAAGACCTTGTTTTTCGCCGTCCAACGTCGTTGCTGTCTCCGTTGAAGGTATACCTGTTTTTGCATTGGTCGATACTGGCGCCGCAGTGTGTGTAATGACTGAAAAACTTTGCCGTCGACTAAAAAAAGTCACAATGCCTCCTCGCGACTTTGTTTTGAGCACTGCGAGCGAGCAACAAATTCGCCCTTTTGCTGCATGCACAGCACGTGTCGTTATTGCTGACAATATTTATGTCGTCGAGTTTGTAGTGCTCCCGCAGTGTTCCCATGACATTATATTGGGGTGGGACTTTCTCTGCACTCATCATGCCGTCATCGACTGTGCTCGCGCCGAAGTGGAATTCACACCATTATGCGACGCTGCTTCACTCGACTCGTCCCTTTCACCTGCAAAAGTTTTTGTTGCCGCTGACACTTCAATACCCCCGTTCTCGTCCGCCCTACTTCCGCTTTCCTGTAACGTCTCTAGTAGCTCAACTGTTCTTTTTACGCCTTCTGAAACCGCTGTTCGCCGCAAGTTCTTCCTGATTACTTTCGCCGTTCTGAATGTTCACGATGGATCAAGTGCAATTTATGTTTCAAATCCGTTTCCCTCGCCTTCCAAGTTACTGTGCGGAGAGTGCCTGGGCTTTGCCGATGACATTGATCCCTCGAGTGCACGTGTAGTTCCTGACCACTCGACTACGCTACCTATTGACGCTGTTGATTGTTGCACGTCATCCTCTTCCCCATCATTCACCGACGCAATTTCGCGCTGCATCGACACCAACCTTACGGCTCAGCTCTCCTCGAGCACTTCCGCGCCAGCTTCGACCACCAGCAACCGACTTTGGGCCGTGCTTCCACAATATCTCACGAAATCGACAGTGGCCTTCACGCTTCTTTACGTCAGCGTCCGTATCGGGTATCCGCATCTAAGCATCGCATAATCGCGGAACAAGGTGACGACATGTTGAAGCGAGGTGTTATTGAGCCCTCTAACAGCCCGCGGGCTTCCCCAGTTGTTCTAGTCAAGAAAAATGATGGCTCAATAAGATTCTGCGTCGACTACCGCCGGTTGAATAAGATCACGCGCAAAGATGTTTACCCACTACCTCGCATAGACGATGCCCTTGACTGCTTACAAGGCGCGGAGTTCTTCTCGTCACTAGATCTGCGTTCAGGTTATTGGCAGGTTCCCATGGCTGAGGCTGATCGCCCCAAGACAGCTTTTTTTACACCTGATGGCTTATACGAATTTAACGTCAGCCATTCGGGCTCTGCAATGCGCCTGCCACTTTCGAGCGCATGATCGACAACATCCTCCGTGGCCTGAAAGGGCAGACATGTCTGTGTTATTTAGACGATGTCATGATATTTTCAAGCGACTTTTCACCGCATCTTAAGCGGCTCGAGACAGTGCTTACTTGCCTCGCCGCCCCCGGTCTACAGCTCAATTTGAAGAAGTGCTGCTTCGGCGCTCGAAAACTCCTAATTTTGGGCCATGTTGTATCTAGAGATGGCATTCTTCCGGATCCGACGAAACTCCGTGCCGTTGCCGAATTTCCTAAGCCGAATACCTTAAAAGAACTTCGCAGCTTCCTTGGTTTATGCTCTTATTTTCGTCGTTTTATTCGCAACTTCGCCTCCATCATATCGCCCTTGACTGACCTTCTTGCCGGCAACAACGACCTTTCTAGTTGGTCGTCAGCTTGTGATGGTGCGTTTGCCACACTCCACCACCTTCTTACGTCACCTCCTATACTGCGACATTTTGATCATCTTGCCCCGACGGAAATACACACGGATGCTAGCGGAGTTGGCCTCGGTGCTGTGCTCGCCCAGCGTAAACCTGGATTTGATGAGTACGTCGTCTCTTACGCCAGCCGTGCACTCACAAAAGCAGAAGCCAACTATTCAGTCACCGAAAAAGAGTGCCTAGCCATCATATGGGCCATAGGCAAGTTTCCACCCTATCTTTACGGGCGCCCATTCAGCGTCGTTACTGATCATCATGCATTATGTTGGCTCTCATCGTTAAAAGATCCCACCAGCCGGCTCGCCCGTTGGGCGCTTCGGCTACAAGAGTACGAAATCCACGTCGTTTACCGATCTGGCCGAAAACATTCCAACGCAGACGCTTTGTCCCGATCACCTCTACGATGTAGTGACAAGTCGCCGTCTTCGCCTGCCCCCGACGTGTCTGCACTTAGTGTCAGTGACATGCTACAGGAGCAACGAAAAGATCCTTGGATCGCTTCACTTATTAACTTGTTGAGTCGAACTCCCTCGCAAAATATCCCTAGAGGTATGCGCCGTCAAATACAACACTTCGTTATCAGAGATGGTTTGCTATACAGACGGAATTATCTCTCCGAAGGACGCCAATGGCTCCTAGTCATTCATTCCCAGACGTCTCCGCTCAGACATATGCACCTCCTTTCACGCCGACCCACAATGCGCTCATGCGGGAGTGTTAAAAACCTACACCCGCCTGTCCCACCGCTACTACTGGCATGGAATGTATCGCTTCGTTCGTCGCTACGTACGTTCCTGTCTCGCTTGTCAACGCCGGAAGAATCCCACTCCAAGTTCTCCAGCTCCACTACAACCCTTACCTTCCTGCTCGACCGTTTGACCGTGTTGGTATTGATCTGTATGGACCTCTTCCGACTACACCGGCTGGAAATCGCTGGGTAATCGTCGCTATCGATCACCTTACGCGCTACGCAGAAACTTCACCACTCTCTTCTGCGTCAGCCAGTGACGTCGGTCGTTTGATACTGCATCAGACCATCTTACGTCACGGTGGACCACGTGAACTCTTGAGTGACCAAGGGCGTGTGTTTTTGTCGGACGCTGTCGAATCGCTTCTCAAAGAATGCCAAGTCATTCATCGCACCACCACCGCGTATCATCCTCAAACTAATGGCATTACAGAACCATTCAACCGTACAATAGGAGATATGCTGTCAATGTACGTCGCAACCGATCACACCAATTGGGACAGTGTTCTCCCTTTTGTAACCTACGCGCATAATACTGCTGTCCAGACAACCACTGGTTTCTCTCCATATTTCCTCCTTTACGGTCGCGAGCCCTCTTGCACGCTAGACACCATCCTTCCTTGCCACCCGGATGTTGCTGAGTCGACGACGATGTCACGGGCTGCTAAATACGCGGAAGAGTGTCGTCAGCTTGCCCGTTCCTTCACAAGTACTGAACAGCAACGCCAGAAACACCACCGCAATAGCCCGACGCCTCCGGCTTCCTATGCATCAGATGACCTTGTCTGGCTTCGCATCCCTTCAACCAGCCCTGGTCTCTCAACGAAACTGATGTACAAGTATGACGGACCTTACCGTGTGGTTAAACAAACTTCACCCGTCAATTAGATCGTGGAGCCGCTGGAGCAGCCCCATGATCAACGACGCCGTGGACGTGAGACCGTCCACATAGACCGCCTAAAACCGTATTACGATCCCTCTATTGTCTCCTGCCCATGAGTCGCCAGGATGGCTCTTTTCCGGAGGGGAGGAAAATGTAGTGAAGAAGATGAGGCTACTCAGAAAGGCAGGGGGTATGACTCAGTCGGTGAAGAAGACGACGTTTGGTTGGCTGGGGACTCAGGCTAGTTCCGCTATTACCACTTGACGTGTCGTGACCACTCTCCTGTTTTATAAAAGAGTGCCACTCTAAAACGCCACATTATATTAGAAATTCCGCTATCGTTAATGTGAGAATACGTGCAAGTGTAAGTATGGTAGTTGCTTCTAGTTAGCTTGATTAATTCATTAACCAGTGCAAAAGTACAAAAAACACAAAGAACAGACAGACACAGTACTTTATTACAACGCTCTACTGCTTTACTAACCGTGTCCCAAATGTACGTTCAAAATTCAAGTGCACGATCTTCATGATTTTCAACCAAAAATTAGATACTATTTATTATTTATAGCATGCATTGGTTAAACCTAGCAGAAGTGCGCTAAATGAGTTCAGTATGTACTCCTCTTCACGCATCGGTAGTTTGGGCACACAAAAATATTGCGAAATAGACTTCATAATTTTATGCCTGACTCATTTTCAGAAAATGTCATGGTGGGCGATGGCAATTACCTGCACAATAAAATAGCCTTCTGAAGGCTCGTTTGCAACTCCACCCATTTTGCATGGTTGCAACTCCATGCGTTTGCAACTCCGTGCCTAAGAGCTTTAGCACCCTTTTGTTGGGCCTATTGAAAAACTGTGATCACTGTTGAAGAAAAATGTTGAAATTTTGGGCATGTTCTGGTGAAGAAAGTATTCATTTGTCATGAAAGAAGGATTGACAGCAAATTGTGACATATCTTTGTTCTCAAAGATTAAATTTTTGGCACGTTATTGTGGAAGAAAGAAAACCTTAAGGCCAATGTCCCGAGAGACATGCCAGACAGTGGGAGAAAATATCAAAAAGAAAGGTGTTTTGGTGGCTTATCTTGAGGTGAGAGAAGAGGCAGCCATTTATAAAAAGCGAAATGGGATCAGAAACGGCATACATATTGTACGCATAAGGATAGCAAACAGCATTGTCAGCGTCTAGACACTAGAAACGCGCAGTGTTGTAGGAAAGACATTGCAGTGAAGAAATCTGTATTCCTTATAAGTATAAACGCTTGAAAGATGCAATAAACCAGCCAGCAAGAACTTATCACAAGTTTGGCGAAGGTTACGGCTTCCAATCGCACGTAACACCAATAAAACTTTATTTAGGTTGTTAGCTCTATATACAGGCAAGAACACAACAAAGCAACCTCAAAATTTAGTCTCAATGTCTTTCATGATTTAGCTTTGTAGACTTGAAGAGATTCCATAGGACGGCGCCTCTACATTGCATATTCTGAGGATTGTTGTTTTTGCAGCCCCGGCTGCAGCCTTCGAGAAAATGCTGACGACCTACATAAAGTCGTATGAGCATCACCTTTGGCACAAGAAAGATCTGCTGAGTGTAAGAGGTTCAACTCCTGGTAATAGGAAAGTATCTTGCATCCATCGCTATACTGTCGGTGATTTCGTCGGCGTTCTAACAGTGCCAGTTACACATAAGCATTGAATGCACTGTACCATTGCTCTAAACCTTTTTTTGTTGTTGTTTCAGAGTTTCACAAGTCGTGTTCACTTATCTGACCTTTATGTTTGCGGGAAAAATTGAACAAACAAGAAAAAAGTACATGCGTGCTGTCGAGGTTAGAAACAGCCGGAAAGAAAATGGCTCTTGCTTGGAAAGTTCCCATCTCGCTTTACTACTAGTCGAATGGGGGCCTGCATGATGGATGAAGTGCTGATCTACATTTATGGGCGTAGGATTGCTCCGGAGGTCCCTATGCGAAAGGGGCGTACATTGTCTGTAAGCTTGTAGCATTTGTACGTTGGAGTGTGAAACAATGGCATTATCGAAAGGCATGCTCAACTGCGGCGTTTATTTTTCTTAGTGGCTTGTACCCGCACATCTGAAATATACAAGTATTAATGAAGGACTGCGCATAGTATGCCTTCGAAATGCCAGCACTGTAACACAGCGCATAAAACTTTTGAACCCATGCTCACTTCCCAATTCACCGCAATATTAAGTTATACAACTCAATAATAGATCGGTTCGTTTTCAGAGTTTTTTTTTCAAAGTATTTTAGAAGAAAATTTGGTGCACGATGGTTTTCAGGACTTTTGTTATTGTGCCTAGAATGGCGTGCTCGTGTGTCTGCTCCTGCGAAATCGACATGAAACATTTTTTGGGCGATGCATTTTGAGAACCCCGAATTACTCGATTGGTGAGTGAGCAATTTGATTGATTTCGAATTGTGCGCCAAATAGTCCTTGACACACAAGCTCGTGACATGTCGTGGGTCAGTAAGCCAGGAAGCACACCTAGTTTTTTTTTTTTTTTGAAATACATGAGTCCGAAATATCAGGTACTCTGTCAGACAGCTAGAGAGAAAGAGAAAAACTCAAGGGCAATGTTCAAAAAGCGCAGACAATTCTGGAAACAAAATTTACGCTCAACACGAACACAGATCATAAATGCAGCGCGACGATTCTCGTATTAAGGCTTTCTCCTGTGTGCTACACCTCGTTTTTTTTTTGGCTTTTGGAATATATTTTTCCATAAACTAATCCAAATAAATTAGAGAGAATTGTCTCTAAAAACCTGTCGGTACCTTTAAATGTGTTGAATACAGTGCCAAAATGAGACAATTACTAAGGAACAGTCCGCTGTAACGTAGAATTCCTTCACATATTTTTTCATATGTAAGTTTTAAGAAAAACACCCCGTTCTTACTTCTGTTTTCTGGGATTGAGGGTTGGGGAAGGGGAAGCGTTATGGTTTCTTGAAGCGAACATTTCATGCGCGTATTTTGGTACATTTTTTCGGATTCAGGGTACTTTATAGGTATTGCAACACAAAGCTACACGGGGAACTGCTAGTTTGGCATGCCATTCGCAGGTGCTGACATTTCTATTATGAAACTTTTTGGAGTCGCTTTTCGGTGTGAATTTAAAGATACGTTCCCCAAAACACAACACTGATAATAAAAACTTCGTTTGACGTAAAGTCCTGAAAGGCTGCTTATTTTTTTACCTGCTACACCGTATGTGTTGAAACGTTTCTACAACAGACAAAAGAATAAACAATAAAAGCAATGTTGCTTGAAAATCTTGCAAGACATTCCGTCTATACGCATACAAGCCTCATGACAATGGTGCAAAGGGCATGATTGCATTACTAAACAAAGTGAGTAATAACTGCCTCCCAACAAAAAAATAAAAAGCTCAATGTCATCAAGCGCTACTTCGGCTTGAATGTATTAGGTCATAGATGAAAAGGATTACATTAGGCATGAATATTTTGCAACTTGGCGACTCAAAAGTCAACATTCTCTGCGAATTTCGGGGCCAAGTACATGTACTGAATGATGGGCTCAGAAGAGCTCTCTGGTCGAGCAAGCCGAATATTAGTAATAGATTTGGTTAGATGGTCACTCACTGACGCACATACTCACACACTCGCTAACTCACTCGATCACTATAACCCATAACGTTAGCCTCAACTTTGCCGTCAAGTGACTATCCCTATCATCTACACGAATAACAACGCTTGTGGTCTTTTGTGAGTTAATTTTGAATAAGCAGAACGCAACACTACAGAAATAATGCATGGCACACGAAATGTTTTAGCTTCAAGTAAGAAATATTGAAAAAAAGTTAAGTGCAATAAAAGGTCGCATTTTGAGAACTTGAAGTTTGCTAGTGAGTTGGACCACAGAAACTCAGCACCGTTGGCGGTCAATGGTGTGTTCATATTGCCGCGCCCGAAACAAAGAACAAAGACGATGTGCGTGCCAACAGCTCGTGAAAAGGGGGACTGAAGAAGACGACGTGCTTTTGTTTTGCTCGCCTGCTCTTGGCTCCTGCATAAAAACACACGCCGTCGGTTCTCGGACTCAACGTCTTGGTTCACTGCTTACGTTGAACCGCGACACTGGTGGAGGAGCTGAGTTGCAAGCCTGCCGATGCTCAACACCCCATCTGGGAGCCGTTTATCAAGTCCCGACACGCAGCCACCTGTTAAGACACCATTGCACCGCTTCAGTCGGCGGTTGCTAGGCCTATTTCCTGAGCTGACCTCCTTCGACGAACATTCTACCAGGCATTACGTACCTCTACCAATGGCCTCCGCTAGCCAGCCACAATTGGTCCAAGAGATACAAGGCAGCCTCGTTTTCAATCCAGCCCAGGTAACACTTCTTCAGCCGCTTGTGCCTGATCGCTTCAGTGGTGCTCCACATAAAGATGTTGAAGATTGGCTCGAGCATTACGAACGCGTTGCCGACATCAACTAGTGGAATGCTCGCCCGCACGTACTTCACTCCCGATGACGGCGCTCACACGTGGCTTGAGAATCGAGAAGGCCGTATATCCACATGGGATGAGTTTCGTCAGCAGCTGATTGACACCTTTGCTGCCGTCGACCGTCGAGAGCGGGCTCAGCAGTTGCTCGTGTTAAGGCTTCAAAAACATAACGAAACTGTGGCAATGTTTGCTGAAGACGTGACGCGCCTCTGTCGTCGGGCTGATCCCAACATGTCTGAGGAGAAGAAGTTGCGCTACCTTATGCACGGCGTGAAAGAATAACTAATCGCTGGACTTGTGCGCAATGCCCCTACTACCGTGGACGATTTTATAAAAAAAGCCACTGTCATTGAGCGTGCTCTGCACCAAAGATCGAGGCAATATGATCGCTCGTCCACTACCACCCCAATCAACGCCGCTTCAGTGACTCTGGACGATCAAGGCTCTCTACGTGAC
The DNA here is from genome assembly GCF_013339725.1 of Rhipicephalus microplus. Lineage (NCBI taxonomy): Eukaryota > Metazoa > Arthropoda > Arachnida > Ixodida > Ixodidae > Rhipicephalus > Rhipicephalus microplus. The sequence goes on from NC_051170.1 coordinate 68,749,738, forward strand.
CAGATCAGACAGATTGTCCGAGAAGAAATTCAGAAGCTTTGGACCCCTCGAGTGGATACACCAGTGACCGCCGTTGCCGCAATCGTTCGTGACGAACTTAGGAACGCTTTTTCAGCAGCTGATCTCGGCCGCGATCAGCGTCAACTGAGTTACGCCGACGCTGTCCGCCGTCCACCGCCCGTCCCGCCTATTACATCAAACTACCAGCCACCTACAGCCGCACCTTCGTCGCAACCATTGCAGGAGGCTCTCAGACGTCGGCCCATGTCTCCGATGTCTCCATGCCACCAGCCACCACTTGCCGCGCCTTACTCACCACCACGAGAGGACATAAGACGCCCACAATTTCGCAGAACGGACGCTTGGCGCACCGTCGATCGGCGCCCTCTCTGCTTCAACTGTGGTGGTGCCGACCATATAGCTCGCTATGGTTGGTACCGCGACACATCGCTTTGCCCGTCTCGGCCAGGGTACGACGGTCGCCGTGCCAACGACGACTACATTGTTCGCCATGACGACCCTGGTTTTCGAGGACCTTCAACAACGTGGTCTCCCTATCACGAGTCGCCTCCTAATCGCCAGCCCGATTCCACCCACAGGTCACGCTCTCCATCCCCTGCTCAGACATCGTCACCGAATCGACGTACTTTTGCTGACCTTCGGGGAACAAGGTCGCCTAGCCCTTACCGGGAAAACTAAAGGCGGCGACCTCTCGGGGTAAGGTCGCAGCCCGACCACAAGACGATAAAAGTCCCCAGTATTGCCGCTACAGAACGACTCGACGCCGACGAATATTAACAACGACGAAATGGTGAGCGCAGACCTCAATGTAATTATTGATGGAGAGCAAGTGACGGCCTTAGTCGATACGGGTGCTGATTTTTCCATAATAAGTCACAAGCTGGCTGATCATCTTAGAAAAGTAAAAACGCCATGGACAGGACCACATATAAGAACAGCGGGTGGTCAATTGCTGCTCCCTACTGAAAGATGCACAGCAAGAATCAGCATAGGAGATTCTTCTTTCATCGCGACTTTCATTGTTCTCCCAGAGTGCTGCAAAGATTTACTTATAGGAATGGACTTTCTCAGGGAGCATGGCGCAATAATCAACATCCGGACCGCGTGGTTTCATTTTACGAGAGTGCTCGTCTGACTGATCCTACATCATCAGAGCACAAATCCTTTCGTCTCAAAGACCACAATATAGTCGTGCCGCCTCGATCATGTAACCTCGTTTCAGTAGCATGTGATGTACCGTTCGACGGTGAAGGAGTCGCCGACCAACTAACCTCACTCCTTTTGACACATGGGATTTCCGTAGCACGAGGAATAGTCAACGTCACCGACGGCCGAGCGAACTTGCTATTGACCAATTTCACCTCCGAGCGACGGCACCTTCCAAAAGGCACAACGTTGGCACATTTCGACGAGATCGCAGATGTTTTTGACTACTTTTCAGCACTCGAAGCAACACCTGCACAAGACCCACGTGACCTAGCACCTAACCTTGACGTCAGCCCTACTTTAACTCAGCAACAACGGGAACGCCTGCTTGTGCTGCTAGACGAGTTCCACGACTGTTTTGCGTCGACCTCGAAAGTTGGCCGGACGTCCTTGATCAAGCACCGAATCATCACAGAGGACACGGCTAGACCAATCCATCAAAATCTGTACCGTGTGGCTTCAAAAGAATAAAAAGCGATAGAACAGCAGGTAACAAAAATGCTTGAAGACGACGTCATTCAACCATCGAAAAGCCCCTCGGCATCACCAGTTGTTCTAGTGAAAAAGAAGGACGGCAGCCTGCGTTTCTGTGTGGACAATTAAAAGCTAAATCAAGTTACAAAAAAGGACGTGTACCCGCTTCTCCGCATAGATGATTCGATTGACAGGCTTCGATACGCACGTTACTTCTCTTCCATGGACCTAAAGAGCGGATATTGGCAAATTGAAGTAGACCCCAGGGATCGTGAAAAAACCGCTTTCGTGACGCCAGACGGACTGTACGAATGTAAGGTTTTACCATTTGGCTTGTACTCCGCACCTGCTACCTTCCAGCGTCTCCTGGATACCGCTCTCTCTGGCCTTAAATGGAGAACCTGCCTTAGTATACCTTGACGACGTCATTGTGTATTCTACAACGTTTGACGAACACCTTGAATGATTGCAAATGGTCTTGCAGGCCATACGAGCCGCAGGCCTGACGCTCAAGCCAGAGAAATGTCACTTCTGCTTTGAGGAACTGCAGTTTCTTGGCCATGTCGTCAGTTACGCAGGAGTTCGTCCAGACCCCGAAAAGGTTGCCGCTGTCTTACAGTATCCAACACCATCAGATAAAAAGGCAGTGAGGCGTTTTCTGGGCCTCTGTGCATATTATCGGCGATTTATTCGAGATTTTGCGCGCATTGCGTCACCTTTAACTCGTATCACGAGGGATGACGTTGCATTTGTTTGGGGCGACGAACAGAAAGATGATTTCAATGACTTGCGGCAACGTCTACAGACGACCCCCGTGCTTGCCCATTTTGATGACACAGCCCCTACAGTGCTCTATACTGACGCCAGCAATGTTGGCCTCGGAGCTGTGCTTGTGCAGCGCCAGAACGACGAGGAAAAAGTGATCGCTTAGGCAAGCATAACTCTGTCACGCACAGAAGCAAATTACTCGACCACCGAGAAGGAATGCCTCGCCGGGGTGTGGGCAGTTATGAAATTTCGCCCCTACCTGTACGGCCGCCCATTCAAGGTTATCAGTGACCACCATTCGTTGTGTTGGTTAACAAGTCTGAAAGATCCTTCCGGGCGATTGGCACGCTGGAGCCTTAGACTACAGAAGTTTGATATAACGATGGTGTATAAGTCGGGAAAACGACACACGGACGCCGACTGCCTATCTCGATCACCAATAGAGTCGGCTGCTGCTTTTGGTGAAGAGACAGCGTTCCTCGGAATCCTCGACACGTCAACCATCGCAGATCACCAGCATGACGATCCTGAGCTACTTGGCTTGATTATTTATTTAGAAGAACGAAGCCAGAATGCACCCAAAGCCTTTACAAGAGGACTATCGTCGCTCTGTCTACGAAACAATGTCCTTTACAAAATGAACTTCTCGTCAGACGAGTCCACCTACCTGCTGGTCGTCCCTACCACTCTTCGTTCTGAGGTGTTGCAAGCGTGCCACAACGAGGTAACATCTGGACATTTAGGCTACACGCGCACACTGAGCAGAATTCGAGGGAGATATTACTGGTCTAGAATCACCGCTGCCGTGAAGCATCATGTTCGGACCTGCCTCGATTGCCAGCGGTGCAAGTCACCTCCAACAAAACGAGCCGGTTTGCTGCACCATGTCCAGATCCCGACGACGCCATTTGACCAGATCGGAATGGATCTTTTGGACCCACTTCCCACCTCTAGTGTTGGTAACCGCTGGGTTATAGTGGCGACCGACTACTTTACTCGCTACGCCGAGACAAAAGCCATCCACAGAGGCACAGCAGAGGAGGTAGCCCGGTTCTTCATAGAGAACATCGTGCTGAGACACGGTGCGCCATCGATCGTTATAACAGATTGTGGAACCGCATTCACGGCCGTGCTTTTAGATCATGTGTTGGTGCTCAGCGGTACTATTCATCGCAAGTCGACAGCTTACCATCCACAAACCAACGGGTAGACCGAGCGACTTAACAAAACTCTGAAAGACATGCTTTCAATGTATGTGGACATCGAACACAAAAACTTGGGCGAGATTCTCCCTCACATAACGTTTGCATACAATACTGCGAAACAAGAAACCACGTGGATGACCCCATTCAGCCTTGTTCACGGACGAGAAGTAAGAACGATGTCAGACGCGATGCTGCCACACGAATGCGATGACAACGAATTGAGTGCTGACGCGTTTACTCAACGCGCAGAGGAAGCCAGGCAGCTCACACGTCTGCGAATATACCAACAGCATGAGTATGACGCAGGCCGCTATAACCAACATCATACACCTGTGACGTACAAAACCGGGGACAGGGTATGGGTGTGGACGCCTGTACGAAGACGGGGACTATCCGAAAATTGCTCAGAAGGTACTTCGCACCTTATCGAGTGCTGCGACGACTAAGTAAGGTTACCTATGAAGTCGACCCGGATAGCCCAAACTGTTCAAGGCGTCGCCAGCACTGACCTGAGCTTGTGCACGTAGTGCGCATTAAGCCATACGTCAGCGAGTGACTCTGCGAAGCACCGCCGCTTCTACAAAGTGACTTCATGCGTGAATTACTGTCTCAGCTATAGCATCAGGGCGATGCTCTTTTAAGGGGAGGCAAATGCCGCGCCCGAAACAAAGAACGAAGACGATGTGCGTGCCAACAGCTCGTGAAAAGGGGGACTGAAGAAGACGGCGTGCTTTTGTTTTGCTCGCCTGCTCTTGGCTCCTGCATAAAAACACACGCCGTCGGTTCTCGAACTCAACGTCTCGGTTCACTGCTTACGTTGAACCGCGACAATATCGATAAGGCGTCTATTATTAGAGTCGGTATAATTGACCTTCCTTGCTAAAGTAGTACAGCGAGAAATTCAAAATTGTTTTAACTCATGCTGGCACACCTGAATGCCTTCTATACATGCAGCTTGGAATAGTGTTGCTCAAAGAACCTATAGTATAGTCGCCTTTTGAATGTTTCACAAGTACCGCTTGCTATCACGTGCTGTCTCCACGGCAGTGAGCCGTGTCCTCCTGGCAACGAACGATTATTTCGAGTGTCTAGACAGCAGGAATACTCGTGGCCTCATCTATAACGGAAATGCAGCAAACCCATCTCAAATCATACTAACGCGATTGCGTTAAAATGGTCGTCTCGCAGTAATTACGGCGTCGATGTCGGCATGGGCATTTTTTGGTTGTGATTGAAACATTCATATCTTATGCGTGGACGCAAATAAATGGCAAATAAATATCTTATGCGAGGACGATGCAAATAAATAATAAAAAAGTTCTGGGTCATGCTGTGGATCGAAAGCAGGTCCTTTTCGTGGCAAACTGAGGTTCTACCACATGTATGGCCACGCATCTGCTTGTGAATACAGTGAAGATAACTTCATCTGCATAGTATTGCAGTCAATGTAACTTTCATGTTAACACATGCGGCCTGTATACATGCCCAATACACCATGAAATATTGCAGTAATGAGGCGTGGTAAAAGCACCTAATGCCAGCAGGCGTCAATACATATACAATACAATATACAATACAATACATTTAAACTTCGTGGTTTAAAGCCCGTAACGCACTACAAGAACCACACACACTACTGTACCTATTCCCTTGAGGCCACGAAGCGAGTGCATGACAATCACTGACCCCCGTATTCTATAACGTCCCTTCCCTCAGCTCCTCACCTTCACTTGGGAAAGCCGATGAAAGTGACATATTTAGTCAGGGCAAGTCACTGCATATCACCAATAAAATGCTGCGAGTTTTGAGCAACCCAGCGTCATTTTTTGCAGAGCAGCAGCGCAGTGCTCAGCTCTATCAAGTGAAGGCTATCTTGTCAGGTTACCTTGTCAGGGTACTCAAGTACTCAAGTGAAGGGTACCTTGTCAAGTGGAAGGTATCGCAGTACCTATATATAGGTGTCGTCTACCGATGCCTTTCAATTGAGCATGCGTTTTAGCTCTCGCCATCGTATTCTTATGATCAAAGCTCGACCCCCTTCCCCCCTCAGCTTCCTATCAAAAAACCAGTCTCCCCCCGCCCCCCTTTGGCCCACTTAAGATCATTTGTCCGACCCCTACCAAATGTGGGCGATGCGAAGGATGGCTCCTCTCTGCTTGAGGAGCAACCGAACGCACGCCTCGCACGCCAGGCTATATTATCACGTCCGCCCTTTGTGCAATGTAGAATGTCAGATTGCTTTCATCTCCGCGTCTGCCTTGTTCATACCCAGCACCGCGATCGTTTAGTAGCAAGTATTATTACCATGCATGGGGCTCGGTTATAGATTTGTAGTTCATACGACACATGACAATGATGGTGATGGGGAACACCCGCTCGTAATTTTTCTATTGTTGCCACGACAACAAAACGACCTTTAAAGACCAATTTGAGCTGTCCAATTTCCGTGGGTACGCTTGAATGAATGGGCTTTCGATTTCTGAGTACATCTAGTACTTACAATGCATCTATTCACCTCTCGTATATAATGTCCATACGAAGGGACGATGACATCTACTCAAGCAAGAGTGTGGCTTCAATTAGAAGGAATTATAGTGGTACTTAGTATTGTGAGAATTGTTGTAATTCGTAGAAGTGATGTCTGCACAGGTAACGTTTGAAAATACACACTTCAGTGGTCGTTCTTGTTCGTCGGTTGAGAGATGAAGCCTTGAAAAGGTTCTTATGAGACACGTAAGCTTCTCTCCTTTAGTCGAACATCAAGACCGTTTGGCTAATCCTCTTGGCATGCAAGCAAAAGAGGTTTGTGATACTTGTACAAAGGTTGTTACTAAATATCATGGGGAACAGGACAGCTAGGTGGGCTGATTGGTATTGTATTCGCATAAAGATTGGAAAACAGGCCGGTTGGTACCCCTTCACAAATCAGGCGACGCACATAACCCCTCTAATTACCGACCCATCTCTCTTACTTCAGTTCCTTGCAAAATTCTTGAGCACATAATTTTTTCCAACCTTGTTAAGCATTTAGAATCAAATAAGTTCTTCCATTACTCCGCAGCACGGTTTCCGGAAATTATTTCGTGTGAAACACAACTAGTCACGTTTACTAACGATCTGCATGTATATCTTGATTCAGGTTTTGTGACTGACTGTATATTCTAGATTTTGCAAAAGCCTTGATAAAGTAATCACCAGCTACTATTACATAAACTCAGCCATTTGAAAATTGATCCACAAGTACTACAGTTTATCCGAATCTTTCTTGCTAACCGCACGCAGTTTGTATCCATTAACGAAACTGACTCTTCCCGAGGTGGCGGTACATTCAGGAGTACCTCAGGGTTCTGTGCTGGGCCTTTACTGTTTCTAATATACATTAACGACCTGCCTTCTAACATTTGTTCTCCAGTTTGCCTTTTTGCTGATGACTGTGTGCTTTACCGTAAAATTACTAACGATACTGATATTGCCTGTCTACAATCCGACCTTAACAACATTATTTCCTGGTGTAACCTCTGGCACATGGATCTTAACGTTTCTAAATGTAAATCAATGAGAATTTCGCGTAACAAACTACCTAGCCATGATTACTTTCTTAAATATACCTTACTAGAGTCAGTTGAATCTTACAAATATCTCGGTGTGCACATAACCAATAACCTATCCTCAGCGCCAAATTGAATATGTAACATATAATGCAAACCGCATGCTAGGCTACTTGAAAAGAAATTTCTCGCTGTCCCCGTCTTCCTTAAAAAAGTAGCTATATATAACCTACGCGCGCCCTAGGCTTGAATATGCTTCCTCAGTTTGGGACCCTGGCTATGTAACACTGTCGAATAAAATTGAAGCCGTGCAAAACCGCTCCGCGAGGTTCATACTTTCTAACTATCACCGTACTTCCAGTGTTACTAACATGAAATCCAGCCTTGACCTTGCTACTCTTGCTACTCGCCGGAAACTTGCTCGCCTTTGTGTGCTGCATAAAGCGTATCACCATAACCCCATACTTAAATCACGTTGGCTAAACCCTCCTTTTTTCCTATCTGAACGCCTCGACCATCATTACAAGGTTCATATTCCGGGCCAAAACACCGTAACATGCTCCCATTCTTTTTTACCAAAAACATGCCATGATTGGAACAACCTGCCTGCGTCGCTAGTCACGATTACTAATCATGAACGCTTTCGGGTGGCACTCGAAAATTTTATGCATTGATGTGCTCAACGCATTTTTTTTTTTTTTGCTGCTGTTCGGTTACCGTTCATTTGTGTATCGCAGATACGTCGTGCCATGTTGTAATTTTTTTTTCGTAGATCGTCATTACGGTATTTTTTTTCGCGGTGCTTTTTAGATATTGTGTAAGCGTTGTGATTTACACGTTGTTCTCGAGTGTTGTACGCATGTACTGAATGAGATTTGTTTTTCACGTTTCAATTGTATTTTTTGTCTTCTAAACCCACTCCCCTCTATAATGCTGTATGCCCTGAGGGTACAATAAATAAATAAATAAATATATAACTGTGAGCACAGCTAGACGACGCAGGACAAAACGTCTACACGTTTGCTTTGTCGTCTGCGCTGACTGTTTTATATGAAAACATTTTGGGGTATTGCCCGGAAATGTGCGATGCCTACGTACACCAACATGGATTAAGTGCTGGCAGAGTGTGCAGGCTAGAATTCTGCCTTTCGCAGGCCGCGGGATCAAATCTCAGTGACTTTTCGATAGATACGAAAATGCTTCAGGCTGCGTGTGCTTAGATATACTGCGTTTTATGAGCACCGGGGGTTGAAATTCCCCGAGCCCTCAACATCGGCGTCCCTCGGCATCCAACAATGGTAGTTTTGGGACGTTAAATCCTAAGGAATATTACTATAATCGGAATTCTGTCTTTAACTTTTCTTCAGCAACGGTCAGCAACCTTACTGATAATGGCCCCGCCACGGTGGTCTAGTGGCTAAGGTACTCGGCTGCTGACCCGCAGGTCACGGGATCAAATCCCGGCTGCGGCCGCTAGGTACGTTAAAGAACCCCAGGTGGTCGAAATGTCCGGAGCCCTTCACTACGGCGTCTCTCATAAAGATATGGTGGTTTGGGAAATTAAACCCCACAAACAAATCAATCAATAACGCGAAGCGCGCCACATAAAAAATGCCCCTGTGCAGACGTGGTGTAAACACGTGTCAAGCCTCATCTTTCCGACAGTATCTATACCACGTGTGTTCCCATCCGGCAACCATGCCAGGAGTGTGATTTGGTGACTGCGTTGAAATCGTTGCTCGCCCATGAAACAAAGACCAACGTCTTCTTTACCAAGACACGCTTTATTGTGTGCACATTTGTCACGAGTGCAGCGATTTCAACGAATCTATCATATAGGGTGTGTTCCTAGTACAGAGTGCTCCAGCGGCCACCCTGAAGAAGATGTACCTTACCTGCTTCTGGAGAGCCCCAAATATGAAACACAAAGACAAGTATTACGAGGAAGTTTGCAACTTTTAGATAGAAGGCCTTTCACAGTGACGAAAGTTCTAGGTCCATGGCCCACTGCAGGTCTTCAGAAAAGAACACTTGTTGCCTTCAAGACATTTCTTGAGGAATCAAGTATTTTATGCCAATATTGACCTACCGTATGCGATGTCGTCTTTATGCGAATAGGAATATGTAATATTTATATAGTGTGTTTATTATGTGTAGTCGTCTGTCTCAGTATGAACTGACCTTTTATGTGGAAATTGTGTACATACGTATCTAGTGTGAACTGACCTTGTATGTGGAAATTGTGTACATACGTAACTATTAGGCAATATGAACTCTCTTGTGACGAGAACAGACCTTATGTGTGGAACATATGAACCTATAACTGTATATGAACCGACCTGTGAATTTTTGTAATGTGTACTTTCCTATCATACGTTGTACAGACTCGCATTTTGTGCCCTTATGCCACCATAATCACACCAACCTTTCCAGTTTGATCATATTATTAAAGAAAGTTTTTATATGTAGTGGCTAGCAGCCCATGAGTTTGCAGTCAATGTGGCATAATAGTCTGATGATGCACTACCAGTGTTATTGCGCTGTTTCGATTCCAAGTTACCGCATTCGTTTTTTTTAACGACGGTAGTATTTCAAACGAAAATGCACCTCGCCACTTCGACTGAGCATCGCACTCTATCGTTTCCACGAGTTACCTACAACCGCTATTATAGAGTACAAAAGAAAACAACTGGTGATTCTCGTTTGACGATACTTGTCTGTGACCGTTCATCAAACCGGTCCTTTATCTTCCAATGCTTTCGAAACACTGCAATTACCAGGAACATCTTCTCTCTCGGCGCTACTTTCTTTTCTCGCGTGCTTAAAGACGATTTATTCAATAATTGCACCCGTGGCCTATCTTTTTAACCTTTTTACTGCCCGAAAATAGAATCGAATTGGAAGGCTTTTTTTGCTTCTTTGAATAGATGGTTAACGCGTATAAAATTGCTTTGGTCCGTCATTGGAGTGTGCGCAAGACAAAAAATAAAAAAAGATATAGAACAATGGATTCCTTGGTAGGGCGTCATTTAGCAGAAGATCAATAAGAATGATTGAAAATCAATTATTGTCGTCTTGGGAAATGTCGTATACCCATGCGCTGATTCAGTGCGAACGATGTATTTACCAGCTGAACATTTACGTAGAGCCCCACGTAAGCTTAAAAACGTTTTCTAATAAGGGGCGAAGCTCCTTATAGCGGCACCCGTTTGTCCCTCGTAGCTTTTGTAGTGTGTAACAGGTGTAACAATTTGACCTCCAAGGTGGTGCCGGTGAGAGATTTTTTTTGTGCGCTGTTGAACAATGCAAGATAGTGCTCAATGTACATGCCAATAGCTGCTGAGGGGGAATGAGAAACAGGAGCACTTGGCTTTTAGTTAACACGCACGCTGCAATCCCCATTAGCAGCCATTGGCATGTACATTGAGCACTATCTGACAGCAAAAGGTTGCTACGTTATACTCGCTGGGCGTAACCTCCTTGGTTTTAGAAAGGTTTAGCGAGCGTTGGGCCGCAGTGGCATGAAAACAGTGAAATAGTATATACCATGAACTCGAGGTGGTTAAAGGTTAGAAGTAGACACGAAGCGCAAGCCGTAAAAAAGTGTGCGTGTGCCACCTCTCGTTTAGTCCTTGGAATGTTCGCGGGATGGCGGTGCTTCTATATGCGAAATACAGAAGCACCGTATATCAAGGGAGCGTACGATAGCGTGGTTCAAGAGGAATTGTGGGGAATACCGGGACACACTAGCTGTGGAAGATGGTGCTGCCCCCTGCCAGCGGCTCTGGGTTCTGTACAAGCTCATGCTTCCTCACATTACTGCGAGATTGCGCCCATATTTCACGCAGCGCCTCGGCCTTTCGAGGACATTTGCAGCGAAGCACGCAGCTACGTTGCGTGCTTCGCGGGACGCCACATTAGATGCTTCACGAGAACAACGCTTCAGAGCAGTCATGAATATGCGGCACACGTTATTACTTATGAGAAGAATCAGAAATGTGGGATGAAAAATTGATTTAGGGGCAGCGGATCGTGGGCCGCAAGCAAGAGGTTCATGGCCGGGTGCTTGAGAACCTTCCTAATATCATACGTTGACTATACTGATGTACAACCTCGAAGTAAAAGAAACGGACCTGGCATTTCGTTATTAAATTGAGAAAGAGGGAATACAAGAAAGAAAATTGGTCGACAGGGAAGTGAGGATCATTTCACAGGTTCAGCTTGAGGGCTTACCGAAGCAGGTTAAAGATGAACTTTTTGCGTCACACAGCAATGTACGTGGCTGTAACATTAGGCGTAGTTTTCATTAAACATTATTCAGCAGATATTAACGCCTTGACATGAAGATGTATAGTAGCAAAACAAAGGATCATTAATTGCTGACCCACTCAGTGTTGGATGTGCATTACTATGCGAATGAGTAATTAGTTGCTTAAACTTAAAAACTTTGACAGATCGCCTGTACTCTGGGGAGGAGACGTTATCTTGGATGTTATCTGAATTGATGGAACTGCTATTCTTTCAGACAGCTACATGTTTAAGCTATTCCCCTGACTAAAATATGGCCTCTCACTATTAGAGCCTTTGGTTGTAATGAAAAGCATGCTCCACCTGTTGATACCGATTTCGCGACATCGGCTTGCCACTGGAGGTCAGTGCATGTATTCAGTCAACAGGACAGAATATAATAGCACGAACCATCACATTGAGGCTAAGGTAGACTTTAGACCATACAACATGAATATTATTTTCATAATTTCAGGCATATAATGGGCGTGCTTCATTATGTCTGCATTTATTGTAGGCCTAATCAGCACTTTAAATTATTTCTGATATCGGAACTTTTTTACTCTCGATCGTCAGCCTCACTTGCGCACAAAGTAGCTCTTTCTCTGTTTCGCAAGTAATTTTATATATAAATTTCCTTACGGCTCTTGAACAGATACGTGCCATATAGACTGTTTGTCATGCCTTGTCAGAAATTTAATCGCACTTTAATTAGGAGTTTCTCACATTTACAGAATATGGTTATATAATACCAAGTTGTATGAAACTTCTTCAGAGCCCATGTTCTCACCAGTGCTGTTCCTTGATGCATTCGTTGTGTTTTTTTAGCAGTATTCGTACAGTCTCCTAGTAAAATTCCTGCCAAAATTATAAAATGAGAAAAAAGTTTCGAGGTGTCTCGCACTTCACGATGCTTTCAGCGACGAAGAGTATATCTTCATCCACTTTGCTTGTACTGCCTTCATCAGCCCACTTGATATTCACTCTTATGTTTCAGGGATCAGAGAGTGATATTAAATCAAGGGGCCGTTTTAATTTAGGTTCTTTTTCTCGGGATTCGCTTTCCCCGTCAAAAGTTTCGTAATGTTGAGAAACGTACGAGAAAAAATACTACGATAAAAAGCACTAAGAACCATGCTCTTAAATTGGTATTGCACTCAAGAATACAAAGGAATAAAGAAAGAGCTCGGCGAGTTCTCAATACCTACATTTGCTATCACTTTGAAGAGCAATAAACTCTTGAAGGACTCATGTTGTTTTTCAAGTTTTCATTTTTTTCATTATGCAACTTTCTCGTTAGAGTGCGCCTTTCATAACGACATTATTCCTCGCCACTTCATTTGCTAGTTTAGTTTTATGAAATGCGAAGCATTTCTTAGCGAACTTCAGCGACTTTGAGCGTATCTATCTATCTATCTATCTATCTATCTATCTATCTATCTATCTATTTATCTATCTATCTATCTATCTATCTATCTATCTATTTATCTATCTATCTATCTATCTATCTATCTATCTATCTATCTATCTATCTATCTATCTATCTATCTATCTATCTGTCTGTCTGTCTGTCTGTCTGTCTGTCTGTCTGTCTGTCTGTCTGTCTGTCTGTCTGTCTGTCTGTCTGTCTGTCTGTCTGTCTGTCTGTCTGTCTGTCTGTCTATCTATCTATCTATCTATCTATCTATCTATCTATCTATCTATCTATCTATCTATCTATCTATCTATCTATCTATCTATCTATCTATCTATCTATCTATCTATCTATCTATCTATCTATCTATCTATCTATCTGTCTATCTGTATCTATCTATCTATCTATCTGTCTATCTATCTATCTATCTATCTATCTATCTATCTATCTATCTATCTATCTATCTGTCTGTCTGTCTGTCTGTCTGTCTGTCTGTCTGTCTGTCTGTCTACGACTTTTAGCTCTCCTGGTCGTTCCGATAGGTATCGATACCAAACATTGTATGGCAGAACATGATTGTATCGATAACATATTTGACTAGTCATAACTTGAAAATCATGACCCTTATGTCATGAATGTCATGATTTACATTTCATGGTCCTGCAGCTCTTGCGGTGGTTTCGTTCACATGGCATGTTGCAAAACTGGTATGGTATGACAGATTGCATGGCAAACAGAAGCGACCGACCCTAACATAAAAATCATGACATACGCGTGACTACATGCCACGTTCGCGACAACATGCCACGCTCATGATGCGCTCACTGCCATTTTGCTAGCGTCACATATACCAAATTTGGTATTACGGTACGTGAATAGATTATGAAGGTATGTGACTGATATGAACATGATAACCATTAGATGCGTGTCATGTAACAACATGAACACATGTCATGCTCATGATGCGCTGGCGGTGTTTCGCTGCTTCACTTATACCAAATTTGGTATTACGGGACGTGAATCGATGACGAAGGTATCATACTGGTGCAAACATGATGAACATGTGATGCGTGTCTTTTAACAAACAAGACTACATGCTACGTACAAGAGCTATGTACATGCTACGTACAAGAGCTATGTACATGCTACGTACATGCTACGTACATGATAATCATGACACAGAAGTCATGTACGGCATCATTTACTTCCACTTCATGATGCGCTCGCAGCCGTTTCGCTAGCTTCCCGTAAGCCGAGTTTGGTATTACGTGACGTCAAGGATGACGAAGGTATGTGACTGGTGCAAACATGATAATCATAAGATGCGTGTCATGTGAGAACATGACTACATGCCACAGTCAGGGAGCGAATACATTTCGATGTGACGCGGTGCTCGCCGGCGTTCATTTCGTTGCGTCACGCCGGCGTTGCCAAGGCAGGCGCCGGTCCTGCCATATACTCACAGGCACACACCACGCTGCGTTGCCTTGACGCATGCGCGTTTCAGCGCGTCCGGCGTCCCACCTTCACGAAAAGAGGAAGACGTAGTGTTGTCTAGGTAACGCATCGGCACGAAATGCATCATGTCGCATTTCGCGCCGGTTTCCGTCAGGCTGCGCCGACGGACGCTGGTCACGCCGGTCGCGCCTGGCGTTGGACTATGGAGAGCTCGCGTTTTGCTAACGTAGTGATGCTCTGCTCAGCGTGAGCGCGTGTCAACGCCACATTGGGGTATGTTGGGAGGACCTTCATGATGCGCCTGTGACGGTTTTGCTAGCTCCACTTATACCGAACTTGGCTCCACTTATACCGAACTTATACCGAACAAAATTTGTGACTGGTGCAAACATGATAATCCTGACACCCATGTCATGAACATGGCAACATACCACGCTCATAGCGTTCTCGCGGGCGTTTCGCTTGCTCCATATATACTAAACTTGGTATCACGTGACGTCAATAGATGGCAATGGTAAAGGACACATCCAAGCATAATAATCTTGACGCGTAGGTCATGTACGACATCATTTACTTCCACCTCCTAACGTTGTGCTGATTTTAAAGTGACATATGAACCTTTGTCATTCGTTCTTCGCATATAATCGATTCTCACTGTACGTGGGATCTGGCAATTTGTTTTTATTTTGTTGTCTTACTATCACCCAATTTGAGTTATTTTTTGTAAACGTGCTTTTATGAGAGCTGCAGCAACTTGCGCTCAAAAATCTCATGCTAGTACAGTTCGAACAGTTTCTCAGCCTTACTTTTTCTCAAAATAGTACAAGGTCCCTTTGCGTGTTATCAGAATAATATTCTAGCATCGCGAATCGATAATATATTTAGTGCCAAGAAACCAGAAATATTACATTACATCTCTGGGAAGCTAAGGGATGAAGTTTTTGCTGTTGCACTCGTTAGTCTGTTCGGCACATATAAAATTAACGAAGCACTAATATTATTACAATATTTTTCATTCGTTTCTTGCTATACTTTTATCCATGTCAACTTTTCTGTTCTAATTCAGAACACATATATATACATATATATATATATATATATATATATATATATATATATATATGTATATATATATATATATATATATATATATATATATATATATATATATATATATATATATATATATATATATATATATGTATATATTATGTTGCTTCGCAGGGTCATCCCAAGTGGGGAACGCGGATTTATAGCCATGCCAAGTAAGCAGGCCCATTGACGTGCGTCGCAAAACTATTTTTTAAATCAATTGACGACCGAGGGAAGCTGACGCTTGTAGGCGCTTAGGCTATGGTCGCCACCAGGCGGTGTGTTGAGGCGTCTACAAAATTCCACTTCGGCTATCAGAAACCCACTGATTGGAAAGAGCACGTAGAAACTAACCTTCAAGGAGTGTGCCACGGTCTTGATGCATTACTTTACTATACCAAGAGCACTGTAAGAGGACAGTGTTGGATATAAAAGGCACGTTTGTAAAGCCTCCAGACTATGTGGCCGTGGCGCAATGGGTAGTTTGCCCGGCACCTGTTGCAGATCGAGAGGGCGTGGCTTCGACTCTTGTTGAAGAAACGTCTTTTTTCATTTCTGACCGTGCCTGTTTTCCATCATCATTTCCGTGGCAGAAATTCCTCACTGAAATCTTAATGAACCCTGGCATAAAGCACGTTTTTGTTTAAAGAAAAGAGAGAGGGGGGGAGATTGTAGGAGATGAAGAGAAAGAGGCAGAAATACACAAAAAGAGAAACATAAAAAGTGTGACAAATAGGAAGAAATAGTCGAAAAAGGCAATAGAAAGAAACTTATACAAAGAAAGGGCGAAAAAAAAACTGAAAAAAAGAATGAAAACAATGAAAAGCAAGGAAACCGGCCAGCTACGAGGTTTCATAAGTCGTGGCCTTCCTAGTGCGAAGCTGCCATAATTTTTTTCTCCGGCCAGCAGCCCGGGTGAGGCGTGGTGCTACACCCTATTTAAGAAGCCCAGCTGGGTATCTCAAGTACAGTATCCAGAGAAAGCTATGGGCTTTAGCATATCCTGCGGATATCTTCTCTCATTAAGACTCGAAAGGCGCACGTGGCATGCCCATCTAAATATGTCCTATAACGTGAAGAAGTAAATGACCGTGTTCAAAATTCAGATCATTATGACCCATTGTTTTGGTGGTTATCTTACTTTCGACGCATGCACCATGATCATATGTAAAAGCTAGGACGCGTATCACGAGGAAACATTGTGATACTTGAATTTTTCGACTACACAGAGAACGGTAGTTATCGAAACTGTGCCTTTTGGAGAAACGACGTGCAGTTCTGTCCCGGTCATCAAGCTCAAGGGTATCCCCTCTGCGCTCGTTCTCAATATATCGAACATCATTCTAGGCTGCCACATCAAGCTGAACAACTAGACATGTGGCACGAACCATGTAGCCCGAATGTTCACCATCGTGAGAGATTTCATTTCAAAGGCAGCCAGGGGTAGCGTCTGCAACGAATCTTCGAAGCTGGGCTATACACGTGATATCCCGGACTGTGAAGAGAAATCCCCAAAGTGTGCTGGCAACGAGTTCGTTGCCGAGATACTGCGCTCGGCACGTTGTTTATAACCGCGAGTAATGCTCCGTGGTAGGCGTTACTTCATTTTAATAGTGTGTCGTCGACCAGAACACAGCCTGAAGTCCTTTATAGCTACTCATCTCCTAGCTTATGCAGATTAGAACCACTACGCAGAGAGAACGAATATATATATATATATATATATATATATATATATATATATATATATATATATAATATGTGTGTGTGTGAGTGTGTGTGTGTGCTTGGTACGCATGTGCGTGCGTGCGGGTGCGTGTGATCTCCGTTCTTCGCAAAAACATACTAGAGAGGAGACAGCCTGTGTAAGCAAGCGTTTCGTAAGTCCCAGCATGACGTGGCGATGTTCATTAACCGTGAATCATGGTACTCATAGGGTGCCCGTCCTAATTCCTCTATATATATATTCAAGCACTATTTCAGGATGGCAGGCGTTGCACTTGAATATCTGAAAGTCAAGGTGCCACGGCGACATGTTGGCGCAGCTGCAAGGCATTTGAAGCAACGACGTTAGAGACAGAACTATATCGTGAGGTGCTTTTTTCTGTGTCTTTACCTGTAAATGTCAAGCTAAGCTCGAAACCAATATTATAGTTCACCATAGGTTAGCTGCAACTACTCGAAAAAGTTGGTTATGCTTGAGAAATCTGAGTAAATTAGTGAAGGATATCTCAGCCCACAGGTGTGTTACCTACCCATGGTTGCAAACAACCATAAAAGTAAGATGCGCCATCTGCACGGAAGGGCTGCTACCTATAACGAGATGCACCTATAGTGAGTGCTACTGTAGATTACGAAGGAAGTTTCTTGTAAAGTTTATTCAAATGCAAAACGAGTTCCTTGATTCATATTACTTTCTTTCAGACAACTAGAAAGCTGTCCAGAATTATAAGTGTAATGTCACACTGCTGAGATTCCAGACTAATTGCTGGTTTTATACCGGACGATAAAATAGACAAAATCGCCGAAGAAACTCAGGGCACATGTCATGCAGAAAATTCAGGAAAGCGTTAGTATGTCGTTAGTCTACGTCTTTTCTTTTCATTCCTATAACACTGATAAAATGGTTATATGAACAGTAACTTACTGCATAAGTATATTGCTTTTAGTATGAAAGCACATAAAAGGCACTTAGAAATATATGCTTAGCAGTAATTCAGTAGTAGCTCCTTGCTTTCAGGCAGACAAATATTGTGTGTGCTTGTATGCTGAATGTGTCAAAATCTTAGTATCTTGTAAGTGTGAATACACTTTATAAGCGACCCCAAACCATCCACCGCCCTCGGCGGCGTCTGCAGTCTTCTCTCAATCTTTAAAAGAAATAGGATTTGGCGGGCCGCAGCGCGACGCTCTACCAAATAAGCCACGGACGCGACGCTGATATCGGTGTCGCTCCTCCGCTCTCCTCGCTAGCTGCAGCTGCGCACGCACCCCTCTCTCTCGCGCACCCGCCTTCTCTCTCAGTCTCCCGTCGAGAGCGGGTCATGCGATGGACGTCCCGGAGGCAACGCTACCATCTGGATATAAGGCGCGTTACTGACACCGATATATATATATATATATATATATATATATATATATATATATATATATATATATATATATGAGAGAGAGAGAGAAGACTGCGGACGCCGCCGACGGCGGTGGATGGTTTGGGGACGCTTATAAAGTGTATTCACACTTTTCACACTTAATATATATATACTTGTTTTTTTGAAAAATTTATCTGCTGCATGCAATACCGTCCTTTCCTTTCTCAAGAACAGCACCCAATACAGATTAAGCTTGGTGATCTAGCCTGGGGTGAACGTTTATGCGAAAAAGAAAAACTGGGGCACCATTAAGCTTCACCTTCAAAAATTAAAAGCTATAGCAATCCGCCCTTCCCCTTGATTTCTTCATCATCGTTATTTGTCGGCTTCGTATAGTACTGTGAAACCAAAAACGCACCACTTGGCTGATTAACATTTTTTAGACATTATTTATAGAAGTAGAGAAAAAATTTGAAGGAAAGGGCGATTTCTTCACAGTCCCATACGTTTTTTTGTTTTTTTTTCATCACGTATAACACCCTAAATTGACTCATGCGTATGGCAGAAGTGCCATTATCTAGATTAAGATTTCCTCAGATTGTTTACCTAAAAACAAGGGTACGTATGCTGTACTCCACGGGAAAAAACCAGGAACCTCCAAAACGCACTTGAAGTTTACACAATAAAGAAATCGGCGCTATAATCTCAAACGTTTCTGACGAAGCTGTACAAAATACCAATGATGATTACTATTCGTTGTTTTGCAGACCACATATACTAGCTGTAAAAATCATAACTTGTTCAAAAAATGCCAATCACATTTTGTTTTATTCACAATGCCTAAGAAATACCTTGCAAATATTGTCTGAGTTCCACAAAGGCATGCAGAGTGTGTTGTTAACAACAGAGACATGCTTTTAAAAAGCTGCCTTTTTTGCACATTACAAACGTCTTGTGAAAGCACTACTGTACCGCTGAACTTTTTTTTTCATGTTCATGTGAGCTGTGTTGTAGAATACTTTATTAAAAATTTTGGATGACAATTGAGCAAGCTCTTAGACTACATAAGCTAACTATGCCCTGCTCAACTGGCTTAAATAAATACCACCAGAATCACTTGAACAAATAATCTGCAAGTTGCTAACGTAGCACTCTTTCCTACTTGCGCTGAAAAAACATGCTAATAGGATTACTTTTCGGAGCTTGGTTTTCATGAAAGGATAAAATTGAGAAATGATACAAATCTTTTTGTAAAAGAAAGACTTTGCAACGTTGTTTTCTGTTAATTTTATGTGTTTTGCTCACGCTAATTAGACTTTTTGTCTGCAGTAGTTTATAAATAAATAAATGAATTAGTGCAAAGTTACTTGGAAGAAAGATCGTTTGTTTGATGCGACGTCAGAAGGGTGCTTGTTGGAAGTATTTTTTGCCCAAATAGTTTGATGCCCTAGGAAAGAAAACATGACAAATTGATTATGGTTGCCCATGATAGCCAGGCCAACTATTTAGTTCTGATTTAAATGCCATTAAAGTAAAAATATACAGCAAATGCACCTTCATTGAGATGTCAAAGTCGAACTCACTTCTAACTTATTGCATGCAAACTCAGATTTTGCTGTATCACCTCGGTTAGCACTTGCTTCTCACGTTTTCTACCGTTCCTGCAGGTTTTTTTTTTTCTGCTGCCGGTGGTGCCAGTAGCAGTCCAGTTTTAGTTTTTCAGCGCATCGTGAAGACACACGCACGCACGCACGCACGCACGCACGCACGCACGCACGCACACACACACACACACACACACACACACACACACACACACACACACACACACACACACACACACACACACACACACACACACACACGAATCAACTAAGAGAACAAGCCCAAGTGATAATACAGGCCTAAAGGCTCGTAATCTTTTAAATAGGTTCTTTGAATTTGTCAGCACAGAGAGATTACAAAATCCACTTATAACGAATATCGAATACGTGACATAATCGAGTTACTGGCGGCGAAAAAGAACAAAATATGTTCGCTGAATTAATATTTCTTCACAAAGAATGAAAGTGTTCTGGAGCTTAGTACGGAACGAGATTATGGACTTAACGCTATCTGGCACCGAAGAAGCTCGTGAAGAAACGTCTTGGCTGCGAGTGGGAAGACGGATGAGCTTGATTCTTCTCCGTTGCCTTGTACACTGGCCTTAAGATTCTTTGAAGTTGTGAGCAAATACTTAGGAGAAGCTCTCGCGATAATGATGAACAAATTCGAGCTCTCAAATATTTATCCCATGCGAACGATCTCGCTTTGACGTTCATATGCCATGGCACGTATAGAAATCGTGTAAGGTCACGTCTTCGTTTTTAGTTTGTTTGCTTAGTTCGCTCAACTACAGCTACCACTATAAACACGAATGCAGAAGCCACTGCCCTTCAATTTAGCGCTGCATCGAAGCAACTCTCAGAACTACTCTACAGAACTCAATAATTCTATTTTCTGTATTCTCGGTTTATATAGCCTTCGACATTTATCTAATGGAAGCAATGTTCATCTTTCAGAGCCACCGCTTCGGTGTTACCACTGCTATCAATCACTCCCATATCTTGTTCAGTGAGGCTGTAAATGTTTGTTCTACACTATCCAATGAATAGTGCGATAATTTTTCGTGAAACATCAAGCTTTCCATCTATCGCCTAAAGCACTGTGGCATGAAGTATAAGTACTCTCTAGTGAGTTGTATTCATTTATAAAATAATTGCTATGTTTGCCGATGTTGGTAATATATTAAGCGACATTTTCTTTTTCGTCCGTATACACTTTTGTTTTTGAATATGTGGGGCCATATTTGTTGCATACTTTAGCTTTAATACATGTGCATTTAATTTCGTTTTCTCATTGCTTATGGCTTCTAGACTGCATTTATATGTTTTCTTTGTCTGTTTTTATAGCAGTGATACTTGCTGCTCTACTAACGATATGTGCTACCTACTAATGATACGAAGCCCCCAAGCAGCTCCTGCAATGAATCTTTCACACACTATGCATTATAGAAATACAAGTTTATTCCGATACAACAAAAACTAAGTTGGCCTTTAAATATATGATAGTACAGGTTAATCTTTTTTTCCTAAGAGCTACGCATTACTAACAGGGATGTTGCTTGGTTTATTCGCAATATCTAGGGCCTATCAGCTATATGCGGCTGAGATGAGTGTGGAAAAAAATTGTCATTCTAAACAAGTAGGTGCCACAGAAATTGGGTGTGTTTCACTGCTTTCCCACTGCTCCCCCACTGCTCCCCTAAAAAAAAAGTATGCAATACTGAGCCCAACAAGTGGCCGCGAAGCGATGTGGATGTGAACACTACAAAGGCTCTTGAGAATACGCTAAGGTCTAAGCCAACAACAACCTACCCATGCGGTGTCTGGGACTGTCTGTGGCTTAACTCAAACCTCTATTTGCTGAGAATCAGAACAGAAACATTCTAGCACCGCTTAGCTAAAGCCTAGAAACAATCTATATGCAAGCAGATTAGTCTTCAGAACCGTTCAGCTTCGCTTTTTTGACGCTTACGCAGATTCGTGCAAACTTCGCCAATACTTTTTTTATAGCGGAGCTGAGACATTTTTCCTTGTGACATGCGGTGTTATCAGAAAACAACTGTCATCATGATAAGCCTCCACCTTCTAGCGCGTTGCTGGACCGTGGCGCTTTCTCTTGATTTGTTTTTTAAAGACGATAGTCTTTAAAAATTCTTCGATGCAGAAATTTTGGTCTGTCTGTCTGTCTGTCTGTCTGTCTGTCTGTCTGTCTGTCTGTCTGTCTGTCTGTATGTCTGTCTGTCTGCACATTTGTCTGTTTGTCCGGTCTTAACGATACTTTAAACTGCCTTACATGATACTCCAAACGGCCGACCCCACCCGCAGCGCCTGCCAATAATGCTCACGATTTAGCGTTCATACTTGTGCAATTGTCAATTAAAAGCAATTATTGCGTATATCTGAGGCACCACAACAAAACGTCAATATTCCGTATGTTTGTCTTTTACTAGAAAAGGCATACATAAGTAATTCTCAGGACCACAGCCCTTTTCACGCTGCGCTGACAATGCAAAGCTTGCACAAAAAGGCAAGTGATTCCAACCCTTTGCTAAGGCGACACGGTAGTGGCACCTACCCGTCGCATTCGGTTCTACACCTTATCACCTGCGACACGGGCACGCATGCCACGCACTTCGTTTTTCCAAGATAACTGCCAGATAGCGCTCGTGTTTCACGTGTGACGCGACTTGATGCGCTCGTGTGCCTCCGCTGCACGCTCGAGGCACTCTAACCTCCAAAGTACCATTCACAAATTTTCTTGCGCAGAACATCAAATAGACGTTTAATTCACTCTCTCCAGACGCAACACTATCGTCTTTCGATAAGATTTGTAGTGTAACACGCAGATTCGGGGCCTTTTTTTTTTCAACCTCAGCTCGCTCCCCGAATAAGTATACGCCAGGCAGATCGGCTACTTAGCTAGTGGTAGACCTAGTTAATTAAGCCACCATATGCTGAGACCAAGCTCGTTAAACGAAGTCATGTTATGATCGAGCTAAATAAGCTCTGTCTTGCTAAGAACAAGCGAATCCAAATTATCTCTTACAAAGACCGACATTATAGAGACCATGGTACTTAGGACAACAATAACTACAATGAAACTAATGTCGACCTTGGTAATAGAATTAGCTGATGAAGTTCGTGTCTAATTAAATCTCGCTAATTTACTCGATGCAAAATCTGATAAGTCACTTAATGAACATGTAGTAAATATAGGTGTGTAAATAAATATAAAAATTAAAGCAAGTTATTTATTGCGTGCTCATTCGAGCTCCTATTAAATGTTTCGCATGTTATGCGAAGGCTCGTTATTACTTTGAAAAAAGAGTTTTCATTATTCTAGGGCTAGTATTACTCATATGCAGTTTGACCAAATAATGACGGCTAGTAACTCACTGCAACCACAATATTTATGCTCAGTTAGCTTGCACTATGACGTGCAATGTGACGACACCGTTTGCTGGACAAGAAAGTGCATAATAGAAGAAACCCAGTATGCGCAACTATACTCGCGGACAACGTTTCTTGACAATAAAGGGAAAGCTACGCAGGTGGAGCTTCTGCACAAGTGCTTCTACGCGAAGTAGTTCGGTTTGGCACACGCCCCGCACCGCTATGCAAAGTGATGGCAACGCGCGCTCAGCGTTTCATTTTGAAGTAGACGCCTCTCAGCGTTTGAAGCACTGAAAAAAGCATGGCTTTCTCACGTGCGTGAAAACTCAAAGTGACACCAAGAAAACAAACCAATGCAAGTATATTGCTAGTGTGAACTGCGTGGTAACTAACAAAGCATCATGTACGAATATTTCTGTTATGTATGTCATGTATGTATGTATGTCAAATGTCTATGTATCTCATATTTCTGTTATCCCACGCAGAATAAAACGACGCAGTTGTGGATTGCATTTATCAGCGGTCACATGCATGTGATTTGGGTCTGTAGCCTTGGCCTCACTGCCATAAAACGTTCCCCGGGAGTACAGGTCCCCATATACACTTGAAGGATGACAGGTGCCGTCGCAAGTATGCAGCGCAGCAAAGTGCACTTGCGGCTTATGAAAAGGGTTAACTGAGCCGGAGTGGACTTAGTCTTCACTTCGAAGAAGACTGAGCAGACCAAGCTGAATGAGTTCTGGTTATGCCAAGTTAAAAGCTGGAAGAAAGCTGGGTCGTCACGAGATCCACAGATTTCTCCAGGCTTGCAGCACTAGTGAAAGAGAACCACATTTTCGTTTACAATATAAAGATGCCGAGTTTAGAGCCCAGCAATGATAATTGCATCATTGTGTTTTTTTGTCTATGTACCAGCTGGTGTCCGTGCTGCTGCTTGTGGAATGGTTTTTCTCCTTTTCGTTTTCATATACAAAAGAAAACCTCATTATGCCACTTCGTTCCTTTAATGTCTATTTAAGAGTGCAGTTCACCATAACGTTTCATCATCATCATCATCATCATCATCATCATCATCATCATCAGCCTGACTACGTCTACTGCAGGACAAAGGCCTCTCCCATGTTCCGCCAGTTAACCCGGTCCTGTGCTTGCTGCTGCCAATTTATACCCGCAAACTTCTTAATCTCATCTGCCCACCTAACCTTCTGTCTCCCCCTAACCCGCTTCCCTTCTCTGGGAATCCAGTTAGTTACCCTTAATGACCAGCGGTTATCCTGTCTACGCGCTATATGCCCGGCCCATGTCCAATTCCTCTTATTTATTTCAACTATGATATCCTTAACCCCCGTTTGTCCCCTAACCCACACTGCTCTCTTCTTGTCTCTTAAGGTTACACCTACCATTTTTCTTTCCATTGCTCGCTGCGTCGTCCTCAATTTAAGCTGAACCCTCTTTGTAAGTCTCCAGGTTTCTGCTCCGTAGCTAAGTACCGGCAAGATACAGCTGTTTTATACCTTCCTCTTGAGGGATAGTAACAATCTACCTGTCATAATTTGAGAGTGCTTGCCGAATGTGCTCCACCCCATTCTTATTCTTCTAGTTACTTCAATCTCGTGGTTAGGCTCTGCGGTTATTACCTGCCCTAAGTAGACATAGTCTTTTACAACTTCAAGTGCACTATTACCTATCTCGAAGCGCTGCTCCTTTCCGAGGTTGTTGTACATTACTTTCGTTTTCTGCAGATTAATTTTAAGACCCACCTTTCTGCTCTCCTTGTCTAACTCCGTAATCATGAGTTGCGATTCGTCCCCTGAGTTACTTAGCAATGCAATGTCATCGGCGAAGCGCAAGTTACTAAGGTATTCTCCATTAACTCTTAACCATAACTGTTCCCATTCTAGGCTTCTGAAAACCTCCTGCAAGCACGCGGTAAATAGCATTGGGGAGATTGTGTCCCCCTGCCTTACACCCTTCTTGATTGGTATTCTGTTGCTTTCTTTATGAAGCACTATGGTAGCAGTTGATGCCCTGTAGATTTCTTCCAGAATGTTTATATATACTTCATCTACGCCCTGATTCCGCAGTGTCTGCATGACGGCTGATATTTATACTGAATCAAACGCCTTCTCGTAATCTATGAAGGCTATGTATAGTGGTTGGTTATACTCTGAGCATTTCTCTATTACCTGATTGATAGTATGAATGTGGTCAATTTGAGTAGCCTGTTCGAAATCCTGCTTGTTCCTTTGGTTGATTGAACTCTAATGTTTTCTTTACTCTATTAGCAATTACCTTTGTAAATAGCTTGTATACTACAGAGAGCAAGCTGATCGGCCTGTAATTCTTCAAGTCCTTGTCATCTCCTTTCTTGTGTATTAGGATGATGTTAGAGTTCTTCCAAGACTCCGGTACCCTTCCCGTCAGGAGACACCTCGTAAACAGGGTGGCTAGTTTTTCTAACACAATCTGTCCTCCATCTTTCAGCAGGTCTAATGTTACCTGATCCTCACCAGCAGCTTTGCCTCTTTGCATGCTCTCCAAAGCTTTTCTGACTTCTTCTATTATTACTGGTGGGGTGTCATCTGGGTTACTGCTAGTTCTTATAGTATCAAGGTCGTGGTTGTCTCGGCTACTGTACAGATCTCTGTAAAACTCCCCCGCTATTTTAACTATCCTATCTATATTGGTAGTTATTTTGCCTTATTTGTCCCTTAGTGCATAAATCCGACTTTTGCCTATCCCAAGTTTCCTCTTCACTGCTTTGACGCTTCCTCCGTTTTTCAGAGCGTGTTCAATTCTCTCCATGTTATACCTTCTTACATCGCATACCTTACGCCTATTAATCAACTTCGAAAGCTCTGCCAGTTCTATTTTGTCTGTTGTACTTGAGACTTTCATGATTTGACGCTTCTTAATTAGGTTCTTCGTTTCCTGGGAAAGCTTGCCAGTGTCCTGTCTAACTACCCTGCCTCCAACTTCCACTGCACACTCCGTAATGATACTCGTCAAATTATCATTCATTGTATCTACGCTAAGGTTGGTTTCCTCACTAAGAGCCGAGTACCTGTTCTGCAGCGACACCCTGAATTCCTGTACTTTCCCTCTCAGTGCTAGCTCATTAATTGGCTTCTTGCGTATCAGTTTCTGTCGTTCCTTCTTCAAGTCTAGGCGAATTTGAGACCGTACCATTCTATGGTCACTGCATCGTACCTTGCCAACCACTTCCACATCCTGCACGATTCCTGGGTGTGCAGTCATTATAAAGTCTATTTCGTTCTTATTTTCGCCATTAGGGCTCCTCCATGTCCACTTGCGGTTTTTTCGTTTTCGGTAGAAGGTATTCAAAATCCGCAAATTATTGCGTTCTGCGAATTCCACTAGTAGCTCTCCTCTGGCGTTTCTAGTGCCGATGCCATAATCTCCTACTGCCTGGTCTCCAGCCTGCTTCTTCCCTACCTTTGCATTAAAGTCGCCCATCACTATAGTATACTGTGTTTTTACCTTGCTCATTGCCGATTCTACGTCTTCATAGAAGCTTTCAACTGAAGCGTCATCATGGCTGGATGTAGGCGCATAAGCCTGTACTACCTTCATCTTGTATCTTTTATTCAGTTTAATTACAATACATACCACCCTTTCATTAATGCTATAGTATTCCTCTATGTTGCCAGCTATGTTTCTGTGAATTAGGAACCCCATTCCCAGTTCTCTTCTGTCTGCCAAGCCCCGATAGCAAAGGACGTGCCCATTCTGTAGCACAGTATAGGCCTCATCTGTCCTCCTAACCTCACTGAGCCCTATTATATCCCATTTAACACCCTCTAGCTCCTCGAATAGTACAGCTAGACTTCCCTCACTAGATAAGGTTCTAGCGTTAAATGTTGCCAAGTTCAGGTTCCAATGGCGGCCTGTCCGGATCCAGAGATTCTTAGCACCCTCTGCCTCTGCTGCGGCACCCTCTGCTGCGATGGGTGTGCGGCGATGGCGTAGTGGTTAGAGCATCCGCCTCGCATGCAAGAAGTCCGTGGTTCAAATCCCGGCACCGCGCAGTTCCCAACCGGATTTTAAAAAAAAATCCGCGTGTTGATGGAACTGCATTAAGAGGCCTGGGGTGCGGCCTCACCGGTAACCACCGCCGGGAACGCACTCCCTCACCAGAGAAGGATTGGCCACCCTGGTGCAGTATCTGGCCACTACCTCCCACATGAATACGTCAAATAACTCACGGCCCTCAGTCCCCAGCAGCTGCGAAGCAACTGACCACGGCGGCGGTCAGATCTGCATAACGTTTCATTGTAATGCAAATAAAAATTGTCAGATACCACGTACAGTGGGAATCGATGGTATGCGAAGCACGAATGAGGAAGGTTGATATGTCACTCTAACATCAGCACAATGTTACGAGGTCGAGGTAAATGATGTTGTACATCACTTACGTGTCATGATTATTATGTTTGGATGTGTCGTTTACCTTCGTCATTTATTCACGTCAAGTGATACCAAATTTAGTATATGTGTACACTATGAGCGACGTATGTTGTTGCGTTCTTAAAAGACCCGCTTGTCAACATTAGCATGTTCGCACCAGTCATATACTTTCGTCATCAATTGACGTCACGTAACACCGTATTCAGTATATGTGGAGTTCGCAAAACAGCCGCGAGCCCATCATGAAGGGCCCAATATACTCCTATGTAGCGTCGACGCGCGGGCACGCTGGGCACAGCGACGCTACGTTAGCAAAACGCGAGCAGTCTATAGTCTGACGGCAGGCGCGACCGGCGCGACCAGCGTCTGTCGGCGCGGCCCGACGGCAACGGATGCGAAATGCGACATGCTGCATTTCGCGCCGATGCGTTCCCTAAACAACACTGCGTCTCGCTCTTTTCTTAACGGAGGGACGCCGGACGCGCTGAAACGCTGATGCGCCAAAGCAACGCAGCGCGTCGCGCGTCTGCGAGTATATGGCAGCACTGGCGCCTGGCGTGGCAACGCCGGCGTGACGCGACGAAATGAACGCCCGCGACCACGCGCACCGCGTCACGTCGAAATGTATTGGCGTCTTGACTGAGGCATGTAGTCACGTTCTCACAAAACACGCATATCATGATTATCATGTTTGCACCAGTCACATACCTTCGTCATCCATTGGCGTCACGTAATACTAAATTTGGCATATGTGATGCTAGCAAAATGGCCGTGAGCGCGTCATGAATGGGGCATGTAGTCATGTTGTTACATGACACGCATGTCGTGATTATCATGTTCGGATGTGTCATTTACCTATTTCGTCCATTCATGTCGCGTAATACCGAGTTTAGTACATGTGCAGCTAGCAAAACGGCCACGAGCGCATCATGAGCGTAACATGTAATCATGTTGTTAGATAACATGCATCTCATGTTTATCGTGTTTGCACCAGTATCATACCTTAGTCATCCATTCACGTTCCATACAACCTAATTTGTGTAAGTGAGGCTAGCGAAACGGCCGCCAACGCATCATGAGCATGGCATGTAGTCATGTTGTTACATGGCACGCATCTCATGATTATCATGTTTGCACCAGTCACATACCTTCATCATCCATTCAAGTACCTTATTACGAAATTTAGTATGTGATGCTAGCGAAAAGGCCGTGAGTGCATCATGAGCGTGGCATGTAGTTATGTAGTTACATGACACCCATGTCATGATTTTTATGTTAGGGTCGGTCGCTTGGGTTCCGCATGCAATCATGTCATGCCATACGAGTTTTGCAACATGCCATGTGACCCGAACCACCACAAGAGCTGCAGGACCCTGAAACGTAAATCATGACATTCATGACATACGTGTCATAATTTTCATGTTATGAGTAACAAATATGTTTTTCATACAGTCATGTTATGCAATACCAAGTTCGGTATTGATACAATTGTCGAAACGGCCAGAAGAGCTAAAAGCCGTTGGTGGCTACATAGATAGATAGATAGATAGATAGATAGATAGATAGATAGATAGATAGATAGATAGATAGATAGATAGATAGATAGATAGATAGATAGATAGATAGATAGATAGATAGATAGATAGATAGATAGATAGATAGATAGATAGATAGATAGATAGATAGATAGATAGATAGATAGATAGATAGATAGATAGATAGATAGATAGATAGATAGATAGATTCAAAGTCGCCGAAGTTTAAAAATAACTTTTCTGCCTTCTCATTCGTCATAGAGCTGCCTGTAGACATGACTTCAGGAATTAGAGTATTAGGTCTGCTCCAAAATGTAGTTCGCTGGATACGAGAGCAATCAAGAAGTTTTCTTGTGCGTTTGAAAGAAGGGTCCCCGAATGAAAATCTTTCGCACTGAAAACGCGAGAGGGGCAGCTAACACACCAAATCGACAATTAGAAAATTTGGAGAACGTTCAGACAATTGAGACATATTCATAATTGACTGTGTGTCTGAGGACCACAGACCTGCAAATGCCACTGCAAAAAAAAAAAAAAAACTACTTCAAGAGGTTCTGAATCGACTTTCTCGTTCATTTAGTGGCGTCTTGAATGCTGACAAGGAATGCCCCGGTATTATTATTGTTAGATCAACGAATTGTGGAGGTGCTGAATAATTCGGCAGATTTAAAATCATTGAAACATGTCTATATAATTGGCGGGGGGGGGGGTGCAGGTAAAATCTTTAATCTTGATGAGATACTATTAGCATACTTAACGCCTAAGAATCAGCGAGAAAAATGCCAGCATATCCACGGGGTGAATGATGGAGAGTGGGGCGAAGCATCCGTCCGTCCATTCGTTCTTGCTTCCGTCCGTCCATGCGTTCATTCGTGTGACCGTTCATGCGTCCGTCCATGCATCTGTCTGTGTGTCCGTTCGTCCATCTAGTCAACACTCCAAGTACCACTATATCGCATCTTTTCATCATATATTCCGCATATAGAAGCACCCCCATCCAGCGGACATTCCAAGGACGAAACGAGAGGTGGAACACGCACACTTTCTTACGGCTTGCGCTTCGTGTCTACTTCCCACCTTTAACCACCTTGAGTTCATGGTATATGCTAGTTCACTGTATTCATGGCACTGCGGCCCAACGCTCGCTAAACCTTTTTAAAACCAAGGAGGTTACACTCAGCGAGTAAAACGTAGCAACCCTTTCTTGTCAGATAGGGCTCAAAGTACGTGCCAATGGCTGCTAACGGGTAAGGAGAGACAGGAGAATTCGTATGTTAGTTAACGCGCACGCTGCGAATTTTTATTGTTCAACAACGCACAGGAGAAATCTCCCACCGGCACCACCTTGCAGGTTCAAGCGTAAGACATGTTACGTACTATGACGAGGGACGAACGGGTGCCGCTTTATGTAGCTTCGCCCTTAAAAGAATAGCTTTATATGCTCAAACAACGAGTACCATGATGTAGCTGCTCCTCCTCCTCTCCTACATTTGTCCCCGAAACTTTTACTTCCCGATAAAAAGACCCCTTGAAGTAGAATCGCACGATTCTACTTCAAGGGCTTGTCGGTGTATGGTCAACGCATAATATCGTCTACCATTACGACCCCTTCCAGTGATTTATTGTGTGGTTGCATTGCTTTTACGAGTATTGTGCACGCTATCTAACTTAGTTCTAAGCTCTTTGTAAATTATTATTATTATTATTATTATTATTATTATTATTATTATTATTATTATTATTATTATTATTATTATTATTATTATTGGAAATAGATATGTACTAAATGTGATACTCCTTTTTTTGTGGCATCCTGGTATACGGTGGGACATTAACATTGTTCACCAAGAAATTCGGCAGATTCCACGCTTTGTTCAAATCGGTTTCAAGAGAGCAGTCTGCGAGTAATTGATAGGCTGAATATTTGGCGTTGAGCCAACCATTACGAAGTGCATTGACGTGTTTTTTTTTTTTTGTGAGTGTATTAGTTGCATGCACATCTTAGGCTTATAGGAAACATCGCCTACACTGGTGTTTAAGGTGTAACTTGTGGTCTGATATTACGCCAGCGCTTACGTTTAGAGCAAATGCGCCAGTGTTATCAAAAGGAGCGCATTTTACGGTGCGGCGACATTAGTTTCGTACGATACTTGTGTTTGTGTGTTGCCCCAGGGTTGAGCACTGCCTGCATATAACATGCTCTATCATAAGCCTCGCCTTTATAATGTTTATTTCACTCCTTCAAAAACAGAGTCAGCACTATAACCATATTTGTCATTAAGCCGACATGACACCAGTATAATTGGAGGAGTACGAGGTGTTATATACTTATGCAGGTAGAGTGGAAAGAAACAGGAACTCATGCGGCGTAGAATGTCTCAGCAACCTACAATTCAGAGATGACATACGACTATTTGGTAATGACCGCAATGAATTGTCAACACGACTGATGCATTAAACCAAGAAAGTCTTCAAGTGGACATAAAAATTAATATGACAAAGGCGAAGATGAAATGCAGACATCGGCGTGCCCACAAGAACATTATTTCTCAAGACAAGTTTTATCAAGAGAGCCTAATCAAGAAACTGAACTCCACCTTAGAATATCAATGGATTGGAGCACCTTCTGCGGGTACTTTGAAATATTGTTAGGAAATCTACCACTGCCTTTAAAGCCGAAAGTGCACCGTCACTGTATACCGCCACTTCCAACATATGGGGCTGAAACATCAAGGGCATGGAAGCAACAGAAGGAAAATTGGAGACCCTGCAGCGAGCAATGCGACGAGAAACAGAAAAGACGGGCGTAGTTTTCACTAGAGGCGCAAAGCTAAATGCACAGCTGAGGTGGTCGGTTTCTAGCTGGACCTGAGCATACAAAGTGATGCCAAGTTACACAAAGTGATGCAAATCTTCGAAGGTTATTCAAATTAATGCGAAGTGATGCGAAGTTCCTGTCGAGACCACCAGCGCAGCTAGACCTCATCGTTTCGGCAGTACTATGACGTAGGTACTTCGAATGAACTGGGTTCAGCAATGTTGCTTGGCTTCGAGCAGCGATTTGCGATATGCGCCCGCCCATGTCTGCGTCTCGCGCCGCACATTTTCGCCACGCGTTGGCTTTACACAAACTGAAGGAAACATTTGCAGTGTGTCGTGACGTTGTGTTAGGCGTGACCGAGTGGTGGCGCACCAACTAGGCAACGCGCGGAATTGTTATCGCAGTGTGTGTTTTTTTTTCTTTTCGCGTTGAACTGAATAATGCCGGATTAAGCAGCTCCATTGTTAGAAGTATTGCAGTGTGTTCAATATATCGAAGGCTGTTAGCTCGCAGGTCATGGTAAGGAATGACAGCCACGAGACCGCATTGTGAATAGAGGCGGAAACGCTTAAGGCCCGTGTACTCAGATTGAGGATAACGTTAAAAAACCTCAAGGAATCAAAATTTGTTGTAGCATTCACTATGGTGTCTCTCATAATCATAACATAGTTTTGAAAGTAAGCCCCAACAACTCGTATTTTGAGATCGGACGTTGGCACAGTGGCTCTAAAAGCGTAGCAGACAGCCTAGTGGACGTCAAACTAAAGAAATAGACTGAGACTAACCACGTAATGCATTGGAAACTAAGAGCAAAGAATGCTTGCCAAGGGATGGGAAACACAGTCATGGTTGAAGGAAGAGAAGTAGTTGAACGTAAAAACTGTATTGGGTTCTTCGGATGGCACTTTAGAAAGTTGCGGGCTGCTCCCACTTCGGAACAGAATGACAAAGAATCTATGCTGCGTCGCGGGCACTGCCACTGGTTCTGGGGACGAAATAAGAAGCTCACCGGGACAAAAATAAATCAGCTAGCGCTGCATAGTGTGAATGGAGATGGACAGGAGAGGTATTTGGAACGCAGAAAAAATACACGTGCTGAAAATGAAGAACAAGAATCGGGAAATATAACCAAAGTTCCCTCTTTCTCGCCCATTGGCCAGGTTCTCCTACACTTCAGAGAGTCTACGTACAAAACTGGAAAGTATCGTTGTGAACATCAGAGAAGTTATGGTAATTAATGAGTCAAATCAGTTTCTCCTAATAGATTATGATGACAGTTTCCCTCATAAAACCTTAATTTCAATGCTCAAATTCTTAGATGACAGGTTAGAAGATTTCTTGGTTTATGCACAAACACGCAACACAATAGGTACAGATTCTTTCGTCAATGAGGAAATAGCCGGCGCGGGAATCGTGTGTGAGTCGCATAGCTGGTCATTCGCCTTGAGTCTACCTGATTTCACTTCAGTTTTCGAAGCTGAGCTCGTGGCTGTAATCATGGCACTACGAAAACTCCCGATGGACGAGAGCCGGCGATAATAATAACAGATTCGCTTTGGGTTTTCATAGCCCTAGCAGCTTCACATAACTCGTGAAGTGTGACGATGTTACGGTACTTAGTTCCACCTCAGCTGAAGCACCTAAAAACAGTGTGGGTTCCAGGTCACTGTCGGTCAAAATAAATGATATGGCCGATGCTTCAGTCCACGCATCACTATCTCCCAATACTTCAGGTTCATCCTGTGGTAGAATACTTCACTGCAATCAGATATAAAAAATAGCAATTCACACAGATATAGGATGGAATCAATGGCTACATGGATGGGATACATGCACCAAAACTTCCCATCGAAGGCTCAGTGGAGCCAATTTCGTCTATAAGAAGTGACGATAACCATATTTCGGTGCCACGTTCGTTCATTAAATTTACGTAGGGCTGGTCTTGCGATATCTCCCCTCTGGCAATTCTTCGGAGAATCAGAAATTATTGCAGAATACTTTCTGTTCTGTCACCGATACTCCAATATTAAAACACCACTTCTTTTTGGTCCCCTTTCAAAAATAGTTATATCCTTTACTGAACAAATCGTTTGAGCTTCGGCGCCTGAGGTTTAGGATACTGCACAGGGAGGTGTTTGCTGCCCTGTGTAATTTCATTCAAACTGCTAAACGAGTACCATTTGATTGTTGTATTGAGAAATTTTTGTCATTCAAATGCGGTAAAACATAACTTATCTGTTCTAGATTGTTTTGATCAAATTTTTACGGCAGTCTGATATATTCATTCATTGTAATACGTATCACTGCCATTAAAATTATTTTGTTTTAATTCTTTTTAAATCTGCTAACGTTTAAAAATGACCTTCGAAATACTCAACTACACATTCTTGGCCCCAATCCTCCAGAGTGCGTAAGTCCTCTTGTGTTTTTTAAAGAAAAATAAAAGAAACAAACATAAAAACCAAAATATTTGAACCAAAATAATTATAACGCAACAAAAAATTGAAAGGCACTGCATTTGTTCATCGGCTTGTTCGGTTGGACACTGATCTTCACTGTTACTCTGAAGAAACCAAAACTAAACTGACATACGCAGCCTTACTTAACATTGTGATTAACATTGGCCACTATCCTCTGTGTGTTATTATTGTAATTTTGGTGTAGCTTTTTTGTGTTATGCTGTTTCGTACTTGATTATACCGGACGTAGTGTGCCTTTGTCCGACTAGACAAAGCTGCGCCAGCAACGAACAGTGACAATGCCATTGTGTGATTGGACAGCTGGCTCAATACATCACCGTGCATTGTTTGAGCTCGAATGCTATGCTGATTCTTTATTTCCGGTTCTAAGTTACTGACGTCTAAACCAATGGAAAAAGTAAATGAGGCCATGCCCGAAACATTTGCACCATTTTCTTTGTCCTCAACTACGGGTTGATGGAAATCAAGTACCGTACCATTGTTATCTCTCTCACACGAACGCGCTTCTAACCTAACCTGTCACTAATGCCTGCAGTGGCTCCTTTCTGCATAAAGAGAACGAATTTAAACTGCCAATAACTCTCACAGAGACCCACCAGCTAGTTTTATTATTACTACTACCTTTTTTTTCCTTTAAATAGCGCCGTAAATGAAAGCATAATCTCTTGGTCGGCTTTCCTTGAAAGACGTCACCCAGGTCAAATCAGAGACGGCAATTTCCGAGAAATGAAGTTTTTCACTGGAGTGGTTTTCGTGGCGTTAACTTTGCATGAGCTTGAAGGCGAGATTCCCAGAACGAGGCATTTTCTTTGTTCTGCGTGAAGTAGGGCTATCACTTTTCAATAGACTATAAACACTGAGTAGCTCCAAATGTTTTTTCATATAACGGGTGGCTGATGCGGAGGTGGTTTTGCTGCTATTAGATATTTCGTTTTTTTAATTACCCTGATTCTGTCCTTCAGAAGTGATTTGGCAAAAAATAATGGTACTGTGAAAGGTTTATTTTTAACTGTTCCCATCTATGCACATGATAAACTACGTCAATTGTATGTTGTTAGTGCCATAAATTACAGCCTTCGTGAAACATTTCATTATTTTTTCTCTTGGTGAGATAGGCCTATCAGTTTGTATGACGAATATGTTCATTGACAACGATTCCCTAAAAGTACCTTTGACACGTTTCTCTACTATTATCCCGAAACGTCTATTTTCGCCGGTTTAACTTACTTACCACGTCTTTCTGCCTCCATCCATATTGACAGTACAGGTGTTTTTCCATCTTTTCCCATCTTTCAAACTCCCAAATCCCTATCCTCAATGTAGCGTAGCATACCAGTCGTTCCAGACTGGTTAACATCCCTGCCTTTCTTCTCCTCTTGTTCTTCTCTCTCTCTCTTTGTTCAAACACAGAGACACAACCAGACCTCTGGCAGGGAATTCCGAAATGACCAGATACAGCTTTTATTTACATTAGACGGGTGTTCCTTAAGTATTCGATTTGTGTACCGTGGTTAGCAAGATTAACACGGAGGCACCACAGCGTCTCCTGAAAGCTTCATTAATGCTAGTGCCACGTAGCTTTCGGATCTGTTGCCGAAATATTACCCATGCATGCCGACATACTATGAAAGGATACCGAGGTATAATTTCAGCAACAGTACTCAGCACTTGGCTGCTAGCATCAGTCAATGCAGTTCATGTCACGCGCCAGAGAGTTCGTGTTGAGACTGCTGGCAACTGCACATGCATTTGCATGTGAAATAAATGCAATACACTACGCCGTCACGTCAATTTTTTCCCTGCGCGCTTTTCGCTTTACTTTTCGCATTAGCTTTTTTGCACGATCCTAGCAATCTTTCGGGGGCGGAAAACCTTGCCAGCCCCTTACCGTCTTGCTGTCCTTCACAAATTATAATCTTCTTTCTATTATCTCCCTTTCTTTTATATTTTTCTATTAGTCTCCCTCCCCCCCCCCGAATGTAGGGTAGCCAACCGAGCCAAGCTTGGTTAACCTCCCTGCCTTTCCTCTCTATTTATCTCTCTCTCTCTCTCTTCGCAAATTATGCAAATTGGCCTGAATGTCAGGGAACGCAGCAACCTTGGTTTATTTACTGGTGTCTGTGTTCTCACCAGCGTTAACGCTTCCCTTCCTACTCAGATTTTCGGTGACAGTGGTTAACAGGCACAGGGAATAGCCAGAATCTATTAAACATTGAGCGCGGGCCGAGAAACTTGCTTCAAACTTATGGGAATAATATTATGAATTGTCAAGGAAGCACAAGGAGATCAAACAACGCTTCAATAATAAGTACTGGATGGTCCGTTAGTACACAGTATGCCTTCATAAACCCTAACCCGCGAACCAGATAGCACTCACAAAATAATTGTACCAGAGCTGCCGTTTAGTGCAACTTGCATGACGGTGCGTAGTGAATGGGAATCATCGAAAAAAAAATTATTCTACCTTGACTTCACGAGTACAAACACTCTTCACAGATTTGACACGTGAGGAAGAGGGGAAAATTACTACACATGTTTTACTTATTTACAAAAAAAATGGTAGATCCCTCGTGTACATTGGGAATTGATGTTATGCGAAGCATGTGGATTGAACGTGTCTGTGTCGTAAATTTTTCATTGAACGAAACGTAAAGAAAGGGCGCCAAATATATGTAGATTTGCTAAAGATACACTAAGTATATATGTTACAAAACTACGAAACTCTGCGCTGTCTTTAATTGCACAATGCTCCTTGTGAATTTCATTTCCAGTGTGGTAAATACTTCCTACGCCTACCAGCAATGGGCCGTCCAGCAGGCCCACGAAGCGGCCACCATGTACTCCCTGTCGGTCCCTACGTGGGAGACGCCCGCTGCGCGCTAAGCGCGTCCTGCAGGACTGAAATAAAGTTTTTTCATTCCATTTTATTCCATTCCTTATCAAAGATAAATGTACAAGTACATTTTTGCTTCGATTGCGTCATTTCTAATTCGAACTCTGTTCAACTGCCTGCCGCTCTAGGTCATTTCATAAAATTCTTCCCGTTTGATCTTTCCTTTAAGTTCTTTTCATATAAAACTACTGCCGTTTAAACATAATTTTTTTAGCTATTGGCTGAAGCAACTCTCTTTCTATTCTTCTTTTATATAAATTGATTGCCGCTACGGCGCGTGCCTGAAAGATTTCACGTGCTTTTTCGCGGCTCTTCAAACTTCAATCCTCCAGCGTTCCGCCATCTCTCACACACGAGCCGGTTTTACAGTGTCGTGAGTAGTACAGCATTGTTTAGGGGTGTTAATTACGAACGAAGCCCCGGCTACGTCGATGTGCCGATGCTATCGGTGTTTAAACTCGAGAAACTGGCTGGGACTTTTTTACCACCAGGGTTTTTTTTAAACTGCATGGACGTCGGTTGCGAAGAATGCACACCTGCTGCTGTAGAGTGAGCTGCTTTTCGTTTGCTGCCATAGAAAACAAAATATTCGCAATTGAGCGTTCACTACGTGGAGACAATTAGGCCGTTGCAAATGCTGAGTAAAAAAAAAGGATATAGGTGCTTCTTATAGACAACTATACTTCTCTTGTACAGGACGAACGCTGGCGCAAGCGCAACGTATTTTTTTACATGATGTGACGTGCGCGCTTGCTTAAGCCAACAAAGTCGCACATTTCTATAAGACGAAGTACCTTAACTATAATACCCCTCTTTCTTTCTTGACAAAGAGCGTTAGCCTAATTAACCGGTGGTAGCGTGAATCCGTAGTCTTTTGTTAAATGGACATTTTGTTTTGGTATCCATAGCATCCTCATCGTAAAGGTCTCTATATCACAATCCTTTTCGTTTTCAAGGTCGCACGTCTAAAGAAAGCTACGTCAACGCACCAAGGTCATATACAATACCCTTAGCATTAGAACATGCGCAAAGTTACGTGTCTGTGCCCCAAGAAACAGTTGAGCTCGAAAAACTCATAAATATATAGGAATACCAGTACCACCTATGCGGCATAAAAATATATTATGAGCCCGCCGTCAGCACATGAAAAAAAATAGCGCCTTTCCTTATATGTAGGACTCCAGAGGCTGTCATAGAAAAGAGGTAAACTTAAGTACGTCACCTTTTCTATGATATTAGCTCGTGTAGTTATTGTAGAGACAAACATGTAGCAATGATATAAAACTTGTTAGCATGCCTAAAAAGATTTTCAGTTCAGGATACACAGCTCGTCCTCCCACATGAATGACCCTTGTCTCACTTTTATTGGCTTCGGAATGCATAACACCTCGAAATAATATTGAATCTGGCTTTGGTGTGTCTAAGTTTGATATAAATCGTCGTTCAGCGATGCCATAAAAATGCATCGACAAAACGTGTAAGCATTTATTTATTTACCTATTTATTTAAATGTTTACTGCTCTGCCGTGGGCCTTATAGTAGGTTGGTAGTTCAACATTCATAGTTAAAATACACACTAATACAAAGAAGTGCGAAAGAGTAGCTATACAGGAGGCCGAGATAGCTGTGCAGCGCTCTCGCATCATCTGATTGATTTGATTGATATGTGGGATTCAACGTCCCAAAACCATCATATGATTATGAGAGACGCTGTAGTGGAGGGGGAAATTTCCACTACCTGGGGTTCTATAATGTACACTCAAATCTGAGCACACTGGCCTTCAACATTTCCGCCTCCATCACAAATGCAGCCGCTGCAGCCGGGATTCAAACCCGCGACTTGTGGGTCAGCAGTCGAGAACCTTAGCCACTAGGCCACCAAGGCGGAGCACTCTCCCATCATCTACAGGTACAATCATTATAGTCATGGTTAGTTTATGACAAACAGCAAAGTGCTATAAACAGTAAAAAATAACGAGTCAGTTAACGGACCATTAAGGTGTCAAAAATGAGTAAGTTTTTTGTCGTCAATGCTCAAAAATTTTGTATTTCTCTTCAGAACCTTACAGAGTCTATTGTGCGTATTTTACACAGGGATGTGAAATGCATACACAAGAGTTCAGAGTGTGGTGTTAGTAAAAAAGTATCATTGCTCAAGTGTAGTATGAACCATTGTGAATGACCATGACAGGAGCTGGCGTGCATTTGGGCCAGTTTCAGTAAATACCAAGTTTGGTTCATTTAGTATCCTGCTATTCACGTGCGGCTAACATCAGTCGTTACCGTTATTTTGTATTTTAAACTTACATGCGTATGCCACTTCTACCTAACGCAGCTATCGACAAGTATTCGTAAAGCAAAATGCCAGTTGCTTAAAGTAAATATGAATGTATATATCCAAAGTCGATGTTGAAGTCTGAAGTGGATGTGGGAGAAAGAAAAGTACAAATAAATGAAGCCACACGTAAAAACATGCTTCTTCACCATTCTGTACATGTGCAGCAGTGTGTTTAAAAATGCTTAAATGTGCTTAACGCGTTCACTAAAACAAACGTGTTTGTTCCATTCGGGACAGAAATTTTTTTAGGGAAAGTTTTTATCGACTGCAAAGCAGCGCGAAAAACGAACACACCGAAAGAAAAAAAAACTTGACCTGCCTTTCCTCCCTGCGTGCTCATTCTTGGCACTGGTTCGCAACGATCAAACTATTCGTGCTGTTTGTAGCCATGAAACCATAAGAACAGACTCATTTCCCGGCTCGCTTAGAATATTACTCCCTTTTTATATATTTCGCGGGAAAGAAAGACATTCTTGACGCAACAAAATGTTATCAATGTTCAAAGGAGTTATATCAGACTCTGTGTCTTTACACCATATAGGTCCCAGTTATACACGCACTCACGCACAAACACGCACACCGCACGCGTACACATGGCACGCACGCGCACGCACCCTCTCACACACACACACACACACACCGCCATTCGGTTCCTCGCTAAAGCACCCTAATATACCGCAGAAGACGAGCCATCAGGACAAATTGTTGGGATTATGCTGGGTCTATAGCGTAGCGCCGCAATTGCTTGCGGTGAAAACGTACTACAGAGGACATCGCAGAGCGATTTTTCTGATTGACTCAATTACATAAGCTAGCGACATAGAGCCCATACGTTCGGTGGACTTCAGTCGTGTTAGATGACTCTGATGCTCAATCGCCGTGCTGGCGGGACTGCTTTCGGTAATTTGTCGAGTCCAGCGTGTTGATTCTAGACACGGAGCCTTTATCCCCCCTTCTGGAATGAATGTTCCCCATCAAAAAGAACAAGCGCTTCAGTTGAAAGTGAGGACAAACGTGGCAGTTAGGTAAAGATATGTGAACGTTTCTGCCCGCGATAAACTTGCTGCGCTAGCATTTGCAGACCATTCTGATGACCGACTAATTCTGCAATAAGGTGAAGCGTTGGCCTCTTTGCTTCCTGCCACACACCCATAAAGCCGTAAAAAATACCATGGTGGCCTCAAGTTCTGCATATACTAACCTGTTCCAAAGCAGAAGTAGAAAAGATAAATAATAATTTAGTAGTTGCCAGGTTCACCTCCGGTTCACTACCCTTTGCCGGGTAAGGGCCTAAAGCAACATAAGGGGGAAAAGCACAAAGAATACCGACGACGTCCTGTTTGTGCGGAGGTAAACATCAATGCTGTTTGATTCCTCAACATCTGAAAGAACTATCGACAGTGTCCGCGATTTATGAAAGAGTCTTTCTTGGAGACCTTCGACGCCAAAATCCCAGCCGCGGTGGTCTAGTGGCTAAGGTACTCGGCTGCTGACCCGCAAGTCGCGGGATCGAATCCCGGCTGTGGCGGCTGCATTTCCGAAGGAAGCGGAAATGTTGTAGGCCCATGTGGTCAAAATTTTCGGAGCCCTCCACTACAGCGTCTCTTATAATTATATGGTGGTTTTGGGACGTTAAACCCCACATATCATCATCATCATTCAACAAAAAAATTTTGGTCTGCCTGTCTGTCTGTCGGTCTGTCTGTCTGTCTGTCTGTCTGTCTGTCTGTCTGTCTGTCTGTCTGTCTGTCTGTCTGTCTGTCTGTCTGTTTGTTCACGGTAACGATACTTCCAACGGCCAACCATATCCACAGCGCCCACCAATATTGCTCAAGGTTCAGCGTTCGTGCTTGTGCGACTGTCAATAAAAGCAATTATTGCGCATATTTGAGGAACCATAACAACAAGTTGATGTTTTTATGTGTCTTTAAACTATAGAAGGCACACACAAGTAATTCTAAGGATTGTAGCGTTTATCACGCAGCGCTGACAGTGCAACGCGATGCTCAAAAAGACAAGTGTTTCCAACGCTTTGCTAAGACGACATGGTGATGGTACCTGCTAGCCGTTTTGCGTCCTACACCTTATCGCCTCTGAGACAGGCGCGCATCTTTGTCTGCGTACGCGCACGCCTTCCTTTGTTTTCGAAGATAACTGCCAGATGGCGCTCATGTCTAACGTGTCTCGATGCGCTCGTTCGCCATCGCTGCACGGATCAAGACTCTCTAACGCAGCTCTTTCAGAATACAATTCACTAATTTTCTGGCGCAGAACATCAAATAAACGGTTTATTCACTCTCTCCACACGCAAGACTATCATCTTTAGACGAAATTTGCATTGAAACATGCAAATACGGGGCCAAATTTTTTATTTCATTAACGTTAAAATTATTCATTGAATTTCGCACCTTCATTACCAGCATCGTCATTTTTTGAAATTTTGATAAAAATGAATTATATTTCAGCTTTTTGTTGCACTGATTTTTGCCCTAGGAACTAGGAGTTCTCAGCCAAATGAGTCAGGAAAGAGAAATGCTGTACTTTCACATTCTTCTCTGCAACTGATCCTTCCCACGATAATAAAATGGACAGATCCCACGTTCAGTGGCAATCATGATATGCTAAGCACGAATGAGGAAGCTTGATATGCCACTTTAAAATCACCACAACGTTACGAGGTGGAGGCAAATTATGTGGTACACGAGTTCCGTGTCATGATTATCATGTTTGGATGTGTCGTTTATACATGTCATCTATTTACATCACGTGATGCCGAATTTAGTATATGTAAACCTAGCGAAACAGCCGCGAGCACTTCATGAACGTGGTATGTCGTCATGTTTTTACATGATACCCTTGTCATGATTATCATGTCTGCGCCAATTCATATACCTTCGTCATTCATCGAAGTCACGTAGCACCAAATTTGATACATGTGGAGCTAGCTAAACGGCCACTAGTGCATAATGAAGGACACAATATACTCCGACGTAACGTTGACGCGCACTCACGCTGGGCACAGCGACGCTATACGTTAGCGAAACGTAAGAACTCAATAGTCTAACGCCAGGCGCAACCGGCGCAACCACAGTGTGTCGGCGTGGCCCGACGCCTACCGGCGCGAGATGCGACATACTGCGTTTCACACCTACTACGCTACCCAGACAACACTGCGCCTGCCTCTTTTAGTGACGGAGGGACGCCGGACGCGCTGAAAGGCGCATGCGTCAAAGCAACGTAGTGCGGCGCCCACCTGCGAGTATATGGCTGGACCAGCGCCTGGCGTGGCAACGCCGTCGTGACGCGACGAAATGAACGCCGGCGATCACGCGCACCGCGTCACGTGGCAAATGTATTGGGCGACTTGACTGTGGC
Source organism: Rhipicephalus microplus (assembly GCF_013339725.1). Classification (NCBI taxonomy): domain Eukaryota; kingdom Metazoa; phylum Arthropoda; class Arachnida; order Ixodida; family Ixodidae; genus Rhipicephalus; species Rhipicephalus microplus. The sequence goes on from NC_051170.1 coordinate 68,793,170, forward strand.
ATGTAATGTTCTCACATCACACCGCATCTCATGATTATTAATGTTGCACCAGTCACATACCTTTGTCATCCATTGGCGTCACGTAAAGCCGAATTTGCGATACGTGAACCTAGCGAAATGACCGTGAGCGCATCATAATGTGGCATGAGGTCATGCTGTACATGACACGACAGGTCAGTGATTATCGTGTTTCGATGTGTCATTTACCTATGTTCGTTCCGTTGGCGTCACATAATACCGACTTTGGTGCATGTAAAGCTAAGCGGAAACGGGGCCGCCAGCGCATCATGAGCCTGGCATGTACTCATGTTTTACATAACACGCATCTCATGATTATCATGTTTGGTCACCGAGTGACTAACCATCATCAACCCGGATGCACGTACCGTAATACCAAATTTGGTATATGTGGAGCCGGCTAAGCGGCCGCTAGTGCATAATGAAGGACACAATATACTCCGACGTAACGTTGACGCGCGCTCACGCTGGGCACAGCGACGCTATACGTTAGCGAAACGTAAGAACTCAGTAGTCTAACGCCAGGCGCGACCGGCGCGACCACAGTCTGTCGGCGTGGCCCGACGCCTACCGGCGCGAGATGCGACATACTGCATTTCACACCTACTACGCTACCCAGACAACACTGTGCCTGCCTCTTTTATTGACGGAGGGACGCCGGACGCGCTGAAAGGCGCATGCGTCAAAGCAACGTAGTGCGGCACCCACCTGCGAGTATATGGCTGCATCAGCGCCTTGCGTGGCAACGCCGTCGTGACGCGACGAAATAAACGCCGGCGATCACGCGCACCGCGTCACGTCGAAATGTATTGGTGACTTGACTGTGGCATGTAATGTTCTCACATGACACGCAACTCATGATTATTATGTTTGCACCAGTCACATACCTTTGTCATCCATTGGCGTCACGTAAAGCCGAATTTGCGATACGTGAATCTAGCGAAATGACCGTGAGCGCATCATAAATGTGGCATGAGGTCATGCTGTTACATGACACGCAGGTCGTGACTATCGTGTTTCGATGTGTCATTTACCTATGTCGTCTGTTGGCGTCACATAATAGCGACTTTGGTGCATGTAAAGCTAGCGAAACGGCCGCCAGTGCATCATGAGCCTGCCATGTACTCATGTTGTTACATGACACGCATCTTATGATTATCATGTTTGCACCAGTGACATACCATCATCAACCATGCTCTTTCAGAATACAATTCACTAATTTTCTGGCGCAGAACATCAAATAAACGGTTTATTCACTCTCTCCACACGCAAGACTATCGTCTTAGACGAAATTTGCATTGAAACATGCAGATACGGGGCCAATTTTTTTATTTCATTAACGTTAAAATTATTCATTGAATTTCGCACCTTCATTACCAGCATCGTCATTTTTTGAAATTTTGATAAAAATGAATTATATTTCAGCTTTTTGGCACTGATATTTGCCCTAGGAACTAGGAGTTCTCAGCCAAATGAGTCAGGAAAGAAAAATGCTGTACTTTCACATTCTTCTCTGCAACTGATCCTTCCCACGATAAAAAAATGACAGATCCCACGTTCAGTGGCAATCAATGATATGCTAAGCACGAATGAGGAAGCTGATATTGCCACTTTAAAATCACCACAACGTTACGAGTGGTGGATAGGCAAATTATGTGGTACACGAGTTCCGTGTCATGATTATCATGTTTGGATGTGTCGTTTATATACGTCATCTATTCACATCACGTGATGCCGAATTTAGTATATCTAAACCTAGCGAAACAGCCGCGAGCACTCCATGAACGTGGTATGTTGTCATGTTTTTACATGATACCCTTGTCATGATTATCATGTCTGCGCCATTCATATACCTTCGTCATTCATCGAAGTCACGTAGTAGCACCAAATTTGATACATGTGGAGCTAGCTAAACGGCCCACTAGTGCATAATGAAGGGACACAATATACTCCGACGTACGTTTGACCGCGCACTCACGCGTGGCCCAACACCAAGCGACGCCTATACGTTAGAGAAACGTAGGAACTCAATAGTCTAACGCAGGCGCAACCGGGCGCATACCACAGTGTGTCGGCTGTGGCCCGACGCCTACCGGCGACTAGATGCGACATACTGCGTTTCACACCTACTACGCTACCCAGACAACACTGCGCCTGCCTCTTTTAGTGCGGAGGGACGCCGGACGCGCTGAAAGGCGCATGCGTCAAAGCAACGTAGTGCGGCGCCCACCTGCGAGTATGGCTGGGACCGCGCCTGGCGTGGCAACGCCGTCGTGACGCGACGAAATGAACGCCGGCGATCACGCGCACCGCGTCACGTGGAAATGTATTGGCGACTTGACTGTGGCATGTAATGTTCTCACATCACACGCATCTCATGATTATTATGTTTGCACCAGTCACATACCTTTGTCATCCATTGGCGTCACGTAAAGCCGAATTTGCGATACGTGAACCTAGCGAAATGACCGTGAGCGCATCATAATTGTGGCATGAGGTCATGCTGTTACATGACACGCAGGTCGTGATTATCGTGTTTCGATGTGTCATTTACCTATGTCGTCCGTTGGCGTCACATAATACCGACTTTGGTGCATGTAAAGCTAGCGAAACGGCCGCCAGCGCATCATGAGCCTGGCATGTACTCATGTTGTTACATGACACGCATCTCATGATTATCATGTTTTCACCAGTCACATACCATCATCAACCCTGCACGTACCGTAATACCAAATTTGGTATATGTGACGCTATAGCAAAACGGCCGTGAGCTCGTCATTAGAGTGGCATGTGGTCATGTTGTGACATGACACGTATGTCATTATTTTTATGTTAGGGTCTGTCGCTTGTATTCGCCATGCAATCATGTCATACCATACCAGTTTTGCAACATGTCATCTGAACAAAACAACCGCAAGAGCTGCAGGACCATGAAATGTAAATCATGACATTCATAACATACATGTCATGATTTTCATGTAATGACTAATCAAATATCTTCTTCATACAGCCATGTTATGCCATGGCTGTATGCCTATTTTGTTTCTTCTCTCTTTGTTTCTGAATTTATTTCTTTTTTAAGCGTAGTGTAGCAAAGGTAAAGTGTCTCTTCTGGTCAACCTCCTCGCATATCCCTAATTTCTCCCTCTTCATTCCATAAGTCGTCGTTCCAATACTATCGTATGAAAACGTCCAATGAACAAAGTCCTACTAGCGCACAAACACAGCAAAACTTGCAACATGCACGCGTGCTGGCCCTTGTGATCTGTGTTTTTCTTTTGGAATGTATGATAACAAGAAAATTACCTCGGGTCTTTTTCTTACTTAAAAGGTAATTAACTATGCTTGTTTCCTTTCAGCATTAAGGACATGCATAAAATTTACTTCACATGCATCAACACCACAATCTTAGCCCTGTATATATATAGCTGTGCATGTTGAAGTCGTGACAGGCCACATGCCAGCGCCTAGTGTTGAAATACGTAACGCATACCACGTGGAGAGCAACTACATTATCACTCGCGCTGTGTTGTGCAGGTTTTATTCCGCTGCTAAGCCACTTCCTTTCTTTAAAAAGCTCTAGGGCAACTATTTTTGCCCTGATAAGAAATAATGGGTATGGAGTTGCTTTCCACTCAGAAGGGGCAAAATAGATGAGCGCGCACCGAGAGCTTAATAGCTCTCCATCTTCCACTAATTTAGTACGACGTGTTCCATGCGCCCTACTTCGTCACCATTATTCTTCACCACTGCACTCGAGCTGTAGCCCATCCTTCTTTGTCACATGAACTTTTAGGAGCTATAACGTAAAGAAAATTGTGAAATTCCTATCAGATTTGAAGTTTTCATGCAGTTCAGTGAGTAACGGCAGAAGGGTGGCTAACGGACGGCATCCCTGATGCTTTTTTGAAATAGTGCATAAGAAAAAGTTTAATTCTTCGCTTGCATAATGCCTGAAGCGCTACTTAACAACACGTCTTTTGGGATCTTGCGTATAGCAGTGGACTCTAAAGCTACTTATTGAAAAATAAACTAACCACGAATAACAATTACAAATTCTTTCGCTCTACTACACTCTTAATCAGGTCCTGGAAAGGTGCCGGCTATATCCATAGGAAACCAGACGAAAATCTCCGGTTTCCTAACTATATCCAGCACTTTCAGCGGGACCTTATTAAGAGTGTACCCGCTGCCATCATGCCTTTTTGCAGTCCTACGTGGAATTTTCTGAAAACTCAACGCGTTACACCAGATCGCACTATGTAACAATATGAATATTCGGTGTAAAATTCTAGTTATTCTACTACATATAATGGCATCCTCAATGAACTTATTTTATGTGCACACTCTTCCTATATCTTCACTATACCAAAGCAATATGAGAGAGAGAGAGGAAGCAGAACTGTTATTATATTAGAGTTAAGTGTTCATCGAAGCGCGCGACCCTCAGTCTAGAGCTCCGTTGCGTAACACAGCTGTGCGAGCCCTTGGAAATAGCTGTAGCATTCACTTTAAGTCTCAGCTAAGCTGTGTAGAGTTAAAAAAACTGCAGATCATGTGGTATCGCGTACAAAACAGGCATGGTCATGTCGCGAAATTTCTATTATCAGCAAATTAAGCGGCCCCTATATGTTATATGTTATAATTTGTTTCTTGGAACGTTCTGTGTATTGAAAATGTTTCCCTTTTCAAATACACCATCTGACACAAGCAGCCTCCTAATTGTGATACGGGTTATTAAATGCTAGGACGCACTTACGGTTTCTTTGATGTCTCAACGTGGTCATTCTCTCGTTGTTGAAAGCTTACTGCAGTTCTAGAACGTTATTTTTCCGACGGAGGCGGAAATGTTGTAGGCCCGTGTGCTCACATTTGGGTGCACGGTAAAGAACACCAGGTGGTCGAAATTTCCGCAGCCCTCCACTACGGCGTCTCTCATTATCAACCATATGGTGGTTTTCGGACGTTTTACCCCACATATCAATCTATAGACCAAACTGTAGACCAAAGTGGCCATGCAAATCTTCTAAAAAGGCTGCGAAATATCTTACGTAAAGAATGCGCATTTGTCCACGTTTCTCTCTTGTTATAGTTTCCACGAGACAAAAAAAAAGCTACTACGAACACAAAACGACTTATGGCATCATATCATCATACTTTCATGCACTACATATGCGTGGTTGCTCAATTCTTTCTTTCTTTTTGCAATCTCGATAGTTTTGTCACCACAAAAACACACGAGGTATGTTCGGTCTAGTGAGCAGGCATTACGTTGGAACTTACGTCAATGAGTTCTAAGATATCCATTTAGGTATTGAGGATCACCCATAACTTTGAAGTGCATACTGCCTCCTATTCAGAGGGATATTGGGCTGTTACACGTGCATTGTGCAATATGTATTAGAACGACACTTGTGTACACGAATGTGCTTAAATACCTATAACATGTATGCTCGGGCGAACGCATAAAAAAAGAATATCGGGCTTTGTGCAGAACATTGTGGGACAAAGGTAGTAAGCGGAGGCTCTACTGAAGCTAAAAGAAGCATAAAGTTTTAAAAAAAGAAGCACAATAGTCGGCACAGTAGAAAAACATCCATTCATTTCTGAAAGGTTGTAGTGAGTCAACGAGCTACAATTTCTGTCGCAACCCTGAAATCGCCTTGTAGCGACACTGTTATCACAACCAAGTTTCTCTTGACGTAGCTGCGAAGGGTCTATAGAGCCGGCTGATAAAAAAATTAAGTTATATTGTCACATCTATATGGATTGTACTAATCCTAATAAACCAGATGTGCGTCTGGTTAACCTCTCTGCCTTTCCTTGCATCTTTATCTCTCTCTCTCTCTAATAGACGTGACTGCCTAGATGAAATGCATGTCCGTATGCCGGAAGTATCTCTGACGTGCTAAGCTTGCTCTGAGTATCGAAATTAGAGCATAGACTGTTGAAACTGAAACTTCATCCTTATTTTCTTGGAAAACTAACCTATGCTATGGCATATTTTCTGACTTCTGGTCAGATTGAGCAATCTCAATTGTTCCCGCTTAATAGTCACTGTCAGGAATTCGGTGGATTGTCATTGGATTTGAAGTCTTTTGCTGTTGGATACAAGCTTCCACATGAAGGCTTTCAAGCAAACTTCACTAAGTTGTTTGAGTGGCGCCAAACACAGATTAAAAGCAAGAAGTCTGATCGAGTGCGATTATTTAAAAAAATCAAATCTTATGTGCAAAAGTTTGTCTCGTTTTCTCTCAAGATAACAACGCTTGCTTTCATCAAGCGATATGAGGAAAAGATGCTCACCCTTCAAACTGAAGGAATCTTCGAATACCTATTGTCAACTTACAAAATGCCCCACGACATGACAATTTTGTTCTTTGCAGCCATTTCATCACTGAATGCTGACTTCGTTTTCTTCTGAGATCATAAAAATGCAGCCCTAGCATTGACACAATTGTATGATTGTGAGGGCCACCTACAGGCGATAAGAGACGTCAAGTTATTTTAAACATCACACTGTCATATTGTCAATTTTCTTGTCTACTATTACGAAAAGACGAGTACGTGAGATATATTTGCCCTTGCAGGTCATTTTCATGAGGCAACAGTGTTACTTCTAAAGCTGAGCGGTTGGGCTGCCAGGCGTGTTTCAATCAGATAAAGTTTCAAGTTCCTTATATTTCGAAGGGCTCTTTTAGTGTTCGGTTTTGCTTAGGCTGTTCTGCTTGCATTCTATACAAGTACTGAAAGGCTGAGCGAATGTACGAAGTCCATCATAATGATAAATGATTTTGCGTAGCAAGTTCAGGTATGTAAATATACCAGTGACAATTACTTAAAACACTTAGTATGAAGTGGCACAATGTGCTTCATCTTTTTTCTCGTTTAGGGGATCAAAGCCCGGCTGTGACGGCTGCATTTCCGATGGAGGCGGAAATGTTGTAGGCCCGTGTACTCAGATTTGGGTGCACGTTAAAGAACCCCAGGTGGTCAAAATTTCCGGAGCCCTTCACTACGGCGTCTCTCATAATCAAATAGTGGTTCTGGGACGTTAAACCCCACAAAATCAATCAAATTATTTCTCGTTTAGATGTGGTCTTGCTAAAGAGGAGATTAACATAGTTTTTTGTCAAACATACGTGTATGATGGAACGGCAGTTATAAGAAGCATATCTTGTAGTACAAAGTTGTTGCAGAAGGGCCCCAAGTTGGCGCGTAGCCAGAAATACTTTTTTTGGGGGGTACACGTGTTAAGAGCCTTGAAAAACACGTGTTTTATTACTTGCCTACGGCAAACGACCACCTTTCATCACAATTTCAGGGGCAAGAGCCTGACCCTCCTCCTCTTGTCTACGGCGCTGTCTCAAAGACATAACATAGCCTGTCACCCAAGTATTTTTCTTACACCGTGTGTCATGTTTTTTGCCAGAAGAAACTGGTAAACACTTGTATTTATTCATTACTGCGATAGCCCTAAAGAGTTCATTTCGCAGATATTCTGGAATCGGCTTCATTGGCTATCAGCGAAAAGTTGTCATCTTATGCGTGAACGAAATATCGAGATTAATGTAAACAAAATAGTAATAAAAAATCAAAGCACAACTATGGAGTGAATGATGATAAGTGTGGTGTCTGTCTGTGGATATGCTGTGCTGGCTACGCCGCAGGATTGGACTGACCTAGACCATAAGGAGCTAGCTTTGCCCCTAAAAATCTGAATCAGAGAGGGCATCGAACCCGGGTCGTTTGCGCGGCAACCAGTTGTTCTACCACATGGTCATGCGTCTGCTTGTGAATGCAATCAAAATAACTTTCTCTGGCTTGGAAGCAACTCTCGTGCTTTGCAAATAACACGCGCGTCAGGTATACGCACTCTACAATACAACAAAAATATTCCAGTAATATTGTCTGGTACAAGCGTACATCTATGCCATAATTACCACAAGTAAACCTCCCGAACTTAACACCATGTCTTGTCGCTTTGTCTTTGGTGCTCTTACTCTTTATTGACTACGCAGCACTAACGATCCCAATGAAGCACGCTGAGACATGCTGCTAAATACCTCTAACCTTTGCAAAAAAAAGAACATTATTTGGTAGTAAAGCAAAGAGATACAGAAGATTTTCCTATAACAAAATAATTGCAACAGAAGGCGATAGGTTGGAGTTGCAAAGAAAATGGTGGCCTGTCATCCGTACGTCTTTGTGGTGTGCTCATGTAGGTGGAGTGGCATGCAGGATACATCGCAACACAAAAGATAAATGAAAAGAAAGAGAAATAGCGTAGCGAATACGAAAGCCAGACAAAGACTCATTATCATACTTGTCAATGACGTCTGAGGAAGTAAATGACCTATCTTCGATAGTTTCCGGGTCGGCAAATAAACAAGAAGGCATTTAGAATGGCAGCGATCAGATTTTGCAACACAAAGCAATTGCCTTGCTCAGACTTCGGTGATCACCGCCCCCGCTAGTTGTTTAGCAAGGGGTAATTGAGTAATGTCTGTTTGCGAAAGCTCTAGAATAGTCTACCGTGACTAGCCTCAACTATCATTAGGTATTTTCTTAGTGTGCCCTCTTTATTTTATTGGTTAAACTGGTTTTCTCAGAAAATAGTGATCCCCGGACAGGACAGAAAACAGTGTTGAATAGAGCTAAACAGAGAAAAAGAGAGGGGGAAAATAGTTATTCTGGTGAATGGTACTTAGAGTCGTTGGCTGGGGGCAAGACGGCCTAACTGCACAGGTATGCAGGTGTGTTGTACTCGTAAAAACAAAAACCTGTTTGCAATACGGTAGCAGCCTGTGTAGTGCACAATGTCAGTGCATGTTAAAAAAACACCAAATGGTCGAAATTTCTGGAATCCTTCAATACGGCGTCTCTGGTAATCATATCGGAGTTTCACACTTAAGAACCCAGATAATATATATAACGACGTGTTCTCTTTTCTTTTTTATTTAGAATTCACCGCCAATTCTCCTTTCTTGTCCTGACTTGCAGAAAATTTTCTGAGTCACACTTCTTTCAGCTGGAACTGGAAATCTAAAAAAGAGGCAGTGCTAAAGTAAAACCCATTTATTTGGACATAGTCGCCGAGTGGCGTCGTTACGAGACGTAATGGAAAATAATGGCGGAGAATTTCATTATGAAAAGCAATGTCTCTCCGAACAACTGCAAAACAATTGCTCAAAATATAATTATAGGAGCATATACTCAATCTTGCCGGCCGCTGCCACTATGCAAGCCTGACTGGTGGGCATCAATTTTTTATGTCCTTCAGAGACTGATTCACAGTAACTTATTTGTCTGGAAAGATTACCTAAATCTGAGTGATCTGTACTTCCCAAAGAAAACCGATAGCAACATTGACATGCTTAATTCCTGATCAAGTAAGCCCGGTGGTTTCTGTTTTTTTTTTTTTGACCACCTCCAATCACGAGGAAAAACATTTTGCAGGTACGTGTGATTATGAGTCGCAGTTATCAAAAAGTTCTCCTCGGGAAAAAATAATTTCTCGGACCGAGAGAGCCCTTCACACTTTGCGCCGGGATGGAATACTTTGTCGAACAAATAGTTCATACATAAGTACTGCTTTGAGATATTACGAGGGAGTGGCTTTTTCTCAATTGAACGCACCGGTCTTTCATGAATGTGATTTTTAATATTAGCCCCGACAGAACATGGCAAAATGATGAAGCTTTACCTTTTTTTTTTAGAAAAAGCAAATACTTTTGTTGGGAAAATGTTGAAGTTTTAGGCTTTAATTTTTCATATAACACATGATAAATATAACAACACAATGTGTTCGGGAAGAACGTTTGCACAATATTGTGACGAAGTTACGGCAAAATAGCATTTTGGGTTATGCGGTGGCCCCATATTTTAGTGTAACGATCTAAGGAAAAATATGGCTTTGGCATCGTTGTGTACATTATTACAAAGCCTTTGAAAATATTATTTTTTTCTTAAGCAGAAAGACAAATCCACGCATCTACAAGAAATTAATTATGACGAGTGCGTAAAGTTTGGGTCACTGAGTAACCGTATACGTTGAGCGTTGCCTCTTATTATGTAAATTGAGTAATAAAATTGCACGTGTATAGAAATGTAAGTTTATTTCACCTTCGGTTCGCCTGAGGCAATTCAAGGAGGATTTAGAAAATTGTTTCAGTGGACAATATGCCTGAAAAACGATTTTAAGAACCCACCATCTTACCAGTTGCAAGACACGATTTTAACATGGCTCATTCGTTGGGACATACAGCACTCGACATGCGCCTTTTCTGTTACAGGTTTTTTTTTTTTTGATAAGCTATCCAGGCACACCTTAGTAGAGATCAATTCATCAATACTTTTTTCATCAGGCTCAACAGTGATCTCTAACCTCATAATTAGCCTATGTCTATGTTGATATCTATTGTAAAATATTTTTCTGCCTCTCACTTATGTTTCGACTTTATATGTAGCAACGTTTTAGACCGTGTCCACAATGATGGGCAAGGCTAGGTCCTATGGCAAGATTTGTTCTTAAAAAGTTCTGCACTGAATTATCACGTGGTTTTGTGAGGCCTCAGCATGGCCCTTCAGCGCAATATTCAAGCGGAAGTATTAACACTGCACCGAATGTTAAATGAGGAGGACCAGTTTGCCTTCATTTTGAGTTGACTGGTGTCAAATATCACGGTTTACCTATTGTGGCGCCTAACCACTTTTATTATGGAAGTGGACAACATGACACCCCTTGACGACAGCAGACGAGCCTAACAGATACGTAGATAAAAGCATTCAAAGTGGCTTAGGTTTGCTAAGAAATGCTTCCAATTTAAAAGAAGATAGTCCTTACCTTCGAGTCGACTGAGGCGGATGCATATGAGACCGTGCGAGTGTTTTTGTTCGAGGGCTTCTCTCTGCGAGTGTCGTGGTGGATCCTATCATATCTTTATTGCATGAATTTTTTCGAAAAAATTGGGTCATTACAAATTTAAAAAAAGTTCAATCCTGCAAGCTGAAAGGAGGACTAAGGTAATAAACTACAAGCATGTGCTCCCTGGTTAAGTAATTTATCTAATTATATACATACCAGGATAGGCGAATAACGCCGCAAAAGGCTTGCAAATGAAATGTAGGAACACAAACAGCTTGCGTGCCTTCATTAATTTTAACATCAGCCAATACGTTGCGATAGTACGTGAACTGGTGCTACAATATCGAGAGGCGGGAAACTGGCGCAGTACATAACTGCGAAGAAAAAATCGCCTAGCAGGCCAACACAAAGCGACAAAGCACTTTGCACTCGGCGCTGGGCTAGTCAAGTACGACAAAGTTACTCATGTAGTTTTCAACAAAGAGGGTATGCTTTTCAAGAAAGGCTGAATTACTTCGGAGTTTTGATTTTGACAAGGCTCAATTAACATCCCACATTGTAACATTCGTGAATTAACCTGCCTAGGTGGCATTTAGAGCTGCATCACTCAATTCATGCGTGCCCACGTACTACGGGGGATAGTAATCGCCTATATATCAGCTGAGTATGCTCGAAAATTCCCAGCAAACAAAAGTTTTAAAATAGATCCTGTACAATTGATTGATTGATTGATTGATTGATTGATTGATTGATTGATTGATTGATTGATTGATTGATTGATTGATTGATTGATTGATATGTTGGGTTTAACGTCCCAAAACCACCATATGATTATGAGAGACGCCGTAGTTGAGGGCTCCGGTAATTTTGACCACCTGGCGTTCTGTAACGTGCACCCAAATCTGAGCACACGGGCCTACAAAATTTCCGCCTCTATAGGAAATGCAGCCGCCGAAGCCAGGATTCGATCCCGCGACCTGCGGGTCAGTGGCCGAGTACAAGCGGAGTTGGAGATTTTTCGCTCGCTGCCATTGCATTCTCTCTTACCTCGTCCTGACGAAAGTGCTTACAGCTAAGGGACGAATGACGCGGGGAAAAATTACGTCACGCGCGCCTCATGGCCTTGAGCACTTTTCCTCTTTCTTCTTTCTTCTGATAAGTGGCTTTTCAGTGTGATCGTGTGCGCACGCGTGGACAAGTCGAGGCCTCCCACGGCGGTGCCTGTAACGAGCGACCATGCCATCTTCAAATCAACCAATGGTTGTTACAATGACTGTGACAAGTCATTTTTGAGCTTTTTTGTTTTGTCATTTTTCGAGAGAAGAGAAAAAGTAATTTTTAGTGGACTTTGGGAATTTATTGTCAATTCTAAGACAGCCAACTGTGCTATATTCTTCGGATCACGTTTTCTCGGCAGCCTCAACTACCGATCGGCAGCGTGTTCTGAACATGGTCAAAAAGTGTTCCAGGGCCCCTTTAATGCACTATCTTGTACAGTTCCGTTTCGCTGTGTCTACGTTCTCGGTAATTAAATTCACGAGAAAAGCCTGGATGCAGAGGCTGGCTTTGTATAAGTGCTCCTTTCCTGATGTATCGCTTCTCGCCTTTTTGGCATCGTTATGAACAATGTATGCGTTCAAGGAACTTCAATCTTGCCAATAGATATCCAACGCCCGAAATACATTTTGGTCAGCCATCAAGGGCTTCGCTTGACTCACGTGAGGTGCAAAAGTTCTGCAGCTTTGGAGAATCATTTCTAACTGTTAAAAATTAAAGAAAGGTAACTGAATACAGTTGCCCTTTTCAGCGTATTACCAACATAAGATACTTTTCTCTTTTAAGATTCGAATTGAATGTGTGACGTCTCGAGCTCAATTTGCCATGAATCTCACCACAGGATCACGCGGACCTGCAGCAGCGCATTTCAATAGTGCAATGAATGCAGAAAGATCGGGCTAAAAATTACGAGAACAGGTCTTTTATCACTTTTCTAACTTGGGTTTCGGTGAAGTGCGTCAAGGCTGAAGTTTTTATTTCGCTTTGATATTAGTTTGCCCCTGCGCATGATAGATGCTTCTTTTCACACATTTCTCTACAATGGAACGGAAAAAAATGAGTCTAAGAGCCTCAAGACTGTCTCTTGCCTACCCATCTATTTTTGCTCTTGTCCTTTAGCTTCATGTCAGAACAACCATGTAGCCATAAAGGCCCTCCTTGACCATCCCTAGGTGTGATTTGAATTGAATTGAATTGAATTTTATTGGTCACACTTTTTACAAAAAATTTGCATACATTGTGTGGACCCATTGCCTTAGGCTAGTTTGGGTCCAAATAGAAAGATTTTATAAAGGCACTTCGGAAAAGTGTAACTAAGAAAGTTATGCAATATTAATAAAGCATTAACTAAAGTTTTTACAATGTAATGTAATCAAGAATCGGCAGAGAAACATTACAGTGCATGAAATAACCGCACTAAACCGTTACAATGCACGAGAGAACGAAAACGGAATACACACCTACTTACATATTGAAATCAAGACAGTCATCAGACTAATTAGGACAGGACATTGATATATCAGTACATTCTTCTAAATAGTGTTTTCCTAGTGCCTTAGTAAAATTGGAACACATTTTTATTTCAACAGGAATAACATTTCAGATTTTAATACCAACAATTTCGCTAAGTGGTTGACCCTTTAACGTGGGCAGTAGCATTCACTATCATCGCACGGCTTACCAGAAACTGATTCCCAGATATAAAACAGCACTGCTATGTCTTGTTCACTTTTTACGCAAAACTTAGGAACTCTGCTACGTGACCCTTACAATAAACGATGGTCTTACCTATCTTTGCTTTCATAGGTACTTTCTGCGTTTAATGGAAGAAACTTTTTAGGAAATGTTCTGCCTTTGATGAATATTGACTCTGTTTCTGTTGACGACCAAGCGATGACAGCAACATGTGGATGTTGACGTAAAGGCTCACCAATAGGTTGCACTTCGACGAAAGTGGGTGGTCACGTGAACAAATATTCAGACACGAGAGCGCCATTGCCCCACGGGTAGCTTTTTGGGCAGGCATGTGGCAGTCGGCGAACGTCATGCACGGGATGGCAAAATATGAACAGATATAGCTGTCTGGAATTGATACAAGAAAATGTTGGAATCAATGAATATTAGTGTTTACTCCTCTTGCATGTTAAAGTATTCGACATCTTTTTAACACCATCTCAACCCCTCAAGTACTGTGTTCAGTGGTACAAGTTCTATAATGAGGCTCCCTTATTAGGTCGTCTTTTCATGATATTGAATCTAAAAGAGGCTGCATTATGTAAGCAGAGCCGCTGAAGCTGAGCCATTTTGTAGCCTGTTTTCTTGTGTAGATCACGCAAGCACCGTTAAAAAAATAGCCCCTTCCTTGGTGCTGAAAAACATACTCTACAGTCAGGATCGTGGTTCAAACTCAAACGTCAAACATTAGAAAATAATAAAAAATGGACGCTTCGTTCACTGTCAATCGAAAAGCATATATTACGCATATTCGAGACGCAACCTAAATACGTAGGGCTTAGGCAGTTGCTCGATTCATTAAAAAAGCATATATATGTAATTTCAAAGACCGAAGTGTTTATTACGCTGTGCTGACAATGCAACGCTATGAACGAAGAAGCGGGAGTTTCTTACGTTTCACTAAAAAAATCTGCGTTCAGTCCGCCACCTACCAGAGGCTCTGCATGCTAGACTACTTTAATTTGTTCACATTGCTGCCAGGTGGCATTCATATTCTATGGAGCGCCTCCTTACAGAAAAAAAATTGGCAGATCCCACGTACAGTGGGAATCGATGATATGCGAAGCACGAATGAGGAAGGTTTATATGTCAGTTTGAAATCGAGGAGGAGGAAGAGGAGGAGAAATGAAAGAGAAAAGACAGGGAGGTTAGCCAGTTCTCAGACCAGCTGGCTACCCTGTACTGGGGAAGGGGGTAAGGGGGATAAAAGATGAGAGAAAAGGGACGTTGTAAAAAAATTGCCCGCAGCTTCCCTCGGGGGAACACTGAGGAGGATGCGGACCATATAATTGGTTAACGGGGTGTTAAAGTGCGACTTACTTGGGTCGATGGCTAAATTGGTTAACGTGGTTGTGAAATGGGGTGTTAAATTGCGACTTACTTGGGTCGATGGCTAAATTGGTTAACGTGGTTGTAGGAGGGGGTGTTAAATGAGTGAACACGTACACACGTATGCGAAAGGGCGGCGCTGGTCGAAGGGACGTCGATCATTGTGTTTGTGGATTCGTTGGAATTCATTTCACCGCGACCTTGGACGTCGACGCGCCGTACAAACCAACCGACGAGCGGCAACTGAGCGAGCGAGCGCCGACCTTGAGTATATATACAGCACGACGGCGCATGCACTGTCAGCTGTTGAATGTTCTCGAAGCGCGACGCCACATGCGCGTCCACTGGAGAATCAGGAGAATTGTAGATGTCGAACGCGGTGTGTAGAGGAGGAAGGGTGCACAGATGGTGGAGGAGTCAAGCGCGCGCGGTGTGTAGAGGAGGAAGGGATGCACAGATGGTGGAAGAGTGGGCGACGGCGCGACGGCGCATGCGCGCGCGTCAGCTGTCGAATGTTCGAGAAGCGGTGCGGACGGCGCACTACAAGGCGCGAGTATAAGATGCTCCGCATCTAAAAAAAAGAGAGAGAAGGTCATCAGACGATCCCAGACGCTGCTTACAGTCTGCCTCTAAGACCACTTGCCCGCAGAAAGCGAAACAACCCTCTCAATGCCTTGCGTGCAGAGGACCAACGCCGACTAAATTTCAAGGCCGAAAGGCTGCCGCACTGACGTCCGAGGGTGGGGGCGCAGTTACGCCACGAACGCGGCGGAAAGCCTGTGTTTCGTTCACGTTTTAAGAGAACCAACGCTCCCGCTCTCGTAGCTGCTGCGGCTAGATGGGGCCGAATAAAAGATGTGGAAAAAAAGGTGTTACTGAGCATGCTTAGTTGGGCAACTGGGCCCCCAACCTCTGACGTCACTGCGGCAGCCTTTCGGCCTTTAAATTTAGTCGACGTTGAGAGGATGGTCTCGGTCAGTGTCTTAATACCCTTTCTTCCGGCAATAGGCGATTGTCTAGTCTATCTAAAGCTTTCGACAGTTCTTTTCTTGGCACGCTGAAGCGAGGACACTCGCAGAGAAGATGGGAGAAAGTCTCTCCGCAGGCACAGTTGTCACATGTCGGGCTGCTGGCCATTCCGATTTGAAACGAATAAGCATTCGTAAAGGCCACCGTAATCCACAGACGGCACAAAAGTGTCTCCTCAGCTCTGGTTTTTACTGATAGAAGACGGAGTTGTAGGTGTGGATCCAAATTACGAAGGCGGACGTTGGTGAATGCCGGTGAATTTCACTGAGCGAGTGTCAGTTCTCGTGCAATTGATCGAAGCCTTGCAGCGGCGTCCGTTCTTGATAATGGTATAGCTGCACAAGGGGCATCATCATGAGCAGATCGGGCTGTTTCATCTGCATGGTCGTTTCCATCAATGCTGCAGTGGCCTGGTATCCATCAAAACAACGTTACGAGGCGGAGGTAAATTATGCCGTACATAACTTCCATGTCATAATTATTATGTTGGGACGTGTCATTTACCTTCATCATCTATTCACGCCACCTGATACCAAATTTGGTATATGTGGAGCTAGCGAAACGGCCACGAGCGTACTATGAGCGTAGAATGTAGTCATGTTTTACATGACACGCATATCATAAACATCGTTTTCGGACATGTCATCTAACTTTGTCGTCTATTGACGTCATGCAATGCCAATTTGGTACATGTGAAGCTAGAGAAACGACCGCGAGCGTGTCATGAGCATGGCATGTGGTCGAGTTATTACATGACACGCATCTCACGATGATCTTGTGTGCACCTGTCACATAACTTCGTCATCCATTCACATACTGTAATACCAAACTTGGAATTCGTGAAGCTAGCGGAACGGCGGGGAGAGGATCATGAAGAGCCCAATATACTGCAACGCAACTTTGAAGAGCGCGCGCTTGACGCAGCGACGCTACGCTAGCAAAACGTGAACACTCTATAGTCTGACACCTATAGTAGCGCAGTCCGGCGGCAACCGGTGCGAAATGCGACATGCTCCATTTTACACTAACCACGTAACCCAGAATGCACCACATCTGCCTAGCTTCGTGAAGAAGAGACGCTGGGCATGCTAGAACGCGCATGCGTCATAGCAACGCAGTGTGGCGCGTGCCTGCGAGTATATGCCAGGCAGATCAGCGCCTGGCGTGGCATCGCCGGCATGACGTTACGAAACGAACGCTGCAGCACAGGCGCAGCGGGTCACGTCTAAGTGTATTCGCGCCTTGAGTGTGGCATCAGTCATGCTCTTACATGACACGCATCTCACAATTATTATGTTTGCACCAGTCACATGCATTCATCATCCATTCACGTGACATAATACCAAATTTGGCATATGTGAATGTAGCGAAACGGCCCCGAGCGCATCATGAGTGCGGCATGTAGTCATGTTGTTACATGACAAACATGTCATGATTATCATGTTTGGACATGTAATTTACATATGCCGTCCATTCGCTTCACGTAATACGGAATTTGGTACTTGTGAAGCTAGCGAGATGGCCGTGAGCGCATCATAAGCGTAGCATGCAGTCACGTTGTTACATGACGCGCATCACATGATTATCATGCTCGCACTAGTAAAATCCCTTTGTCGTTCATTCACGTCCCATAATACCAACTTTGGTGTATTTGAATGTAGCGAAACTGCTGCGAGGGAATCATTAGTGTGGCTTGTAGCATAATATCACATGACACGCATCTCATTATTATCATGTTTACACCACTCACATACTTACGTCATCCATTCGCATCACGTAACGCCGAATTCGGTATATGTGAAGCTAGCGAGACGGCTGCGAGCGCATTATGAGCATGCGTGTAGTCATGACTCATGGCTTACATGACTTGCGTGTCATGATTTCTACGTTAGGGTTTGTCGCTGGTGTTTGCCACTCAATCATGTCATACCACACCAGTTTTTCAACATGTAATGTTAACGAAACCACCACAAGAGCAGCACGACCATGAAATCTAAATTATGACATTTATGATATACATATTATGATTTTCATGTTATTACTAGTTACATAGGCTCGTCATATAGTCATGTTATGCCATACAAAGGATGGTATTTATGCCATTATCCAAACTGCCAGGAGAGCTAAAAGTCCTAGGCGGCTAGATAGATAGATAGATAGATAGATAGATAGATAGATAGATAGATAGATAGATAGATAGATAGATAGATAGATAGATAGATAGATAGATAGATAGATAGATAGATAGATAGATAGATAGATAGATAGATAGATAGATAGAAATGCTTCGCAATTAAAACATCATCTTTCGACATGCTTTGCAGCGAAGCACAGAGACACGTGGCTAGTTTTCATATACACCATTTACAGCTGTTGGTACGCAGACTTCGCAAGAGCTCAAGCGTGTTCTCTATCACGCAAAGATCCTATTGGCCTCAAGGACATACCGTGATACCACCTACGTGATGACTTCAGTCATACAACGCCAGGTTGTGTCGTCTCCTAGAACACCGCATTTTATGCGCTTTTGCTGTGGACACCGCGAGTGCTACCCTTTGTTTTGGAGCTCGTGCCTAAAGATGCAGTCAGACCGGATAATGCGGGCTAGCAAACTACCAATCAGTGTCCCGGTGGCACTCTCGTGTTTAATTGGCATCGTATTATCGCGACTAAGAACCCGTGCAGCCATAGGGGACGATGCAAGTAGTGTCGCGAAAGCAAAGCTGCCGTATTCAACAACTACGCATCACATCTGTGACATCAAAACTCGGTCATGGCTTATGGCCATATACCCACGGGATGGCTATATGCTCTCCCATAGTAGAGTACTAAGTGCTCTCACTCGTTAACTACTTTTTCTAACGGCAGCGCTGACAACTCTAATGGAGGCCCTAACGGCCAATATTTTCTTTAAATTTGATGTACAAAAAATTATCTGTATATATTTTCAATTTCGAAACTGCCCTAAAGGGGGCCATGAGGTCATGCGACGCAGCACGGGAGGTGCACACCGCGTTTGCGTTGGTTTGAATAGCTGTTTCCGGTAATGTTTGCGTTGAAGTTTTGTATTTAGTGTTATCGTCTTATTAGTGTTATTTAGTGGCTTCGCCACTATCGAAGCCCGGGCGCTGAAGGTGTCTAGCGAAGCGTTCTTGTGAGACCCCGCTATACGAAGTGAAATAAGCAACTCGTTCACTCCAACTTAGGAGTGATTCCTGTACTCTGACGCGTTCAATGAGCCGAAATGATTGCTCGTAAAGGGACCTACTGTTCAACACACGCGTAAAAGTGCCGTCGCCGCTACGTATAACATTTGGACGCGGAACCCAACTGAGCGCACGATGAGCATACACGTGTCAGTTTCGCCGAGTAGCCTAGAGGCACTCATAGCTGGCATTTGAAGCACCCGCTGTTTCGCCATTACGAGTGCTGGAAGGCATTAATGGCCGCATTTGTGCGCGTAATACGATAGCATAACGACCCAGGGCCTGAAGACTCGTCGCCATGATGACAGGCCTAAGTTGGCACTCCTGCATAAGAGAGAGGGAGCTTAGGGGGAGGGGGCTATTGTTCAGAATCAGCATTCCGACCCGCTACGCAGCGTTTGTGAAGAAAAAGTTGGCTGAAACGCCAGCAGTGTAAAAGAATTATTTAATGAAGTGAGTTTTACAAATATTGCCCGGAATCGAGGTCGGTCGTGCACGTTCAGAAACCACATCACCGACGGAATATTACGAAATTAAAACGTGTTTTCACAAGGATAGTTGAGCGTTCATTTTGCATTGTGTCAGCAAAAGCAACAAGGAGGAGGAAGCAACAAAAAGGGAGAAGGCAGGGAGGTTAACCAGAAAAACATCCGGTTGGCTACCCTACACTGGGGGATAAAGGAAGGGGACAAGAAAGACGAGAAAGAGGGAAGAGAGGGAAGAAAGGGGGTGGGGGAGAGACTGACAGTAATTTCACTGCAGCGTGTAGAACTCTACCGCATGTCAGAGGCGTTCACACAAGCCTGTCTTTCTCAGGAAACGCAGCAGGGCTTTCACTGCCTTGTGGGCTGTCGAGGCATGTGTACGTTGCTGTAATAGCACCTGCACAGAAAGAGGCCGATCATCCAGTCGCCGCATTGCGTTGGCAAGTACTTGTCTCTCTGAGGCAAATCGAGGACAATGACGCAGCAGGTGTTCGATATTTTCGTCGGTGCCGCAAACATCGCACGCCGCACTCTCAGTAATTCTGATTAACGTGGTATAAGCTTTCGTGAAAGCAACTCCCAGCCAAAGGCGATAGAGAAGCGAAGCTTCACGTCGATGTAGGCCGGGTGGAGGCCGGAATTGTAGTGAAGGGTCGAGCTCGTGCAGTCGTGTACGTCGTATGCTTGGTGCGTTCCACTCAGTCAGTGTGAGACTGCGGGCCAGTTGACGAATCTGCCTCGCCGCATCCGCTCTTGAAAGCGGACGCTGTTCGCTTCTTTATGTGACGTGCGAGCAGCATGATCTGCAGAATCATTGCCGCCTATACCACTATGCCCAGGTAACCACTGAAAGACGATGTCATGGCCTTTTGTATTAACAGGTGGTGAAGTTTCACGGTTTGGTAGGTCAACTGGTCGTGGCATCCGCGTCGGAGAACTGATATCAGGCACTGTAACGCTGGTCTTGAGTCAGAAAACACAGCCCATTTACCTGGTCTTTCTTCTGAATTGATGTGTTCCAGTGCATTGCGCAGAGCCTCGAGTTCTGCCGTCGTCGAACTTGTCACATGTGAAGTCTTAAAACACCGAGTTATCCCTTGTGATGGTATAACCACTGCTCCACCTGAACTAGACGGCGTAGTAGAGCCATCCGTGTAAATGTGCACGTGGTTACTGTAGTTTTCTTCCAGTAGGGATAGACTCAGTTGTTTCAGGGCATGTGTCGGCAAGTCCGATTTTCTCCTCATTCCTGGAATCATTAAGTGAACTCGCGGCCGGCTCAAGCTCCAAGGAGGAAGCAGTGGCTTTGATGCAGGTGCGTATGTCTCAGCAAACGATGAACGATGCTTGGAGACAATAGTGCCGTATGTCGTGCGGGGCCTTTCAGCAGCTAGGCTCGCCAGGTGGTGAGAAGGGGTCCTGGCATAATGCCTGAGGTGCATGCGCATTGTCTCGGTAATAATATGCGTATTTATCGAGTGATCTTGAGCGATGGCAATGGTTTCAGCCGTTGAAGCACTGCGGGGTATTCCAAGGCATATCTTAAGTGCTTGGGCTTGAATGCTCTGAATTGCGCGCAGGTTGGTCTTCCCGGTGTTAGACATTGCAGGTAAGCTGTACCGTAAGAAGCCGATAAACAGCACTCTGTACAGTTGTAGCATGGATGATATGGGCACTCCCCAATTTTTGCCTGCAAGGAATTTGAGCATGTGGCATGTTGCGATCAGCCGCTTCTTCACATAGTTCACGTGTGGAGTCCACGACAGGTTTCTATCTATTATGACTCCCAAGAACCTGTGGCTTCTGCTGAACGATATGTATTCTTCATTAATCGATATACTGTAAGCAGACATTGGTTTCCGCGTGAACGCTACCACTGCACATTTTCTACAGGACACCTCGAGGCCTTGTTTACGAAGATAGCATGACGCCGTTGTAGCAGCCTTCTGAAGGCGGGCGCGAAGCTGAGGCCTTGTCACACCTGATGTCCAAATGCAGATGTCATCAGCATAGACAGAAAGTTCTACAGTGCTAGGTAGCTGCTCGACTAGACCAATGAGAGTTAGGTTGAAAAGGGTAGGGCTTAGCACTCCTCCCTGAGGAACTCCTCGGCTGCTGTAATAATCAGGTGTTAGGCCATTCGCTGTCATCACGTAAAATGATCTCAGATGTAAGTAGCTGTACACCCACATATATATCTTGCCACCAAGACCTACTGTTTCCAAAGCACTAAGGATGGCTTCATGGGTGACATTGTCGTAAGCCCCCTTAACGTCTAGAAACAGGGCGGCGCACAGTCTCTTACAGGCTTTCTGGTGTTGAACATATGTCACCAGATCAACAACGTTGTCGATTGACGAATGGCCGCGCCTGAATCCGGTCATTGATACAGGATAGATTTCGTAGTGCTCTAAATACCACTACATTCGTGTTAGAATCATTCGTTCCATCGTTTTTCCCACACAACTGGCAAGTGCGATAGGACGGTATGAGGCAATATCCAAAGGAGATTTACCAGCCTTTAGAAGTGGAATGAGGCGACTTGACTTCCATGCCTGGGGAACAGTACCAGTCTGCCAGGAGTCGTTGTATAGGCGTAAGAGTGCCTTCCGAGCTTCGTCTCCAAGATTACAAAGGGCACGATAGGTAATGCCGTCAGGACCGGGTGCTGAAGAACGTCTGCACAGAGCCAGTGCCGCTCTAGCTCATCCATAGAAAACTGGCATTCCATACGGGGATCACGTGAGGGCGGTGGGTTGTCAAAAGTTCCCGTTCTTGATACTGTGAAATTGGAATCACCGGCAATTCTTCTACAGAAAGATTCTGCGACGTCAATCTCTCTGCATCGAAGGTGAAGTGCCAGAGATGTAAACGAGTGTCGTTGACCCAAGGTTGTGCTAAGACTCTGTGGTGAACGTAAATGAGGTCATGGCGCATGAATACAATAACTTTGCTGCAGTCTCTGTGAGTGGAGGACATAAAGCACTCATATCCTGACAGCTTGATTGAAGCACACAGGTTGGGTTCACAAATCACAATAATGGGGAAGCGGTTCACAAATACAAATTGTCTAAAGTCAGACATGCGCGACTTCAGTCCTCTGGCGTTCCACTGAAAGACAGATGCATTCTTGACTTCCACTCGAAACGACGGTGCCTCGCTGGCCATGGTTTTACCTTAGAGCTGCAAGCACCGGACTCAGGGTGTCCAGCACATGCAGTGCGGTCTGCGCAGCAGAAGTCTTCATATTACTCAGTAGGACACGCATGGAACTCATCAGCGATTGCAGCAAGCTTATCACTTGATCTTCATTCATCGCATCACTGGTTTGAGGGGTCGTCGAGGGCGGCGGGATTTGATGCTTCTCCAAAGTAGGTTGACGTCGTGGAAGAGAGGGCCACTGTTCGGAAGGCGCGACTGCTGTCCCTTTCTTCTGTTTGGCAGTATCCGTTTTCAGTGAGCTCGGTGCTTGTGGGTCAGCCTCTTTGATAGAGGATGACATCTCTCTATCGGTAGAGGCGTTTTTCCGTGATGGTCTTCGCCCACGACGCCGTCGTCGGCGTAGTGTAGCGGCAGCTTCCCTGTGCGTTGAATTGTCCCGCACCATACGCCTGAGTACCGCGTGCTCGTTTCGCACCCGCGGGCAATCTTTGGATGAGGCCTCATGAGCGCCGTGGCAGTTTGGACATCGTAGTATGGTGGCACTGCAGGCGTCTTTTGAGTGAGACTCAGCGCACCGCGGACACACAACTTTGTTCTCACAGACACCTTTTACGTGTCCCATTTTGAAGCACTTGTAGCATTGCAGTGGCTTTGGTATGTAAGGACGCACTGAGTGGCGAACATGGCCAACTTTGACATACGAGGGAAGGCTGTCTCCCTCGAACACAAGCCTCAAGCAGCGTGAGTTGCCGAGTCTGGTAATGTGCGTAATGCGGGTGCCTTCAGTCGCTGGCTTTATTAGTATTGGCAGGTCATTAGCTGAGATGGAAAGATCCACATCATAAATGACGCCAACAGTGCCATTGCAACCTGTAGCGACCATTGGCCGAACTTTCACGTTGCCGATGTCTGTTATGTGCCGAAGGCTTTGCAGTGCGCTATGCTGCATAACGTCTACAGCAAGGACATTCTTTCGTGCATTGATCCTGACGTCTTTGATCTCATTCGGCGCGGTTTCCTCGAGAAGCACAGAAAGAACTTGCCTGTTGAGGAGTCGCAAGTTAGATGCAGGGTCTTCAGGCATAAACAGCATGGTGTGCGGCCACCGCTGTGGTGCAGTCTTAACGGTGGAAACACTTGCCGACGATGCCGTTCGCAGCAGTCTTCGTTTTGTAGATCGATTCATGACGACCGTGAAGTCATCATCCGATGACTCAAAGCCGTCCGAATACAAATCCGTAGCCTCACTGTCGGTGTCGCTCGACGCGTTGCTACGCTTCCTAGACGACGAAGTCCGGCGCGACGGTTGCACGCCTGGAACATTCTCAGGTGTGTCCTGAAGCATCACTGCAAAGGAGGGAGCGGCAGCTCCCAGGATTTCCAGGAAAACAAATTGAAAACACTGAGACACGGGCACAAGCGTTCTGTGAGAGAATCACTTCGTCCCAAAAGCAACAAAGTCACAAAGTCACGTTAGGAACGGCAAGCAGCTCATAACTTGCAGAGTACATATTAAGCGGAAAGCATGGATAAAACTAGCATACACAGGACGAAAGCGTACAAACAACTGTGACATCTCGTTACTTAAAGCACGGTTTTCAAACAGAAAGAAGCACGAAACGAGCGCACAAGTATTCGAAGGACAAGTGCAAATAACTGTCACCATTTCGCCTTCGTCGTGCGCCAACAGCACAAAATTTTCATAAACGCGGCAGCAGCAGCGTGCGAAGTGACCTTCGCCATCTCCTGAATTGCGAGTCTGATAAACGTGCTTGCAGGAGAGACCACGCTTCGTGAAGGCGGCGCTTCGTGGAGGCGACCATGGTTGCCACTGACTTTCGAGTGAAATTCGCCAACTAACGAGCAATTTTTCTTTAAATATCGCCAAAAAAAGTCACCACTCTACGTATGTGTCGCATCACTAGTAATGAAAAGTCTTAATGATCTATAGCCTTCAAAATATTGGTACAAACCCTGAAACCTATATTGACGAGTTCCGAAGCCAGTCATATCACCTTCTTCACCATGGGAGCCCTGAAAAAGGGCATGCATGCACTAGCAGCGTCCCTGAATGCTAGTGACTCGCACTTGTGATTGCTTCCGTTGTAGCGAATGCCAGATAAAGCAATCGCTACAAAAGGTTGATGTGTGTAGCCTACCTGCGTATTTATCGAATTTCATTGTCGGGAAATTCTGTATTCGATAATCAAATATCCTAATAACTAAACAACAGAAAAAATCCGGATGTATTGCGTAACCATCGCAATGCCCACACAACGTTTTTTCAGTGGTCATGATTAGGATTAACATTCCCCTCACTGCTTTTCTGAAGGCTGCCCAAAGAAGCCTGACGTTTTGACCTACACAAAAAAATATCGTAAAAACAAATTCAAGCTGAATATATACGCAATTAAGGGGTACTACAGCATGGAAGAAGTCCACATGATATTTACGACAGTTGAATCTGTGGTCAGAACAAGTGGCCTACCATCCCCTAGCCACTTCAGACTCGAAACTTTGAAGAAGCTTAAAGCTCTAAAAGCACCTATAGAACGTAATTTAACACCACCGCTTCGCGGCACGCGAAGCAGTCCACTGACCTAAATTTTGCTGGGGAATCGCTGGTGAAGGCACCACTGTACCAGTCCTCCATAGGTGAATTACGACGTACACACGAGAAACACGACAGATATACTGAATAAGCGTTAGGTGTGCCTTGTACCGGTGGGTCTGAAACTACAAAAAATAGAAACAGTTTTGTCGCACATTTGTTTTGAAGA
Organism: Rhipicephalus microplus; assembly: GCF_013339725.1. Taxonomy (NCBI): domain Eukaryota; kingdom Metazoa; phylum Arthropoda; class Arachnida; order Ixodida; family Ixodidae; genus Rhipicephalus; species Rhipicephalus microplus. The sequence goes on from NC_051170.1 coordinate 68,818,836, forward strand.
CAATGAGTATCGAATGCATAACTCAGTAGACACCTAGGCCGAAAATCGCGAAAAATTCGCCATGTCACTATTCATAACTTTAGGTCGCCATGGGCCTCTCACATTCGCCAATAAGGCGAAAAGTGGCCACCAGTGGCAACTCTGCTGGGAACGACCTTTATAGCGAGTCCAACGCGAGCATGTAGTGCCATCTCACTTCTCATAAATAAAATGCGCTTAAGTTTCGGAGCTCTGAGCACCGCTAGGCAATGTATGGCGTATATAAATGTTTTGCCGTTAGTTTAATGCCTAGGCGCTGCAAATAGAGAAGTTGCTGGTTCGCATTCGCGGAGATATTTCTTGCCTTCTCGATTTTGTTTTTTGTTTTGCCATCTATTAGAATACATTTCACAGACATCTATGACGGAAATACGTCAGCGGAGTCGTTACAGACCCCGCGTAAAACTCTTTCGTTTTAAAAATCGTGGGTTCGAATGGGGATCGAACCTGGGCCGTTCGCGTTGCAAGCGGGTTTTCTCCCACACAGAAACTTGTCTGCTTGGGAATGCAAAAAAAATAACTTGCTCTACTTGGACTTATAGAGAAATTATCTTTAATGCTTTCTAAACACACGAGTCATGTATACACGTTGCACAATACAACAAAATATTCCACTTGTATTGTGTGGTGCAAGACTACATTGCCATCGGGCGTTGGAACATGTTTTTATCATCAAGGCTTCTTGGTTTCAAAGCCGTTCACCCACTTCCAAAGGCACACACGTTACTGGCGTATTTCCATAAGGGCACGTATTTGGTGCATGGAAATTTTGAGAAGCTTTTATGGACGAAGTGTTTGAAGGACGCACTAGAAACAGGACATCGCTATCGTGTTTAACTATTAAAGCGAAGCTTAAAAGTCTCCCTTTTTTCTCTGGGCTCATATGTGTCATACATTTTTATTTTGCCGACGTCTTGCTGAAATGATCATGTAGTTTAGGTGTCCTTTGCTGAAGTCGTACCAAATTCCTAAAATGAAGTATTTGTGGCGAAATCAATTATTTGTAATGTAAAAAAACAATGAGGGCAGTCACATTGTTATAAATAATAATTAAGTGAGATGAAACCCGCGCATGAAATGCAAGTACCAGATGCCTTAAAGCTTGAATAGCAACATATTGTTGCCATCAAAACTTTCTTCTAGGTGAAGAAGAGAATGTTAGTACTTAGAAATTTTAGTAAATCTCCCGCCTAGAGAAGGTGATGAAGCGTCACCTTGAACAGCTTCCCGCTTTTTCCGGCGGCCTGGCAAATTCTCCTGTCAGACTTTAATCTTACCTCTACATAATCAGGCAGCGAATTAAAAAAAAAAACGTTTGCGCGTTTCCCGCTAAACGTTCCATCGTAACCACTTTCTTTTTCTTGATTGAATCTGCTCTAATAATCAACTAATTCTTACAAATGCGACTCGTTTTTTTTTTTGTTTCCATCGAACTAGTTTCTCGCTTTCCATTTCGTCAATTGATTTACCGGAGCAAGAGAGGCCGGCTTCTTTATGAAATAATCTTTAAGTGACCTCATGATAATCGAGGAAAAAAACTAGCTCTATATTCGTGACGAACCGTCAGTGCAGCACCAACGTAAGGAGAAGGAGCACATCGAAACTCATCTCTCGAGCACACTTTTGTTTCATCTCCTTAAGCTTGTTACACGCAGTTAATGCGATTTAGCCTGTGAGGATAACACGATAACTGCGTGATCAAACGAGAGCGCACGTGACTAGCCTCCTAAAGGCGTTTTAAGGAGAGAATCTGTATTGAAGACAGCCAGCCGTTTAAAGACTGCTGTAGCCTCAAGTTAACGTGTTATTTTATTTATTTTTTACATTGCGGAAGTTGCTGTTTGTTTCTCTAGTTGCTGTCTCTTGCAGTTATCTATGTTATGTTCTCAGCGAAGCTAGCATTACTTTGAAAAATTAAGTAACACATGACTTTTTTTCCTTGTTTCTTCGCCTTGTCATGCTGTCGTACAAAATTTTAATTTGCGTAAATACTAATTATTTTTGAGGCACGTTGCAGAGAGCTAATATATTCTGCTGCCACTTCGTTAATGATCTGGCAAAAGGTTCGATCTCTGTGGTATCATGTTCATCTGAATGCTACATTAAGCAACGGCTAGAAGTAGTGAGGAGGAGCGTTTCTATCGGGACGTAGATAGCAAGTCAAGACGTGCTCTGCTCACCACCAAGCGGTCGTTCGTTAGCGAACATGCGTGTGGGCATATAAATGGTTGCTGTCGGAATAGAGTTTGCTTTTGGTTTAGCTCGCCAAAATAGATTGCCGTTGCTTTTGCAGAAAATATTTAACCATAGAAATTGCCCACGACGAAAACAGGGATCTCTGGAAAGTAATATCAACTGTAAAAAAAAAAAAGAGGGGTGGACATTTATTTGTTGAGCTTGCATGACGTTCGAGAAGTTTGTGGCATGTAGGAAGACAAAAGATTATGTATGACATCCGCAGCGCAAAAATGGGCAGCTTATGGCCTGGTCTTATATGAATGTTTTAACGCTCGGATTTGCAGTTAACATGCCCCGCCGCGGTGGTCTAGTGGCTAAGGTACTCGGCTGCTGACCCGCAGGGCGCGGGTTCGAATCCCGGCTGCGGCGGCTGCATTTCCGATGGAGGCGGAAATGTTGTAGGCCCGTGTGCTCAGATTTGGGTGCACGTTAAAGAACCCCAGGTGGTCGAAATTTCCGGAGCCCTCCACTACGGCGTCTCTCATAATCATATGGTGGTTTTGGGACGTTAAACCCCACATATCAAATTTGCAGTTCACAACTACGTTAGTCGTCAAAAAGTCAGGAATCATTATGGCAGAATCAATTTCAGCAACCATGATGGTAAAAGAGAAGAAAATACCATATTAATATACAGCTTTGAAATAATGCCTGAACTCTTCATTTAGCCTAATTATTGGTGCTAGGTTTGAAAGGGCGTTATGTTTGCAAACCTCTGGTTGCGCTTTGAGATAAAGGAAAATTAATCACCTAGCGGCTCTTTAGGGAAAAAGAAGCTAGCACTTTTGGTCCTTGTTTGTCCTGTGTCATCTCCTAACATTGTATGTGCCACTGATACCACCTAATGCATAATTCTCATCAATTTTCATGCCAAAGCCGAACCCCTTTCCTCTTCTATAGGACCTACATCTCCTCCTATAGTAAACAACGTGACGTCAGCACCAAGGTGATGTGTTGCCTTTCTGGTTATTGAAATACAGTGAAGGACTATTGAAATGTACAAAAGGTCTTGTATAGCAAAAGTCATTCCCCGCTGTATGAGTCGATGCTTGCCTGATGCAGAGAAATCTCTGAGCGTGTCGGCAGTGTCCATAAAAATAAAATTTATTTTGCATTTGACCCTTACGCATGACGTCACGCTACGCTGTATTTCAGTATTAGCCATATCGCACTTCTAAAGACCACCCACAATCATTATTATTAACAATATTTGGCTTGTGGACATTTAAAATCATGAAAGCAGATAAAATAGGGAGGAGAACAGGCTCACAACTGCAACCTATAGGGCACAACAACATATGTTTCGATGCAAGAATAATAGGCAGACAGGCATAGCATGTGTGGTCCATTTCATTCAGTTCTCGTGCGATAATATTCCGCATAGCGTTCACAAGAGCATGCGCTATGCACATAGTAATCGGTGACACACCACAGCCTGGCACCACTAGGACGACAAAGGAGTCCTTCCTCATTGTCTGTAGTTATGTCTACAGTACATTGCACGAAAATGTTCACTCTTTGTTGCCAGGTCAGTGACTAAGTTAACCACTTAAGTTTGCCTACCTATCTGCCGATATTAGGATGAATCACTCTGCCACAGCAAGGCGATTCAGCATCCCATCGGAAGTCTCCGCAAAGCACTATTATTAGATCTACGGTGACTAAGTTAACCACTTAAGTTTGCCTACCTATCTGCCGATATTGGGATGAATCACTCTGCCACAGCAAGACGATTCAGCATCCCATCGGAAGTCTCCGCAAAGCACTATTATTAGACCTACGGTGAGTCAGTCTGTGTGAACGACTGTTAGTGAAAAGGCTTCGCCATATTTCATTTCTCTCTCTCTCCCCTCTTTTTGTAGCCCTTCTATTCGTCTATTTCTTCTGTTTATTTCAGGGAGGAAATAGAGAACAAACCAATAACTTGCATTTAGTTGATCAGCCTATCTTCTTTTTTTTACGTTATCCAATTTTAAAATATGCGCAAGCATAGCACATTTTTGTAATTGATTGTTGGGGCTCAATGTTTCAAATAAGTGGCTTGATATGAGGGACGACATACTTCTATGTTTCCGGAAATTGCTACCACTAGGTGATCTTGCACCTGACTGTATGTACACGGTCCTCAAACATTTTCGCCTTGACCAAAAAAAAATATTAGGAGACCCTTCAAGGGGCCCTGCGACGCTTTTTGTCGGCATTCTGCACCACTGGAGCTCGTGCAATGACGAAAAATGAGATGAATGAAAAAAAAATATGCACGGTGTCGGTCCCTGCGTGGGAGACGCCCGCTACGCGCTAAGCGCGTCCTGCAGGACTGAATCAGAGTTTTTATCATTCCATTCCACGGTAACTGAAGTTATTACCCGTAAATTTTTCGAAACCCTGCAGACGACGAGAAAAAAAAACGTTCCCTTTCGCTTTTTGCTCTTCCATTGATGGCCAAGGCCACTTCTAATCTCCGCGTGCCTTTCACAGAGACGTACCAAACGAATCATGTTGTGGTGGCGTAGTGGTGGCCGTTGTGCAGTGCTCCTAGCGTCGTTTTACAATTAGTTTCACACTTTTATATTGAAAATAAGAAAGTAATTCATATCTGAGGAACCTTTGGTGCCCAATAGTGTGGCCTGATGCCTCTATGAGATCATATGTTATGCGCAATTTGTGGCGTGCAACCAGTCAAAAGGAGCAGCCTATGTCGTGACTTCCTTGGTAAAGCGTCAGTTCTGAACACAAGAATGGCCGCTGTGTGTCAGTGAAGTCCAAAAGCAGTGTGTTTTCTCAGGAGAAATAAAACTAAGTCATCTTTCTTTTTGGCGTTGCAACTCGCGCGACAATATCGATGCATTCCAGAGTTCCAAAAGAAGTGATGAACACAACATACTTTATTTGTGTAGCAAGGCCCCTTTAAGCATCCCATTTAAGAGTAAAGCGCGATAGCGGAATTGTTTTCATCGTATATACTTCATCCACAAACCACATTTTATTGCATAGTTTTACTGAGGAAGTTTAAGTTGCGGTCACTAAAGTGTAAATGATACAGCTGAAAGTGGCTGGTGTCAATGAAGCTTTCGCGTACGGCTTCAGTCTGTGTAATGGGTAGCATGCCTCAACTCACGAGCAAATGTGTTCGGAAAAACGTTTTGAAATTTTCTATGCACCCACTACGTGGTCTCAAGGGAATAGGGGCAGTAGGGGGTGTGTCTTTTGTAATGTGTTACCAGTTTTAGACCATGAAGTTGTTATGATGACTACATGTTCTGACGCATGATGGCAATGTACGCTCGTACCACGCAATATTACTGCAATATGAGATGTTGTATTGCGAGGCCTGTACATAGGACGCGTATGTTTGTCAAGCATGAAAGTCATTTTTGCTATATTTCCAAGCAGACGCGTGGCTGTGTGATAGAACACCTGCTTCCCATGCAAATGACCTAGGTTCGATTCACTTGGCGTGGAAATTTTTATTATTAATTTTATTTGCATCTTTCACAATTTGTTCGTTCACTGCAAAAAAAAAGTGATTTCTAAATTCACAATTGACGACGCGCACACTGATTCCGACCCCCCTATTTCTGCAAAACGAGCTCTTTGATGCTGTCACGTTAAAATATTGCTGCTTGAAGTTGACGCCGTGACCCTTGGGTCTATAGTCGACCTCCGTGACCGCAAAACCAGTCCGGCGACTCACATGAACCATTATGGCGTATAAACGTTTGTAGAGTACCTCACACTATGTACGTTAGATTTTCTTTACTGGAAGACGCATACGAGAAACTAAGGCTACGTTGACATGCTTGCTAAAGAAGTCGGAGCGTAAATTTTGGTTTTAGAGGGCATGGAATAATGCTTCTTACACCAGCAACAGGCAGCGTTCGTCCTTAGTACAAAGTAATTATTTTTTGTGAAATCTAGGGTAAATTCAAATAGAAATGCATGCAATCACAGCAGACATTGATCTTATTCTTTGTACAGCACTCATTTGAAAAGTGCTTAAGGATTTGATACTCGAGGGCTGGCTTAGTGCCCACATGTAGATGAGATGTTCATGACAATAAAATACAAAACTAATCTCTACTAACATGTGTATCGGTTTTCGACTAGCAAAAGAAGTAACCCTGAAATTTTGTGCCACCGCATTAAAATCACGCGCAGGTCTCACGTTTGCTTCGCATTAACCAAACTCTGGGTGGTCTGGGAGCACCCCACTGGGAATAAGCTTTCCGAGTGGGGTTGTTTCCAAGTTGTTTTTGTTGTTGGTGGTGGTATCGTTGTATTGCGCTTGTACCAAGATACTGGGCAGGCCGGCAGACCACCATCTCGGTAATGAGAGCAGCGTGGGTTCCGCTGGATAGAAGAAAAAATTTAAGGATGGCCACCAGCTGTCGCTGTACGAAAGACAGAGAAAGCTGATGAGTATGGCAGTCGGGAATGAGGGAGCGAAAGGACAGGCGATTTGTGACAGGGGTACAATACGTGACGTCGCAGCAACACCAGGGCAATAACAGCCCCACATGACGCGACCCAGACGCCTCATAAGAATGCGAGCAAGCCGCACTTTGATTAGGGAAGGCAGCCAGCTATGTCCTGTCCGGCTGGTCTACGACATATAAGCCGTGGAACGTTTCTTACTAAAGCATATTTGACTTTCGAAACTATGCGGCGTCGTTGTGTTTACGCAGAAGTGTAGTACGCGTGAGAATACGAATTCCTATGGTCAGCTCTCAAATTTACGCTTAGGGGTTCACTCATGATAATGCGCTATTTCCCAGCGTCATTGTCTTGTCTAAATATACCACACTTTAGTAACCCGCCCTTGTCGAGCGTAAATTAACTGTATACGCAGTCGTTATCAGAGGTGTGTGTTTTTTTCGAAAATAGCAAATATTCTTTCCGGAAACATCGCCCAGTATTTTTGTGCACAAGTGTAGTTGACCTAAAAGCTTATGTACTTGTCTATAGATAGAAGAGTCGCAGGCCAGACCACGTTCTGCTGCTGATGAGTCGAGTGGAAATTGTAAGTTTTGAAAACAGGAACTTGTGCAGCGTGTGCTCAAATTCGAACGCGTGGTTTTATCATAATGTGTCAGACGTGAGCCACATCGGCGTTATACTATAGCCATTTATTGACTTGTTTGATTGTTTCCTACGGGACAGGAATGGTCGGAGTAAATCTTTTCCCGCTGAGCTGTTGGTTATTTTTGGCAAGTTATTCGCCACGCAAACTACAAAAGTAAGAGAGCAAAGTACGTGCCTAGTTTAACGCAAACAGAGGTTTTGTTCTTTGTTCATGAGAAAAGAAATGCAGGCTGTTCAATGTTAAGCTTTATCATTTTTTTATATTCGGCCTGTGAAGAACGTGAAAACCACCTTTGCGAATTAGTTATGTAACGAAGGGGGCACTAAGAAAGTTAATATATACCCCTGTCAGCCGCCCGAATAACTATAATTGAACTAAGATTATCTGTGAATGCAGCTAGTGGGCATGTTTTAATTAGTATGTTCAAATCAGCCGTGTTTCTGCTGAGACACGGCTGATTCAAACAGTAGTCGTGCGTTTTGCACTACTACTTATACACGACTGTCAGTATCAGCGCAAAACTTTTTGCCGATGTCCCACGGCAACCGTTTGCTTATCAATGGAAACCTATGACTACAAACATGTTCACTAGCTTCATTGACGGAAAATCGCAGTTTAATCTTAGTTAATCTTCTGGCTGACAGCGGTAGCTATTGCTGAATTTTGTGTTCCCATAGGTATATAACCTATCTGCAAAAGTTGTTATCACATTCTCCCCAGTGCTGAATGTTATTAATAGGAAAACCATATTGCTTAAATTTGAACACCTGAGAAATTTCATATGTTATATTCAACAAATTGTGCTGTGATCTAGTTGAAGAAACTAATAATAACAAAATTTCGGAAAAACTATGGTCTTTCTTTCAAGTACAACTCACAAAAACTTTGGGGAGAAAGTAATAAAAGCACGAAGAAACGGGACAAAAAAAACGACTGTAGTAAAATTCAACTGTTTATTATGGAGCACATATGTAGCGATTCTTTATTCAGTAATGAACGAACACGGCATAAAATTACTAACTGAGGAACCCTTAGTTCTTGCCGTGGTAATAATATAGAGGATGAACTTGCATGTATACTTTCAAATTTCATGATTGCTAATTCGAAATTGGCAGCTTCACACGTGCACTAACAATTGACAATAGCAACCTAATCGAAGTCATTGACGAAGTCACAACTCTTCCTTAGAGTTACACACTTTTATATTCGTACAGCAACGCGCATCGCAATATAAGAAAGATTACACTTCCCAAATGCGGCATTCAACGTCAAAATTCGTACACTTCATGACGTCGCTAATTGAACATTTTCGCCGGCTTCATGACTTGCCTCGCAGCCACTGGCGCAGCTGCAGAACTTCACGCAGAACTTGTCCGCTGCTTAATTCTGTCACTAAAGTGCAGATCTGTAGGGGACGTTCCCTCTAATTACAAAATCGCAAATAACGAACCCTGAAACTCGTTTACGAAGAAACGACAGCTCCACAACATCGATAAAGTGTAATTAACGAATGTCCCGGTTGATGCCATTCCATATATAGTGATGACGCCACTCACCCGCCTATGCAAGAACTTTAGCTTTTCCAAAAATACTGTCCATTGTGGCTTGCTCGATGCTAATATAAGTGCCGCTTTCAGCTAATAGTCCCTAAAGGACGCGTCCGTTCCCTCGCAGGTAAGCAGAAGGTGTATAAATTTTGTGTGGTTCTTCCAAGCCTCCATTATTTTCGTATGAACGAACACTAACAGCGCGCGGTTAGTGCCAAGCGCTGTCGGACCAGGTAGGTACTGGATTATTACTGATGCCAGCAGACAGAACAGAAAACTGTCATTGTATTCGCTTGATTGTTAACAAAATAGGCAATTAGTTCGGTATAGTACGTGACGCTTGTCGGTAACCTTTTAGTAGGCACAGCTAGTCGTAACTTGTGTTCAGGCTGCCGCAAAAGTATTACCAGTGTGCTCCTAGTACGCCACTGCCTCCATAATAGAAATTCGGTGGAGGGCTATTGTTAGGAAGAGGTGAATAGCAATGAGTACACTCGGGCAGGGCATGCTCACGCTCGGACCGAAGTGGGCATGAGCCAAACTTCAGGATCTGCATGTAGTCTACAAACAATGACAGTTAGGACCCGTTGCATGATTGTTACAAGTATATAGTTTTCTAATATACACTAGAGTTTTCTAATATGCACTCTGGCGCTAGTGTTTATGAGAGCTGCACTGCACGGCACTTCAGCAAAGTGACTTTGAGAAGAGGAAAAGGAAGAAATAAGCGCAGTTTGGTTACTGCCTCTTACAATGGAGGGCACCTCCAAAGTTCTGCGCAGGGGATGGGGGTAAGGAGGGAATAAAAAAGACAGGGAGGTGTAAAAAAGATAGGGATAGAGATAGGAGCGGGGACAGAGAATCCTACATACGGAAATAAGGAGAAAATAGGAAAGATGGACACGGTCACAGGAGTCCGAGGATGGGGAACCAGTCAGCGAGAGCTCTTTTTGGCATCAGGAGATGGCGTAGGGAGAGCCAGTCGGCCAGAGCTGCGCTGTCGTAGGATATCGCGGGGGAGCAACCGGTGGGCGCAAATCCAGGGAGTGAATAGCGAGCAGGTGAATGATGGGTAGTACACGTATTTGTCTAAGCTTCGTACTTCTGGCCTGCTTCTGGCTTCGTGTGTGTTCTTGTGGCTCAAATGAGTAAATGTTCAGCGGTTGCACTTCACGACTTCATCTTTTAGGCTTATCGTTTTGAATGGGGTCACTAAGTTCAAAAGGGTTTGTTCTTCTCTTCAAAACGAAACCAAAATCATCAATAAACGAAGCTGCAAGCATGATTAGCCACCAGCAAGTACAAAGACTACGCAAATCCGTGTGCTACCCATCATTCCCACGGTTGCTGAACGATCACAGCGCTAAAATCCCCTCTAGTTAATTTTAGGAAACTATATGGTTACAAATGGTTTGTTCTCTGGCTCCACATGCATGCTTGCTCTCCTTCCAGACTTGCACCCGAGGATAAGGATTCACTTCTGTGGCAACAAACAGGAGACGCTGGACTGTACCGCATTCTTGAAGCACTGCAGCGCCTCGACGCCCACACCGCCGCCTACCACACGATGATTGCATTCCCGGCTTCACTTGTCGGACGCAGACAGGCCATTGGTCAACTACCGATGCTATCAAGGGCAACAAGGAGGAAGACGCCACGTGTGCGGCACTGGGTTCGGACGTCGACGGAGACAGCGTAAATCAGGTAGAATCAAGTGCTGTGCAACAATATTTTGGTGGAGAGGGGAGAGAAAGATCAAAATATTGACTGAGAGGAGGAAGAAAAAGCAACAGTAGTACAACGAGAAGAATAATATCACCTTGCAAATTCCATTTAATTCTTTTAAATGCATAACTAACTTGCAGATGCTGCCGCACGGTTTTTGGCCGATCCCCCTTTGTGGACGAGTGCCAGCAAAGCAAAATGATCTTTATCATCATCATCATTATCATCATCATCATCATTATTCGTCTAGGGCAAATGTGTGAGCCTGTGTGCAATTTCTTTAGGTCAATGTCAGTTCTCCAGTAAATGCAAGAAACGTTCACTAGTATTACGTCGGGACATGTTGCTCCTGTGGTTTGTGCTTGTGTCGAGGAAAGCACCTTTCTTTTGTCGCCTCTGGCACTTTTAAGATATACGCATGAAATTCAAGAAAAACAAATTGTCGCATTAGATTTTCCGCCTTCTATATGCGTATTTTTCGCGCCGAAGAATCGAAAGTATACTGCCGAAAACAAACAAAAGAAAAGTTCGGCATTCAAATTTTGTTGTGCTCATTACGAGCACCCATTTAAAATAATCATCATCCCGGGTGAGAGGTATAAAAAAACATATACATGGGACTAGTAACTTGAATCAAGACAGGCATATTTAGAGGCACGAACTAATTTCTCGAAGGAGCTTGCAACCGGTCACATGGCACATGCGCCAATAAGCCATTTTGATCAGCTGCTTACTGCACTCGTGTGCGCTATAGAGTTCGTGAATACACCGGGTATCCACTACTATGCTGCGTCGGCTTTCTCTTGCAATCATGTTGGCGTGGCATGAAATAAAGCGTCATACGTGCAACCTAGGTGATCTAATTAAATGTCTGAAAATGTTTCCATACCGTGTACTATACTCCCCACAACGCAGGCTTCATTTCAATCAGACGTATACAGCAGCCTACAACGCGAACGCGTTTCAAGAAATTAGAACAATGTAATTGGATCTGCACGACCAGGTTTCTCGGACCTAGTTACCACCTGCGGACATTGATTTGCGAAACGCACTTTGTTAAGCACCGATATGAAATGACAATGCCTGTCAACCGTATTGTGCGCAACAAACTTGAAAAAATGTACTGGCGGTCTTTCTCAAACAAAGCCGATATTTTAGAGGCACCTAACCTGCAAGCTCTCTTATGGATACGTACTTAAATGGCTCTTCGCTGACTGGTAACACCGCTGCAACGATGCACGCGATAACCTTATGCACAAGTTGTTTACAGCTAAGATGCGGAAGATGCGGTAAAAAAGCGTCTCCACATCGACTCGGCACTAGGCAGCGATCGATGGGCTCCTACCAGAACTCGTAAAAGGTTATGGCGGGTCTAACAAAAGGATAGGACGGTCTGTATATACAGTACAGCTGGTATTACCAGCACCCTCCCATTGTACATCAAGAGGGTACAAGCATTATCTCAAGAATGTCCCCGTGCTGTAATGTGTTCGGTGCATAGGGCCACAAAAGGTTGGGCCTTTGTTTGTCGAGCAGTACGGTGCATCTACTGAGCCATGCAAAAGCGCCCAAAATGTAGGGCACTCGTATTGCTGTGCTATGCTGGTTGTGTAGAGATGAGGTTGTACAAGTCGCCCAAATGCGCCTTGGCGATAACACGGTAAGCAGTGCTCATTATTGAGAATAGTTTTAAGAACTACAGGTGGGAACAGCTAGGGTTGAGACTCGATGCTGAATAGTGAGGTGCAGTAAATTTTTACGAAATTATTCGAAGAAAGAAGGTGTTGGGAAAAATGAGGAGTTATGAAACAGGGAATTTATGGAAGCTGTAGCCATCGACACCATTTCATTGAAAGTTATTTTCTTCCGTTGGCAGCGCCCTTTGTACAGCAGTGGACCGTAGTGTCATCAACTATTGTTTTCCAGTGCTATTCAGGTGTTATAAATGCGAAACATTTCTTAGCTAACCTCGGTAACTTAGAGCATATCTATCTATCTATCTATCTATCTATCTATCTATCTATCTATCTATCTATCTATCTATCTATCTATCTATCTATCTATCTGTCTGTCTGTCTGTCTGTCTGTCTGTATATCTATCTATCTATCTATCTATCTATCTATCTATCTATCTATCTATCTATATCTGTCTATCTCAGTATATCTATCTATCTATCTATCTGTTTATCTATCTATCTATCTGTCTGTCTGTCTCTCTGTCTGTATGTATATTTATCTCTCTATCTATCTATTTATCTATTTGGCCGCCTACTACTTTCAGCTCTCTTGGCTGTTTAGATAATGGTATTTATTCCAAACTTGTTATGACAAGACATGACTGTATAAACTTATTTGACTAGACATAACATGAAAATCATGACATGCATGTCATGAATGTCATGATTTACGTTTCATGCATCCTGCAGCTCTTGCGGTGGTTTCGTTTACGTGGCATGTTGCAAAACTCGCATGGTATGACATGATTGCATGACAGCACAAGTGACAGACCCTAACATGAAAAGCGTGAGATGCGCGTCATGTAACAACATGACTACATGCCACCCTCATGATGCGCTCATGGCCGTTTCGCTAGCTTCACACGTACCAAACTCGGGATTACACGATGCAAACGGACGACATTGCTGAATGACACATCCAAACAGGATAATCACGACACGCGTGTCATGTAACAACATGAATGCATGCCACACTCATGATGCGCTCGCGGCCGTTTCGCTAGCTTCACATTTTCCAAATTTGGTATTACGCGACGCCAATGGATGACGAAGGTGTGTGACTGGTGCAAACATGATAATCATGACATGCGTGTCATGTGAGAACATAACTACATGCCACAGTCAAGGCGCCAATACATTTGTACCTGACGCGGTGCACGTGCTCCCCGGCGTTCATCTCGTCGCGTCACGCCGGCGTTGCTACGCGAGGCACCGGTCCTGCCATGGACTCGCCGGTGCAGGCCGTGCTGCGTTGCTTTGACGCATGCGCGTTTCAGCGCGTCCGATGTCCCTCCGTCACAAAAAGACTGAGACGCAGGGTTGTCTAGGTAACGCATCGGCGCGAAATGCAGCATGTCGCATTTCGCGCCGGCTGCCGGCAGGCTGCGCCGACGCGCCTGACGTCAGACTTTAGAGTGCTTCGCTGTGCCCAGCGTGCGCGCGCGTCAACGCTACATTGGGGTATATTGGGGCCGTCATGATGCGCTCGCGGCCGTTTTGCTATCTCTACATATAGCAAATTTTGTGTTACATGACGTCAATGAATGATGAAATATATGACTGGTGCAAGCATGATAATCCTGACACGCGTTTCATGTAAGAACATGGCAGCGTACCACGATCATAACGTGCTCGCGGCCGTTGCACTTGCTCCATATATACTAAATTTGGTATCAGGTGTGTGATGAAAGTAAACGACACATCGAAACATTGTAATCAAGACACGGAAGTCACGTATGGCATCATTTACTTCCACCTCATAACGTTTCGCTAATTTTAAATTGATATATCAACGTTTCTGGCTCGTGCTTCGCATATAATGGATTTCCACTGTACGGCAGATCTGCCAACTTTTTAGCATGAATTGCTTGACTGATGTCCTCACCGGCTTCGTTATATAATAACCTCTTAGTGTTGAGGTAATCGAAAAATAGGATACTCAAACAGCTTTTGCTGGCCTTCCACTGCAGACCGTAACACATTTTTTGTACTTTGTGTTGTTTTTGGTGATTCTTTAGAAATTTTAATAAATGGAATATTGTTTTCATAGTAAAAAACGTATTAAAACGATTTCAGAACTTGTAAAGCAGATACTATATTTCATACTTATTAAATCACGGTTGTGGACCATTTTTTTGACTCCACGTGAGCGTGACACGCTAAGAGAGAAATAACAATAAATAAACGAGGCCAATGCTTAAGCCGCGTATACTGTTTAATAGTATCTTTTCCATAGAAACGCGTGCGCCTACGTTTTAAACACGAGTGCGGAAAAGAGTGGGAGTGCATATAGAATTGCTTTATGTGTGGACATATGTTTCCCAGTTTGAAAGCGACGCAAGCAAGCAACGAAAACAGACACCGTATTTCTGTTTTCGTCTAGCTCACTTCACTGAACAAAAGGTGTATAGGTACCTCTATAACTGTCCTCACTTGATTTTTTTTTAAATAAAAAGACAGAATACTCCCTTAGACATAGCACGGGAAAAAAATCGGCCCTGTATCTTCGTGTTAATCTGCTAATGTCGAAAAATGAGTCTTGCGTGTGGAGAGAGTGAACAAAATCTTTATTTGATGTTCGGCGCGAGAAAATCGGTGAATGGTATTCTGGAGGCACTGCGTTAGAGTGCCTCGAGTGTGCAGCGGAGGCGAACAAGTGCATCAAGTCACGTCACACGTGAGACATGAGCGTCATCTGGCAGTTTTCTTGGAAAATGAAACGCGCGGCTTTGAGACCGGCGTGCCGTCTCAGAGGTCATAAGGTGTAGAACGCAAGGCGACGGGTAGGTGCGTCTACCGTGTTGTCTAAGGCAAGCGTTGCAAACATTCGCCTTTTCGTGCAACCGTTGCATGGTCAGCGCAGCGTGATAAACGCTACAACCCTTAGAATTACTTATGTATGCATTTTAGGGGCGAAGCTCCTTATAGCGGCAGCCGTTCGTCCCCCGTAGTATGTAACAAGTATAACATTTTGACCTCCAAGGTGGTGCCGGTGAGAGAC
Organism: Rhipicephalus microplus; assembly: GCF_013339725.1. Taxonomy (NCBI): domain Eukaryota; kingdom Metazoa; phylum Arthropoda; class Arachnida; order Ixodida; family Ixodidae; genus Rhipicephalus; species Rhipicephalus microplus. The sequence goes on from NC_051170.1 coordinate 68,834,205, forward strand.
TTCTGTGCGTTGTTGAACAATAAAAAATAGTGCTCAATGTACATGTCAATGGCTGCTAATGGGGAATGAGAGACAGGATCTATCGGCTTTTAGGTAACGCGCAGGCTGCGATCACTATTAGCAGCCATTGGCATGTACATTGAGCACTATCTGACAAGAAAGGGTTGCTACGTTATACTCGCTGGGTGTAACCTCCTTAGCTTTAGAAAGGTTTAGCGAGCGTTGAGCCGCAGTGCCATGAATACAATGAACTTGTATATACCTTGAGTGAACTCGAGGTGGTTAAAAATGGGAAGTAGATACGAAGCGCAAGCCTTAAGAAAGTAAAAGCCGAATTCTCCACCTCTCATTTCCCATTAGCAGCCATTGGCATGTACATTGAACACTATCTGACTGAAGAAGTTTGCTACGGCATACTCGCTGGGCGTAACCTCGTTGGTTTTCGAAAGGTTTAGCGAGCGTTCGGCCGCAGTGCCATGAATACAGTGAACTAGTATGTACCATGAACTCGAGGTGGTTAAAGGTGGGAAGTGGACCCGAAGCGCAAGCCGTAAGAAAGTGTGCGTGTGCCACCTCTCGTTTAGTCCTTGGAATGTCCGCTGGATGGCGGTGCTTCTATATGGGGAATATATGATGAAAAGATGCGAGATGGGGGTACTTGGAGTGTTGAATAGCTGGACGAACGGACACATAGACAGATGCATGGATGGAAGCATGAACGGACGCAGGGGCGGCTGCATGGACGAACGCAGGGACGGACGCACGAACAGTCGCATGCACGGACGGGCTGATGGACGCATAGACGGTCACACTGACGGATGCATGGATGGACGGAAGCAAGAACGAATGGACGGACGAATTCTTCGCCCCACTCTCCATCATTTACTCCGTGGATATGCTGCCATTCTTTCTTCCACCATTGTTTCCCCACTCTATCCTTGCCACGCCGAATATATATATACTTACCAACTACGTAGTTTGTGATTTTTTTAGTAAAAGACGCACATTAGTAAAAACGCACAGAGCTTGAGCGAAGCTCTCGAAAATAACTTCTCCTTACTCAGCTTACCTGCTTTCGTTGTTATTTCAGCAATCCCTAGATTCAGGTTGCTTGCCGGACGATTGGAAATTTGCCCATACCCTACCATTTTTCAAATCTGGCGACCGGTCTGATCCCCTTAACTATAGGCCTATTTCACTTACTTCAATCAGCTGCAAGTTGCTGGAACATAGTCTTTACACGCATGTTGTAACCCACCTTAATCAGAATAACTTCTTCATTAGCAATCAACACGGATTTAGGAAACATTTCTCATGTCAGACACAACTTTTTGAGCTGGTCACTGACCTCCGCGTTTCGCAGCACAGGTTGCTTTGTACCGATGCCATTCTTGTCGATTTGTCGAAAGCGTTCGATCGGGTTCCACATCAGCGTCTAATGGCTAAAATTTGTAACCTTAATCTGGATGACAAAACAACCCACTGGATTCGTAGTTTTTTAACAGACCGTTTGCAATCTGTAAAATTAAATGACCACGTTTCTGACCCAGTGGGTGTCTCATCAGGAGTCCCCCAGGGGTCAGTACTTGGCCCTTTAGTGTTTCTGATTTATATAAACAACCTCGCATGTAACATTTCCTCGTCAATTCGTCTCTTTGCCGACGACTGTGTAATATATAGAGAAATAGTAACTTCCGATGATGTTTCTACACTCCAGCATGATTTATTTACTCTAACTGAATGGTGCGAAAAATGGCTGATGAAAATAAAGGTAGAAAAAACTAAGCATGTGCAATTTTCTTCTACGACAAGATCCGAAACTTATAATTACTTAATAGATAATGCCAAAATAGAAACAGTTTCATCTTTCAAATATCTGGGAGTTACATTCACCTCCGATTTAAGCTGGACCCCCCATATAGAAAAAATCACATCGAAGGCGTGTAAAAAGCTCGGCCTGCTCAAGCGTCACCTTTATTTAGCTAATTCAGAGACACGACTTCACGCGTATAATGCTCTTATCCGCTCTTCACTAGAATACGCGCAAATCATCTGGCATCCACATCAGATGGGTCTGACTAACATGGTTGAATCCGTACAGAACAAGGCCGCGCGCTTCATTCTGTCATCGTACTCAAGATACCAGAGTGTATCTGCCTTGAAGGACGAACTTAATCTCCCCCCTATCACCCAACGCAGGCAGTTGTCAAGATTAACTTTTTTTACACCCTGTACCATCATCCAACACCATTCGCTCGCAAATTTATACTCCCGGCACCCTATACGTCCGCACGCGCTGACCACGCTCACAAAGTTGGCCCAATGTTTGCCCGAACAAACAAACATCAGAACTCAACCCTTGTTCTGGCAATCAATGAATGGAATTCTTTACCTAGTAGCCTAGTGGACCAAACAGACACCTCTTCTTTTCAAACCGCACTCCTCGCTTTTCTAGCTATTCAAGATACAGTGTAACTTGTCTTCATCATGCTCATCTTCTTAGGCTGTAAATTTGTGCTCCTGCCTTCCAAATACCAGATTTTCTGTCACTTTACACTTTTTTTATATGTTTCACGCTGTACTTTGCAATTGTGTACTTTTGCTGCCTTTATGATATTGTAATGTCACTTTTGTTGTGTTGATTCTTTCTTTTTACAATATTGTACGTTGTGATGCTGCAGGATTTAACTCGAAAACGTCGCAGCCCTACAGGGTTAACAGGTTGATGCGCAAGTACATGCGGTTAAAAATATAAAAAAGGGGGGCGGTGACCTTCACAGACAGAAATAAACATGTCCGTGCACATTTACAACAAATAAAAATTACTAGAACACAATTAAAAGACGTGTGATACGCAATTACCAAAAAAATGTTTGACACAGGTAAAACAAAACTGCTTAGAAGAAAGACACCATCAAACTCAAGGTCACATGCAGCCGTACATGGGCTTGTTTGAGGCCCTATTCCACTGACAAGATACTTTGACCAACAATAGAAAGTACCACAGACAGGCTCTGCTGTAGAGGAATAACAATGTACCTTCATGCCGCTTATACGGCTCGAAGTCGTGTCGCTTTGGCAGCGACTGTGCAAAGCAGCATTAAATTCTATTAAGGTAGGGAATTTTAGCTGCTATAAAGCACTCGCCCTGTTCATCGCAGGATGTGCAGCCACAGAAGTTACATCCCACCCTGTCGTTCATTGGCATGAAGGAAGAAAATAGGCATTCATATAAGCCACACCCAAGCACGTGCATAACAACTAAGTTGCTTCACCCCGGGAAAGCGCGGAATGTAAAGGACATCTCGATTTCCGGTCAGGGAAAAGCACACGGGCATGCTATTTTAAAGGCGTGATGCGGTGAGCAAACGATTAAAGGTTAAGATGATGTGGTGTCTCCCGTCACGCACACACACAAACATACATACTTACATATGTACACACACACACAGACACACACACACACACACATGTTTATATATATATACATATATATATATATATATATATATATATATATATATATATATATATATATATATATATAGTCCAGTAGATCCTCCGTGAGCGGTCACAACGTGGTTTATTTCGACGTTTCGGCCTAGAGTCTGGCAATCCTGATGAAGGCCAGACTCTAGGCCGAAACGTCGAAATAAACCACGTTGTGACCGCTCACGGAGGATCTACTGGACTATATGCAACGCTACGGCCACTCAACCACCATGCCTGCCTATATATATATATATATATATATATATATTTATGTATATATACGTGGTGAGTTTGTGTATACATATGTATTACACGCGCTCACGAAAGCAGCCTAGGTCATGTCGCTAGCAATCCGAGTTCTCGTCATTGGTACCACCTCTTCTACCTATCAACAAATTGATACAGATGATACTTGCGTACATGCCAAGTTAGCGGTATCAAATTCCGTACACAACGGCTGCTTTTAAATCAAGGCAAAATGCTAGAGGTAAGTGTAAGTTTATTCAGGTGCAGGCTGGTCTTCATTACTGCGTTTCTCGTAATCATGTCATGATTTGGCGACTTGAAATCCTAGCAGTTGATACCATAAGTATTTTGGTAAAAGATAACCACCAACAACCAGCAAAACGATTTGCAGGAGACAGTATTGTCACACGTGTTCATATTGATGTCTGCATGTTTATCCCAGACAACCAGTTAGCAACGCTCGGCATGGACCGTGCTTCATCTAGATTCATACTAATCAGGAGCACTTCTGCGGTGGCAGGACTTACGAGGAATATGACGCTACCATTTGTCTGCTGTTTCAAGACGTCACTCAATATCTATACACTGCTGCGAAATGGACTGCACCTGTGCTCTTGCTTTTCCAGATGAGATTACGCGACAAAAATGATAGACCAGACGATCTGCGCACGCACGCGCACGTGGAGATGAAGAACTCACACTATCCTGCAATGTGGACCGCCGGGAAGCGCCCATCTGTTAGATAGGTGACTGCAATGTTCTGGGCCAGCCTAAATCGTGCGACACGTAGCTTACTACCACCACACTTTACGAGATACGTGCATTGTGTATGTGTAAGGTGCTGCATAGTGCGTGTAGGTCTCCCGGTACTTTCTACAATAAGGTATTAACAGGCGAGCTATAGAAAAATGTCCACTACAGGTTTCAAATGGGCTGCCGTGTTTAGGACCGGTATAGTATGCAAAATTCATTGATTCACGTCCTATGCGATCGAATTCCTCTCCAGAGTACCTGAGAGTTTCCAGAGGTAATGGTGGAAGTCGAAGATAAATCTCAAGAACTTTGACATTAACGCTTCAAGTTTCAGGTAGTTCTTTTTGTGGCTGTTACTGTCCCATATATTGAGTACATCATGAGACGTCTAAGCGTACTGGAGTACCTTAACACAAATGCTCAGTGTTTGTTGTGTTTATGTAGCTTTCGCAAGATAATGCAAGAATGAAATACTTTCTTTTCTTCCCTTACAGATATATCTGATTAAAGAAGTGCTGTAATATTAAACACAGGCCATCAAAACGAATTTGTTGCACTCTGGACCTATGACATCACTAAAACTTCTATGCTACTGAGCATAATAATGATGTTTTAACCACAAGGTCTCACGAATCAACATGGCAGGAGAATTCAGTATTTCAACCCCTTGACCCTGAATAAAGTTTACTGACATAGAAAAAAGTAAATCAATGTGCCGTCCACTCCAGGTGACACGAACCATTAGAGTGGCTCGTGGCGCGATGCCACTCTGATGGTGTCAGCGTTATAAAAAAAATAATATTCTTCATCTCGAGAAGGCAATTATACTCTTCACACTGCCTTGGATTTACAAAAAGCTAATTTAGTGAGCAAAGAATCTCCTGCATGCTGTATTATTTGTTTTCCTACAGGGTGATTTTCACCAGCTAATACCCTCATGGCCAATTCCTTTCACTATCTATATATTCCGAAGACAAGTGCTGGCAATGGTGTCTTGAAAAAGCTTGATCAAACATATCAAATTGAAGATATTGTTCTTTAGCTATAGAAAAAGAAACAAGGGCAAACTTGGTTTCATTTTGATGGTTACATTTCCCTCTTAATAACGTAAGAAGACTTTAGGGGAGGGGGTAGGGAGGAAAAGGGTACAATAGCCAGAGATCTAACATGTAGCTGGCTTCTGTCTATCAAAAACGTGATTGAAGTTGTGCTATGAAGAATCGTGACTCTTCTGGATGCACTAGAAACCATCACCGATTCCGTTGTAATTAAAAGTGCGGGTAAGATACTCTTCCCCATAATTCGTCACTTGCAATAATTTTTAATAATTAGGCATGCAGGTCATTAAATTATCATTGGTTCAGCTGCAGTAGAATTTTTTTGGAAAATATCTAATATTTGGCTTATCCTAATTGTGTTAGAGACCTCTGTTTAAGGCATATTGATTTGTACATTCTAATACTGTCCGTCCCCCTTCAACTCGTTAGGGCGAAAGAAAATATTTGAAAGAGGCTTCGAACTTCGGGCTTTTTGTCCCTAGTGTTACTTCGTCGCTATTACGTTTCTAATAGCGGAAGTACTGATTTGCTCAATCCGCCAAGCTTCTTTGTCGAAGTGGTGCCACTATTTATCCTCCTGCCTCGACGTCTTCTTTCCATAACGTCTCGAACACCCACTTGGTGAACTTGAGGTGCTTGAAAAGAGTGCTCCACTAGGTGCAAGAACGATATAACAAACGGAGTGATTGTGAGTAATGTGTATACCTGCTATGCTCATAATAACATCGAAACCTCTAAAGTTGACCATCGCATGATTAGAACACCGCACAAGGTGCATGTTGCCATACCGAAAACGGTGGTAAGTGTTGATGTTTTCTGTGCAATTTCGTCAGGCTATGTGAGCACAGGTAATCGATTTGATTGGTATGTGAGATTTAACGTCCCAAAACCACCATATGATTATAAAAAATGCCGTAGTGGAGGATTTCGGAAATTTCGACCACCTGGGGTTCTTAATTAACGTGCACCCAAATCTAAGCACACAGGCCTGCAACATTTCTGCCTCCATCGGAAATACAGCCGCCGCAGCCGGAATTTGATCCCGCGATCTGCGGGTCAGCAGCCGAGTATCTTAGCCCCTAGACCACCGCGCGGGGCTATGTGAGCACAGGTATCTGTGGCTACAATATTGAGGGCGTATTGAGCACATGTTTCCATCAATACATTATTGCATATTCCTTTATTTCAAACCTAATCACAAATCCTCCATATGTCGTAGCAACAAGCAAACATTTTCAAACTTTCTTGTGGCCCTTTTTGATTGGTGTCAATGTGGCCTATTGCATAAGTCGAATAAAGAAGAATTGTCCAGGTTTTTTAATCAAACAGAGGAGTAGTCTATGTAGAAAACCATGGGCCCAGCACGTTATGTTTAGTTATCGACCAGCGGGGTAGTCAAGGGCGCGTACGTGATGGGTGTAGGCTATCTTAAAGTCTGGACAGGTCCTCACTACAGGCACCCATGCTACAGGGTTCGTGCCTTCATTACAAGGTGTGCTTAGGCGGTTTTAGGTAAAGATATAGCTGTATTGTAGCAATGTGTGGCCTAATACACTGAAACAAACGTTGCCCGTGTGAAATGCCAGCTTTGGTCAAAACAAAAGGAGGCCTAACAGTGACAATATATAAGATTTAAAGTAAAACGTACCAGTTTTTTAAGGGAGATGGGAGACGAGGAGAGTAGTGGGGATGCACGCCCCTGACACTCGCGTAGAGCCCTTACGCCGTACTTCGCGGTTTTACTGTTTCAGCATCTTAAGCCTCCACACAGCGCATCTCTACTGAGCTTCAGTGGAACGGCATTCCAGAATCATTCATTCAAACAATGCTGTCCTCCATTCAGTGTAGAGTGAAAGGCTCTGCCCAAACGAAATGGCTTTGAGGATCAGCGAAAATCACCATTCACGGCGCCGCTGTCATCAGCACCACCATGTAATCTTGGCTTTGTGCACGACACCAAACGGAAAATAAACCGAACAAAGAAGTGGACAGTCTCACTGTGAAACACTTAATGCATCGTAACCACCAAGAAAGTGAGCTTTATGGTCGAGGCAGCGATTGCCAGAATGGGCGGAGTCATCGCACTGCAGTAGCCAGGAAGCAAACTATAGCGCTGCTGGATATATTTGGGAGTTGTTTATACTTTCAAGGAACACAATTCGTAGCGTAGGCCGTCATACAAAAAAAAAGCGAATTGTGTTGGAACGCAGTGAGTGCCTCTTGCAGCCTTTTGCGGAGTAGGCGCGTTTTACTGCAGAGGGCATCTGCTCTTTGCATAGGACATTCCTAATAATTGCAGAGTGAAGAGACTGAGCCGAAAAAACAGTCACACAAATAATGAATCTCATGATGATATAACAAAGCATGGAAAACGTCTCCCAGATACCACATGTTGTGAGAATGAATTTCATTCGAATGTGTCATGTAATAGCAGTTTATGCTACTAGTTGACGACTGCCAACTGCAACTTTGACAGACTGGTTTGCCGCTTGGAACCAAGCGTTACGTGCAGGACCGATGCTGCTGTGTAAATTCAGTAGTTGTACGATGTTTAGCGATGCCTACTTTTAGCTGAGCAGTTTTAAATATTGAATACGAATTCGCTTTACTCCACGGTCTATAGTCCGAGAATTTCCTGGACCTGCGTGTCTTTTACTTCCGTTTTGGCAACGTTTACTATCCACGCTTGGTGGTTACACAGGGGGTCTCATTCAGAACAGCAACACATTTGCGGTGCTGGAAAACTGCTCGACACAGGTCCGATGTGGCAGATCCGTATCTGGCATCTTTCGTGTCATCCAGGAACACTACCAGGTACAGCTCGGTCATGTTGGCTCAGGGACGACTGGCTCTAGTCCAAGCCTGGAACACCGCTCGACACAGCTCACGTGTGACATCTCACAAATCGGCGAATTTCAATTCAGCCATTGTCTCGAGCCGTGGCCCTTCCGGGCTCAGAACTTAGGAAACAGTCGAACTTAGCCGTTCGAGCAGTTGAACACACAGCCCATCTGGCTTAACCTCTCATTACCTGGGAAACCCGGAACTGCAGCCCACCTTAATGGAACACTACGAGCGTGGCTCTCGTACTGTCGAGCTTTTCTCACTTCTTCCTCAGGGTTTTGACGTTCTGTTCATCATCTTCTATTAAGGATAAAATGTGAAAAGTAATCATACGAACCACTTTCCCAAGCAAGACCTTGGCCAAAGTTCACAGCATGAAAAGAGAGAACTTTTCGCACGGTAACTCTTTTTTAGACTCATCACGATGTGCTTCATACGCATTTCAAAGGGTGTTCAAATAAGGAGTTGAAGCAGAAAGCGCACTCACGTCACGAGCCAACACTGGATTTATACGACGTCGTCGCTTTGCTTTGTATATTCCATGGTGAAGTCGTACTGCACTAATATCGGGCTCCAATACAGGATCCGGCTGTTTGTGGGCTACCACCGAACAAACGCTGCTAGCGTGTTCCTTAAATATTCATTTAGGCACTTCTTTAAAACTTTTTCCAGTATCCCCCCTCCCTCTCTATGTCTTGCAGCCTCTAATGCCCTCCCCATGCAGAGTAGCTACTCAGTGTCTTGAAAATGCTAGCTAAATTTTCTGTTGTCCAATAAAGACTTCCCTCTCTGTCTGTAGCTCACTCTCGCACCTCACCATATCGTACTGACGCATTTGCATTTTCTCAAGTTATCGTAAATCAAAACACACAACTGTGCACAGAATTTGTGTTAGGCAGTCTCGTAGTCGTCGGTGAGTTTTGTAGGAGTGTAATAATAAACAAAATCTAGAGGAACGTTGCATATTAAGAATGGACTGATATACAGCTCCAAGGTCAAATATATGCTGTGCTTGTAATGGTTCGAGACTGTAAACAGCCCCGCCGCGGTGGTCTAGGGGCTAAGGTACTCGGCTGCTGACCCGCAGGTCATGAGATCGAATCCCAGCTGCGGCAGGCTGAATTTCCGATAGAGGCGGTATTGTTGTAGGCCCGTGTGCTCAGATTTGGGTGCACGTTAAAGAAGCCCAGGTGGTCGAAATTTCCGGAGCCCTCCACTACGGCGTCTCTCACAATCATATGGTGGTTTTGGCTTGTTAAACCCCACATATTAATCGGATTCAAGACTGTAAACCTAAAGATAGGCTAAAAATCAACTACCTGATCGACATAACTTGCACCGAAAACTAACGTTCACTTCAACTAAGCACTTGCCACAAAGCTTCTGAAGCATCTTGCTTTATCTCGCATATCATTGCTGTAATGTTTAATACCATTTTATCACGAAGAACACTGCGAATCAAAGGAACGCAAAGTACAGCACATCGTGCAAAAGTAAACTGCAACATAAGAAAACAAGTTTTTGCTTAGCACATGAAAAATCAGGATAAACTCTTACGAATAAATTCGACTTCCGGAAAATCATTCGTCCGGGCCCCTTTTCATGGGAAGCTGTTGCCACAGAATCAACTCAAGACCTGCTTTGTAGGTAAAGTATAGAGAAGTAATATAAAACGGAATCCGAACTATAAGAAGGACCAGTGCCTTTTCCAAACAACTTGAAGTCGCAATTTGAAAGCACTCCCATCTTCGCGAATCTCCGGGATAACCTGGCTCACACCGCTTAGAAGTGTTGTATCAGCAGATTTAGAATTTGTAGCGTCCTGAAGAGTATGGGCTGACGGCGTGCCTGATACCGTGCATCGAGGCAAGAATTGCAGCCGAGGTTTGTAGCTTGCGGATATCGCAGCATCTGACTGCTCGGTTTAGAAAGTAAACTTGTGATTAAATTAGAGAGCCTGCACGGAACTAACTGCCCTCCTTATATCGCTGGAACCTGGCTTCATAAGCTGACGCTCCGGGAAAGCTTTCACACTGGCTCAAGGATGCCATGTCAGGACAATGCACGAAATTGAAGGAGAGCCACAGATAAAAATAGATTATGATTCTCTAGCCTGATTTTGTGCTTTATACTTCTTCCCCGTATACAGCGTAGGCTTTCGCACTGCCGCGATGTGGTGTGGGAAACACAATTCCCCAAGGCCACGGAATGTCCACCCGGCTTCTACAATGAACGCTTGCGTCAGGAGGCCATGTCCTTTTTTTCCTCCTTCGCCTTCCCGAAGCACATTCATTGAACTTTATTTCCTGTTCCAAAGATCTCGAAATGGGATGCTCTCAAAATTAATTTATATTGGCCGCAGCGGTGAGTCCAGCTGGTACTTCTGCTGCAGAGGCACCCTTGCTTCGACGGTTCTGAAAATTCTTTTCTCTTATTTTCTTCAAGTGTGTTCAAAACTTTAGGAGAAAACATAGCGGAGAGCACTTTAATGGGATCCCTCCCAGAAGGAATGCTTCGGGCAGGAAGAACCACGAAAGATTTAGAAATGAATGTGGCACTCGCCATACACTAGAGAGGTATCGACGAGCTTTGCCTTTTTTTTTTGTCAACTTTCCGAACATATCGCTTTTGTACCAACATGCGCCTTGTGTTTGTATGGTTTCTACGCAGCCACCTGAATGTCTTTTGCGGTTACCTTTTTCCTAACTTGTATTCCTTTCTTTCGGCTTCCTCGAGTTGAATAAAACAATGTCGTTTAAAAAAAAAAAACCTTGATATATTAGCACATCTGACATGTCTTTCACATATCTGACAGCGAGAAATTGTGACAGAAAAAATTTCAATCTATATAGCACACTCTAATACTATTCGAAGCTTTCGAAAATGATGGTAAATGTTCTCGGTAAAGCATATTCGAGAATAACGGGACTTATTCTCTGCACTCACATGTGCTACTCTGGAGCGCACCATATTGCGTTTCTTACACTGGCACGTCTCAAATAGGCTAACATTGGCCGTTGGAAGCAGGCGAAAAATGAACGCGTCCACGCGTCCACCGTGTAGCCCGGCCACATAGCGCGCGCCTATGCAGGGCGCGAGCAAGCACCAAGGAGGTTTAAAAAAAAATTTTTTAAACCTTCTTGGTAGGCACTCTAGCACGAGACACACCGCATCGCGTTTCATTTTCGCTGATCTCGTCTCATCGTTGCTTTTTTTTCATCTGCTAGGCTGTGCGCTTTGGCACTGCAGTCAGATTTGAAAACTCGACTACACGAACCTGCACTCGTAGAGTTTCCTGATGTTAACTAGAAGGAACACTGGCACTGCGATCGTTCAGCGGCCATGGGAACTATGGGTTATAATGTAGATTTGCCTCGTGTTCGTGCTTGCGGCTGGCAAAGGCACTTGTGGCTTCGTTTATTGCCGTGTTTTGGTTTTGTTTTGAACGAAGGAACTAAACCGATTTTAAGTTCATGATGCGATTTGAAGTGGTAAGCATAAATCAATAAGGCGATGAAGTGTAACTGCCGAAAATTTGCCGATTGTTGTTTTGGGGATAAAGCAGCTTCAAGCCATGGCAAAGCCAGAACAAATCAAAAGTACAAAAACTAGGCAAATCTGTGCCATGCTACTTTCCCAGGCTCGCCGAAGTGCCATGCATTGCACCTCCCATAGACAAGTCTTTGCAGATTAATTCTTCCGAAACGACTATATTTCATTTTAAAATAACGTAGCCTTTATACTAACAAATCAAAGCCGCTTGCTGTCTAAATGGGCATCGCCAAAAAATAGCATGTTTCTGAGATCTTTGGAGGGCAAAATATACACTAGAGTTTGGTCTAGTGTATATTTAGGAAACTCTACTGCACTCTCCCAAGTTTAGTAAATACCCATTGAGGTAGGTTTGTGGTTTAAAGGAGCACACAGTTTTGGTCGAAATTTGAAGTCGGTGAGCCCCTCTGAGGTGACATTGAATTAGTCCCGAAGAAATCTTAGCTCATTAGGAAAGCAGACAGGCGGGCATGAACGACGCACAACTGCTTCGAAGCAGATCCCCAATGCGCGTGGTGAAAAGACTGTCAGTGTTTGCACAATGTTCCAGCGGGAATAAAACCCAGGGGATGTACTGGCTGCGTCCTATTCAAGTTGTCTTTACGGTTATTTTTGTTTTATAACATTTGTAGGACTTTCCTCTCTTTTACTGCGCGTATCGGGCACATCGGCTGGCGGACCATCCTTCAGACCCTGTGGTTTTCTGTTGCCAATCGTCTTGCTGCTGACCCGACAACCAAATAAGAAGTCGCAGCATATCCACGCCGTGAATAATGAGTGCGACGAAGCTTCAGAGGGTTTTGTTGCCAAACCAGGAATCCGTCCGTCCGTCCGTCCGACCGTCCGTCCGTCCGTCTGTCCGTCTGTCCGTCTGTCTGTCTGTCTGTCTGTCTGTCTGTCTGTCTGTCTGTCTGTCTGTCTGTCCGTCCGTCCGTCACTCACACTAGCACCTCCTGCTGAGTCATCCATAAGTGAGGCGGTCACGAACGATCACAGTAGAAGGACGAACCTACAGCTTTAGGAGCTTCGCCCCTAAAATAAATTATCTTTAGACTTTTGTGGTCCAATCTCTAAAGAATGAAGCTAACTGGGATATCAATGAACGTAGGTATATAATTTTCTCCCAGGTGCTCCTGAAGAGATGTGATGCTTTCGTTCGCCACCGACCTGTTCTGCCGAGTGTTTTCTTCAGTCCATGAGCCTAAATGCACTTTGTCGACCAATACTTCTACATTGAAGCAAACTTCAGAAACTAGTTACTAGTTTGCAGTTACTAGTTTGCAGTTACTGCAGTTACTAGTTTGCAAACTGCAGTTACTAGTTTGCAATAAACTAGATTGCTTGAATCGACACAAGGGAGAACATTCTAATCGTAAGCAGGCTATAAACACCCCGAAGAGCAAAGAGGTGGCATTGATGAGCAAATAATTTGTCATTATGCCAGCTAGAAATAAATTATAAGCCTGCCGGCGGTCTTCTTGTACACGCTGAGAGCGTCAAAATAAAGGAGGCTTACGCATAGTGATTCATTGTTCTACACAGAATATATTGTAAAAAATTGATGGAACAAAGAGAGGGCAGGACAGGTGTTTTATGGCTCATAGCATCAACCGTAGCGCACCTTGGTTCACATTAATAAAAGAGCAAGCAAAGTGCACATCTCCAACCATTCTTTTTCAATTTTTTTACTGGTGAAAAGAAAGCTCAAGTAGCGTGTGCTCATTTACTCACGCTGCATCAAGTTTGTTGGGACTATCTAGTGACTTGCTCATCAACCTACGTTGGATAACTTAGCAACAATATTATAAAGGTAGCATCGCATACACTTACCGAGAAGAAAAATTATAAGAACCTCTATAATGCGGAGAATTAACAAATCCACAGGTAATTGCAATTTTCCATTGTTCAGTTGGCTTCACTAAAGATTGATACTCTATTGTGATTGGCTGACATATTTTCTCATCTTAGTTTTCAGTGTTGAAAACGTTTGCGAGAACGAGGCTAGTGTTCTGGAACAGAGGAGTTTTCTGTTTCTACTCACTCAATTACATTTACAAATGCCTAATCTGTAAGCTACAGAAACAAACGCCTTGTCCTTGGGCCTTTTTTCTTTTTTCTTTTTTTGACGAAGACGGCTGGTACATTTACCCTCCGGCTAAGCCGCGTCAGTCGGTTGCCATCGCAAGCTTTCAATAGCCCATAAATCATACGGCGTTCACGGCGACGTTTCGCCATCGGACTTTGCACAGCGATCAGTGATGGCGTAGGGGAAAATGTACCTGGAATGGTTATATATGTGCTCTTTCTTTTTTCATTTATCTTAAATATCGCTTGAGCATTACTTAAGGGGGAGCATAATTGTAGCCCAATAAATATTCAGAAGTTTCAAACATAAAACAAAAGTACAGCTGTACTTATATAATGTGTGCAATCATTCTTGCATAATGAACTATGTGCAGTCAAACACAAAAGTGTGGGTATTCAAATGAAATGGGTACAGAAAGCAGTTAAATAAAGGCACAGATAAAAGTTACCCACTAGTGTGCAAAGTAAACAAAATATATATATATACTTCCAGTAGAACTTACGTATACCGATTGTGTAAAATAGCGAAAAAAGCGAGCAAAAAGGCAATGTGTTTGCACGAAAGAATACAGTGGTTCTGGCATATATAAGCATATAAACTAAAGCTTCAGGTCATTTCTTTGATGGACAAGAATAGAATGTGTGATGACGTTTATTGAACCAGAGAAGTCGCAAGGAGGTCGCAACGAAAAATGGCCGTACGGCAAGTCTGGCAAAGGTGGCCCGGATTCTCGTGCAATCAGAGAGCGGGCTTTTTGTTCTCTTCCGAAGGCGCGTACGCGTTGGTGCGTATGCTCCACTACACTACCCCCGGGGTGAAGAGTAGCCATCCTGGCGACTCAGGGAGTAGGCACAATGAGGGGGGCGTAGTAGGGCTTGAGACGGTCGACGTGTACGGTCTCGTGCCCCCGATGGCTCAAACCTGGTGATTGTGTTAGTGGCTCGATGATGTAATTCACCGGGGAGGTCGCGTCAATGACACGGTACGGACCATGGTACCGGGCCAGAAGTTTAGAAGACAGGCCAGGAACGTGCGGGGGCACCCAGAGCCACACAAGGGAGCCAGCACGAAACGTAGGAGCTATGTGGTGAACGTCATCATGTCGAGTCTTTTGTAGACCTTGAACCTCACTTGTCAGAGATTGCGCCAACTGACGGCAGTCTTCCGCGTATCTGGTGACTTCCGAAAGCGGGGAGCACTCAGATGCATCAGGGTGGTACGGGAGTATAGTGTCGAGTGGGTGGGAAGGTTCGCGGCCGTACAACAGAAAGAACGGGGGAAAATCGGTAGTCGCTTGTGTCGCGGTGTTATAAGCGAAGGTAACAAAAGGTAATACTGCGTCCCAGTTAGTGTGGTCGGAGAAGGTGTACATCTTCAGCATGTCGCCAAGTGTGTGGTTGAACCGTTCAGTGAAACCATTTGTCTGTGGATGGTATGCGGTAGATTTCCGGTGGATGATGTTGCATTCAGCGAGGATAGCTTGGAGGACCTCCGACAGCAACACTCGACCCCTATAACTGAGTAATTCCAGTGGAGCACCATGGCGTAGAATGAAGCTGCGGAGAATGAAGAGTGCAACTTCGTGGGCGGTCGTTGCCGGTAGAGCTGCAGTCTCAGCGTAGCGTGTCAGATGATCGACTCCGACAATAATTGACCCGTTTCCAGAGCCACTATATGGGAGGGGGCCACAGAGGTCGATACCCACGCGGTCGAATGGGCGAGCCGGGCACGGGAGCGGCTGTAACATGCCAGTAAGGTGCCGCGGAGGTGTATTGTTCTGTTGGCAAGTGGTGCAAGACTGAACGTATTTCTGTACAGGGCGATACATTCCATGCCAGCAACATTGTTGGCGCAGCCTTTCGTAGGTTGTCAGGACACCAGCGTGAGCACTTTGGGGATCTGCATGTCGATTCCTGCAGATGTCAGAGCGCATATGAGTAGGGACAGCAAGGTGCCATTTTAGACCACCGAGCATGTAGTTGCGGTGGTACATAATGTTGTCTCGCATGGAAAAGTGCGCTGCTTGCCGGCGTAGCGCTCACGTGGAAGGGACCGCAGACGGTTCGGTAAGGAAGTCGACTAACAGGGCAAGGTATGGGTCTTTACGCTTCTCCAAAAGCATGTCAATGGTGTCGAGTGGTGACAAGGTGATAAAAAGGGGTAACAGAGAAGCCACATCTGGTGTTAATGGTGATCGGGAAAGTGCATTGGCGTCCGCATGCTTGCGACCGGAACGATATACGACACGGATGTCGTATTCCTGCAATCGAAGTGCCGAACGCCCCAAACGTCCGGACGGGTCTTTCAAGGTGGACAGCCAACATAGAGCGTGGTGGTCTGTGACTACGTCGAAAGTACGGCCGTAAAGGTACGGGCGAAACTTCGTAAGCGCCCAGATTATGGCCAAACACTCCTTCTCTGTCACGGAGTAATTCAATTCAGCCTTCTTGAGAGCGCGACTTGCATAAGCGACTACGTGTTCGGTTTGGGTGCCTTTCCGTTGTGCCAAAACTGCGCCAAGACCGACGCCACTTGCATCGGTGTGAATTTCTGTGGCAGCAGTGGGGTCGTAGTGGCGAAGATTAGGTGGTGAGGTCAGCAGGCGGCGCCGCTGGCGAAATGCGTCGTCACATGCAGGTTACTATGCAGATATACCTTTGCTGTTGGAAAGCAGACTAGTCAGAGGAGCGATGATGAACGCGATGTTGCGCACGAAGCGACGAACGTAAGAGCAAAAACCAACGAAACTTTTTAGGGCTTTCAGTGATATTGGCATTGGGGAATCAGTGACAGCTCGAAGCTTACCGGGATCCTGAAGAACACCTTCTCTTGTGATGACATGTTCCAAGATGGTTAGTTTTCGTGCTGCGAAATGTCACTTCTTGGTGTTAAGTTGTAGGCCTGCAGAAGTTAGACACGTCAGAGTCTCGTAGAGATGAACAAGATGTGTCGGGAAATCAGCTGAAAAGATTAGGATGTCAACCAGGTAACACAAGCAAGTTTTCCACTTGTGGGCACGCAATATGGTATCTATCATGCGCTCAAATGTGGCAGGCCCGTTGCAGAGCCCAAATGGGATGACTTTAAACTCATATAGGCCATCCAGCGTTACAAAGGCTGTTTTAGGGCAATCACAATCAGCCATTGGCACCTGCCAATACCCAGAACGCAGATCCAAGGATGTAAAGTACTCGGCGCCTTGTAAACAGTCAAGAGCATCGTCTATTCGTGGTAGCGGGTAGGCATCTTTCTTTGTAATCTTGTTTAAGCGGCGATAGTCCACGCAGAACGGTGCCATATTTTTTTCTTTACCAGAACCACAGGTGACGACCAAGCGCTTTGAGAAGGCTGTATGACTCCACGTTTAATCATGTCATCTACTTGCTCCGTAATGACGCGGCGCTCTTCGGCAGAAATGCGGTAAGGGTGCTGTCGCAGTGGCGAATGTGAGCCGGTGTCAATAGTAAGAGTGACAGTCGTGGTGCAGCCCAAAGCAAGTTTCTGAAATTCGAAAGAAGAGCGAAACTTGTTAAGGAGAGCAACAAGTTGCGTCGATGCGAGGGGGAAAGGTCTGCGTCAATAGCATTGTCGAAGGCTGACGAACTTGATGGCAGAGACGCATGAGTGATTGCGGCAATGTGACATGGGGTTTCGTCGGGAAGAATAATATCACCGATATTGCCACGTTTCATATCCCAAGTTTTGTTATCGTAATTTATTCATTGTACTTTCTTGCATTATTATTGTACCTTCATCTTTAGTTGAAGCATCGGGACGATGCCTTTTTCAGAGGGGGCAATGCCACGTTTCATTTCCCAAGTTTTGTTATCGTCCCAAAACACTACACAAGTCTCAGCGCGAACCACGCCTGCAGTTTTCGAGAAGCTTCCGGATTGTAGTAGATCATTTCGTTAAGATCACGCCTACTCTGCGAACTGTACAGATTATTCTGGAACCTACGCCACCGCCAGCGATAACGCTAGAATATTCGACGGCAAGAGTATAAATGCCGACGTGCTTCGGCGCTTGTCAGTAGTTGATCGACGGCCGACGCTCCGTTCGCCGCTTATCTGGTGCCAGGATTCTCGCCACCAGGCACGCTGCCAGTCGTCGACCCCATCTCATCGAGCATCAGGCGAACCCCTGGACAACCCCCCGGCTCTGTCCAGGCCTTCATCGTGAGCCATCGCCCGGGCACCACAGCGCAAGCCGTGGGAGCCAGGGCCAGGACGGAAATGCGATGGCTTTCGCAGCGCCACCACCGAAAGCTCATTGCTTTAACTTCAGTGCTCCAGAGGGGAGCACCGTCGATGACATCATAGATGCCCTCGAAGCAGTAACCGGCCCAGCCGGTATCGAGTCCCTCCAGCACATGGGAGGTGCAAAGTTCGGCGCCGCAGCCGCAAACGTTCATGCAGCCAAGCTGAAGAGCCGGGGCGCCATTCTCTTGAACGGCAAATGAGTTCCACGAGTCAGCGTAGGTCCTGAAATAGTCCACGTAACAGTCTTCCGGGTACCGCTGTGGGTTGGCGATGCAGCCCTAGCGACTGCTCTTTACGCCTACGGCAACGTTCAACATATCCACGAGCCAGTGTTCAAGGGCCGCCCTGGGGTTGGCACAGGTGTCCGTGTGGCGCGAGTGGAAATGAAATGCCAAATACCGAACTTTCTCACAGTTCAAGGCTACAATGTCATGTGTGACTACCGTGGTGTCAAGAAAGTGTGCTCTAAGTGCAGTAATACTGGCCACATCGCCAAAGATTGTGCCACGCCCCGTTGTACGCGCTGCAACGTGTTTGGACATGCCACAGAGGGATGCGCAGAACCGTGCCGCAAGTGCTCGGGCAGCCATGCAACAGCTGACTGCGTACGTCCGAAGACCTTCGCAGTGGATGCAGCAGCGGCAACCGAAGGACAAGCGTGCACCGACCTCACGCCCACATTGCAAGATGATTATCCGGCGCCCGAGCCTGCGAGCGACACTGACACAAGCGACCCTGACGCCCATGCTGAACCACAAGACGCAGGAGACCTGCCTCCCCTGTCTGAGAAAGCCTCGTCAACCCTTCACGCCCCGTCCGAGACCAGCGACTTCTCGCCGGACGCCTATGAAGAACACAGCTTATCCAAAGCCGAAGCCTGAGTGCCCGTACTTAGCAGAAACCACGAGAGCTACAGCTCTGACACAGTTGGCACCACCAGTAGCTCCAAGGCGCCGAGAGCTTTAATGGGACGCGGGCGGCACCCGACCAATGGGACGTGCCGACGCTCCGGTCATCAGCCCAGACAAGACCACAACGGTTATTATGCCACCGACAACGACGAGCGCCCGCGCCAGCAAGTACTCGGCTCAGACCCGCAAACTGAGCCTGTCAAACCCCATTTACCAGACTACAGGTGCGGCCGCCAGTGCGAGTGCTGGTGCCAGCACCATGAAAATGGACCGTCCAGCCACCAAACGAGCCCATCCACCGACCACGGACTCTGAGGACTCTACGGACAGTAGTAAGCCCCCAAAATTTCCTAATGCTATGACGACGTCAGAGCATTTCTCTGTTTAGTCATGTTCACTCGTTGAGCGCTCGCCCCACCCTCTGCAAGGGGTTTCTTTGAAGTTTGCGCGCACTCTCCCTTTTTTTCAAAATAGCTACGGTGCATTTTCTTTGCTTAAACGTGAGGGGTTTCAGACGCCAAGATAAGCAGAGAGATGTCATGCACTTCGCAAGGTCACGTCATGTCGAAATCCTCTTCTTACAGGAATGTAATTTTAGAACCCATTTTGATGTGCAATCCTTTTGTTCACATTTCGGATTCGAAGCGTTTTTTTCGCTGGCTGATTCAAAAATGTACAGAGTCGGAGTTGTTTCCTTGACACCAGCGTTACGTCGAAGAGCACACTGTGTTTATGGTTTTGACAGCCGCACACTATCAGTAGACTTTGACCTCCACGGCAGGCGAGTAAGGGCGCTCGTAATATGTGACCGAGCTCAACGTGGGGGCACGGTCGATTTTTTTCAATTCACTCGACTCACTTATGTTTGACAGCTACCCTACTTTCCTAGTAGGGGATTTTAACTGTGTTGAGGACACCGACAGAGATGCGCGCGGACGCAGAGAAAGCAGACAATATAGCGGAGTTAGCGCATTGCGACAACTCATCCGCAATTTCAAGCTCAGGGATGCGTGGGTCGACACTCACGGAAATGACTACGTCGCAACATGGCAACGGGGTTCCAACAGGACGCGACTACCGCTTCTATTTTCCAGAAGTGCTAGCCACACATGTCCTTAGTTGCGAGGTCCTACGTTTCCCACCAGACGTTCCATGCATTACAGACCACTTTCCAGTGTCTGTAAAACTTTTCTTTGAACAATCCACTACATTTAGAAACCATTGGAAAATGTACATCACACTCGTGCACGACCCGGAAAGCGCAGCATTACTGCGCAATGCACTAGAGCAAGCATGCAAAAGGCCGCCTGAACCGCGCAACTGGGACGCATTGAAACACAATTGGCGCGCCGAGCTTATCAAAGCGGGGTGCGAAAGGAAAGTGCGCCTGACGACAGAGATAAACGACACGCTACGAAAAGCGCGCATTGTAGGCAGAGGCGAGACACTGACGTTCGCAATGCACGACTATCTCGATCAGTTGAAGGCGTGGTACGAACTTTTGCTACGTATTAGTTCGCGCACGGCTGCGCAGTCTTTTATCAACGGAAGACCGGTTTCAGATCCAGCTGTTCTTCGAAGTGTTCGCAACGACTCCTTGGGTGAACAAATGCATGTCCCTTTCGTTCAGTTGCCGAACGGCGAACAGTCTACACGAGCAGAAGGCATAATGAGAGTCTTTGAAACACATTTTTCGAATCTTTTCAGGGCGGAGAGCGCAAACGACGTGAACTATACCACCATAGTTAATGAGTTTTGCGAGGGAATTTCTCGCGTACCGGAGGAGCTCCGCGATGGTCTGTGCAGCTCGGTGACGCTGGATGAATTACGCATCGTGCTTCAGCACATGAACACAACCGCCGCCGCCGGCCCTGACGCGATACCTTCGAGTTTCTACAAAACCTTCCTTGAAACAATACAAGTCCACCTGTTGACAATGCTAAATGGGCTTCTTGCTGACGGAATCGGACCGAATACGTTTCGTGAGAGCAGAGTTATACTCTTGCTTAAAAGCGAGGGAGAGCCGTCCGATCCAAGGGCGTGGAGGCCCATTTCCCTACTTACTCGGATTATAAGATATTGACAGCCATCCTTGTAAACCGCATAACAACCATTCTACCGGAAATAGTAAGTGACATACAAACATGCTGTGTCCCAGGTCGTACGATCTATTTATTCCTCGCTTGCGCTGACTCGCTATTTACTCACGTACGCTACAAGAACACAAATATCTGGCATTTTTGTTTCCTTGGATCAACAAAAAGCTTTTGATCGCGTAGAATGGAACTATCTCTTCGCTGTGTTTGAGTGTTATGGCTTCCCAGCACATTTAACCGACACCCCCCACTTACTATACACAGGCTTAGAAACGTCATTAGTAGTGAATGGCTATACATCTTTACCTATTGCAGTAAGTAGGGGCATTCGACAAGGCTGTCCCCTCTCCGCAATTCTCTTTGTATTATGCATAGATCCATTATTGAAACAAATCCAGAAATGCACTTCGATACGCGGTTTCCCTCTTCCAGGCTTGGGCGAAGTGAAATTGGCGGCATACGCCGATGACATCTCGTTGTTTATTCGGAACATAGATAGCTACAGAGCCTTTCTGCAAATATTCCACACCTACAGTTACCTGTCGGGAGCACGTCTTAATCCCGGAAAAAGCAAGGCATTGTGCTTTGGGATGCACAGTGAAGAGTTCCCTGATGGCGTACAAATCGTCCAAGGCGTTAAAGTCTTAGGTGTAACTTTCCTTTCGACTGGTGAGGTAGCCCGCACCACATGGAAAGAAATCCAACACAAAGTAGACAGACGCATCGAAGTCGCCAGAACGTTTCAACTACCTTTTACTGAAAGAGCTTACCTAATTAAATCCAGCATAACAGCGCCACTGCTTTATGTACCCAGAATTGCCCGACCACCTCGACGGGTTTTGCTGAGAGTGGCTACTGCGTGCGGCTCCTTTTTCTGGGACGGCCACACCGAAGCTGTTGCCAGAGCCTTGGCCCGCCTACCAGTAAAATGGGGAGGGCTCAGTGTACCCAACCTTGATGTAATGTGCCGCATGTTGGCTCTCAAAAACACCTGGGCACTCTTAGAGAACTCATCGTATCCAGGCAGGCAACTTGTAGTGTATCTGCTAGGAACCTCTAGAAGACTTTTTGGTTTAGCAAACGACACGGGACCAGCTGCTGAGCAGCCACCAGCGTATTACACACATGTTATAAAATCTTTGCAACAATGGCGAAACGATTTTCCAGTTCAAGAACCTATGGAAATGTCCCCCACCGACATGAGCGAATTAATAGCATTTAAAAGCCTATCTGAAGAACAACACCGGAAATGCCGGGCGAAGAGACGCTGGACTCTTAGAAACACGTCTCTCCCCTCCGAGGTCCATGACCTAAACTGGCTCAGGGAATGGGGGGCTTTACCAACGGCCGAGCGCCTTGCGGCGTGGGGCGTGGCACCCTCCGCCAGATGCCCGCGATGCGGTCGCGTCGAAACACTAAACCATGTCTTCCATGAATGTATAGTAGCGCGCACCTTTTGGCGCATGGTTACCAGGATGTTCCAAACAAGTATGCAGTGGAAGTCTAGCCACAGGGATAACTTTGTCGTACTCTTAATGGCTATCAGAGCCTTCGTCTTATGGAAACGAAGGTGACTGGCCTGCCTGAGGGGACGCCCCAGAGAGCCATGTTTTCCCTACTATATCGGCTAAGAAACATAATGCTTATGCATCTTAACGCAGAACTAGTCATGCTGGGAGAGGAGGCTTTCCTCCGACAGTAGTCTACGCAATTTATTATCGTAAAAAACAACAGAGTGTCCATGCCTTTCCTCCCCTATTGAGGAGGTGGGCTAGAGCTTGTACCACTGCGACATTACACCGTGTATTTTTCTTTTCTTCTTTAGAAACATGTCCTTTTGTGCAATATTGTTCTTGAGCGCGAGAGCAAATTGTCCTCACATGTGAATGCAAAATATCACGCTACGCTGTGAATGACCTCCCCTTGTTTGTTCATATAGCCTTACTGTTTAATCATCTCGATGTCATGAATGTCCTGTATTTGTTGCACAATTTTTGCACTGTACGTCACTGCATACGCTATAAGTTCTTGTGCTGTATATAACAGCTTGAATTGTACATACGCATTGTTCGCCATTGTCCATTTTTATGTGTGCACATAAGCTGTGTAAGATATATCCGGAAATAAAATTCTCTTAAACCCGAGACTGCTACTGTAATCGGACTTTCCGTTTACCGGGCACAGGTTAGCCTAAATAAACAGTTAAATTCCAACTCAGTCTCCTGTCTTCGGCCACGTCACGACCCCGTGACAATATGGTCGACAGGTTGTACATATCCTAAGGTCTTACCACGGAGTAAGCCAATGGGGTAGTTGCAGTGGTTGGTAACCAGCATTACGGTCAAACCAGACGCAATTGTAAGAACGGCCATTGGAAGCACGATGCCCTTGCGTTCAGTAAAAATCGGAGATGGCGTAAACAGCACCGTGGCGTCAGGTTGCGCCACACATGAAAGGCTTGTAGGGGCTGAAGCTTCCCGAGGCAAGGTGATGCCGTCGTCAGCGATGCGTTTGCAGAGCAGAAGTGAATGGTTGGGTGACAGAAATTCACAAAATGGCACTAGGGACACTTCCGCACGGGAACAATCGATGATGGCTTCATGACGTGATAAGAAATCCCAACCCAGGATAAGGTCATGAGAGCAAGATGGTAGAACGAAAAATTGGACGAGGTACAAGACGTCTTGAATGACGATGCGCGCCGTACACACAGCCGAGGGGTGAATGCGTTGCGCGCTAGCCGTGGACAGCACCATGCCACAGAGAGATGTGGTCACTTTCTTCAGTTTGCGAAAAAATTTTGCGTTCATCACAGAAACGGCAGCCCCAGTATCGATTAACGCTAGTGTAGCGACTCTCTCAACATCGACATCAACAACATTTTGCGGAGAAAATGGAGGCCTTGATAATTGCGCAGAAGTTGCAGTTCTTGCCTCTGCAACTGTACTGATTAGTTTTCCTCCTCAGGAGGTGGTCTACGACGCATAGGCAATGGTGATCGGCGACAAGGAGATGGGAAACGAGCAGTTGATGGGCGACGATCAACGACCTATGGTCATATGCAGACGTGGTGGCCTGCTGCGACGCATAGGTAGGAGTTCCAAAGGAGGCGTACGCAGGTGTGGGACGGTGGTGGCAGAAGCGTGCAATGTGGCCAGCGATGCCACACGCGAAGCAGATAGGATGGTTGTCATGGGTGCGCTACTCATTACTTGAACAGAAAAAGCGAGGTGAGGGCCTGCAAACCGGAGGCGCGGCCGGAGGTGGTGGAGCCGATAAGGATACTGCATCCGGTGGGGGCCGCGCGACCACAGCTGCGTAGCTGAGAGGGGAAGATGGCGCAGGTGGTACGTAGCTAACAGCTGAGAGATTAGATGCTACTGAAGTGCATGGGTAAGGGGCCTGAACTGTAGGGAGGACATCGCAAATTTCAGTGCGTATGGCCTGCTGCAGTGTCGAAGGCAAGCTTGCGGTTGGCGCGTCGCTATACGGCAGCAGGGAGAGCTGTCGGGCGAATTTCTCTCTGATGAAGCCTTTGATCTGGTTGGACAGACTTTCTTGGCGAACGTTGGCATTTGCGAGTGTGACGGCCGAGATCGAATGTGGTGGTGGGACACTCTGTCGGGCGATGAAACGCTGACGGCGCAATTCATCGAAGCTCTGGCACAGGCTTACGAGGATTGACACCATGGTCGGGCTTTTCGCTAGCAACATCTGGAATGCGCCATCCTTGATGCCCTCGAGAATCTGCCGAATTTTTTTCTTCAGGCATAGATGGGTTCATGATGGTTACAATGGTTACATTGGGGATGTACTCGACCTCTGCAGAGGTCGAGCACATCCTCAATGTAACTCGTAAACGTCTCGCCAGGCTGCGGGGCTTGGTGGCGCAGACGCTGGTCCGCGTGGAGCTTGCGGACCTCTGGTCGGCCGAACGCTTCAGTCACGAGGATCTTAAAGGAGGACCAGTTGGCGATGGTGGTTTCGCGGTTGGTATACCAAGCTTAGCTACATCTGCCAAGTAAAAGATAACGTAGGCGAGCTTAGAGTCGTCGTCCCACTTGTTACTGACGCTTACGCGTTCGTACAAGGAGAGTCAGTCTTCGACGTCTTGCTCACCACTGCCGCTGAAGATTGGTGGGTCCCGTTGGCGAGTAGCGTCGGGGCAGGTAGACGGGGCAGCCGATGGTGCTGGCTGGGCTGGGATGAGCTGGTTGGCTACTGCGTCAGTCATGTTTCGCGGTGGTCTCTCGGGCAACTTGCGAGAGCGGAGCTCCAGGTCTGCTTGGGAATCTCAGCAGCCTCCACCAAATGTGAGGACGTTTATTGAACCAGAGAAGTCGCAACGAGGTCGCAACAAAAAATGGCCGTATGGCAACTCTGGCAAAGGCGGCCCAGGTTCTCGTGCAATCAGAGCGCGGGGCTTTTTGTTCTCTTCCGAAGGCGCATACGCGTTGGTGCGTATGCTCCACTACAAATGTAATAATTTAAAATGGGTAGGAAGGAAGCAGACAGAAAGAGAGAAGGCAGAGAATATAGCCGAAAAGACTTCCGGTTGGCAACCCTACACTGGGGATCAGGAAAAGAACATAAAGATGAAAATAAAGAGGGAGAGAGAAGAAAACAGAGAGAGAGAAGCAGTGAATTTACTGCATTGTGTGTAACTCCACCGCAAGTAAGAGGCTTTCGCACAAGCAGACTTCAAAAAAAATTACCAGAATGCTTCCACTGCATTGTCGATAGATGTGGACGGTGTTGTAATAGCACCTGCCCAGAAAGTGGCTGATGACCGAGTCAGCGTAAATCGTTGGCAAGTACGAGTCTCTCTGAGGCAAACCGAGGACTGCGGCAGAGCAGGTGCTTGATATTTTTGTCGGTGCAACAAACACTGAATGCCACATTGTCAGTCAATCCGGTTAACGCGGTATACGCTTTGGTGGAAGCAGCTTCCAACTAAAAGTGATAGAGAAGCCAAGCTTTGCGTCAATGTAGGCTGGATGAAGGCCGGAGTAGCAATGAAGGGTCAAGTTCATGTAATATGTTATGTCGTATGTATGCTGCGTCCCACACAGAGTGAGACTGTTGGTCACTTGAAGATGGGTAAAAATATCTGGTAATATTACGGTTAGTCTAATTGAGTGGGCTGGGGGATAGAAGGTACTATAGTCCTTTTTCAAAATGAAGTATGAAGTACTTGTTTCTACAAGTAAAAAGACAAGTTACATGAAATCAACACCACGGGTACACCAAATGAATAATGAATTTGTTATAAGAAGGAACGAATGGTTAGATACTTATACTTCGGGTGATTTATTGCGAGGCTGCAGTAAACAAGAACAAAATAAAAATAACATACACGTATCGTTGGTATTCCTTAAGAAAATTGGCAGAAACGCTTGTTTCTTGGGTAATGTTTATTTGTTCATGGCTGTATACGCTCTGTAGGAGCATCCATGGCAGTACTATATCTGAGATCGAAAAGACACGCCATTGAGCCTTCCGTGATGTGTCATTAAAAGTGTGCCAGCAACCCCAAATTCATTTTAATGGTTTATTAGCGAACAATCACGAGATGCCAACTTGAACACTAGAATAGGGGCGCCTATCCTGAGTGCGCCAATGATTTTCGGAAAGATGCACAAACTTCGACTCACCTTCACAAACGAGTCTATAGCGAACATGGTTTTGGTTTGTTTGTTTTTTCTTGTTTTTTTTTTTACTGCAGAGACTTATGCATTCATTTATTGTTTGATGTGCTGAGAAAGCGGCGCACTTGTACAGCGAAAGGTGCAAATGTGAAAAAATTACCAAGATTTCACCAAGTTACCTACCTTGTCCATATTATCGGAATGAGGGAGTGCAAAGAGTGAGAGAGAGGGCAAGGTCTATTCAGTGTGCAGCACCAGTGCGATTTATAACCCAAATATTTCCATTTCATGTAAGATAAAGTAGCGCCCGTGGTTTTCTTCGGCACAAACGCACATATACACTCCATAAAGTGGACGGGAGCGCAGCCGCCGTGGTATCTCAGTTGGTAAAAAGTAGGGTGCGTTATTGGAAGGTCGCAAGCTCAGTCTCTGCCCACGGCCAGTTATCTTTTGCTCCACTTTCTTTCTTCACAGTAAATTACATTACATCACTGATAATGTCCCCCATAGCCGCTGAGCATAGCTGTCTGTTCTTATTAATATTGTATCTGTCAAGAAAAAACGAGCCTTTAAGGTTTTCACTTCTTTGCTGCAAATACTACAGATGTAATTTTGGATGCAATTCTAATATTTACCTTTTCAAACCTCCAAAATAGCACCCGTGAGGTTACTAAACGTGCACTTCAATCAATACGCACGGTTGCTCTGTTGCATATCACCACTATTGGAAAGCTGTCACCATCAAAAGAAGTAAAATCCCTGCATTCGAGCATATGGTTCTTTCTGAACAAGCGCAAACCATGTAGAAAAAGGAAATTGCAAAGATACATTTCACGGTCTTCTTCACGCTTCCAAAACTTCATCTGCATAGTAATGTATTTGTAAGACAAAGCAATCACTTCGACTTCTGGTCTCATTTTCAACCGCCTTTCAAGTATCTTTCACACTCAACATATGTGGTCTGACCATGAATTTCATACGACCAATTATGCAAAGTAACGTTGCTATACTACTCGGCTCCTTTGTTTTCTTTTACGCCACTCTTGCACACAATCGTTTCATTTCACTTGCAAATATCCTCGACAGACCACAGATCGTATACTTCATAAAAAAGCGCTGCAGATGTCGCACAAATGTCCAGTGCTGAAACTGTCGTTCTAGACCTCCATGAAATAAAATTGATCTTCTTCTTCTAATGGCAAGTGAGGAGTGGCAGTATTCCCCCGTGTTTTACTCACAGTGGGTTTTTTTTTTTTGATCGTACATCGGGAAAAGGAAATTTATTCCCGCTCAAACATCGGATCGTCTTTGCCAAGAACGAAGCTCCCGATGACTAGGCGCCATAAACCAATTGAACCATCAGTCTTCGTACAGAATTGTACAAAATTGCGACGCTTCAAAGCTTCTTTTTCGGGAACTATCGCAATATTAAAGTGTCCGAGTTTCTCGATAGAAAATGAGTCGTTTTTAAAGCATCGTGTATAGCTGGGATGGCGGATACATTAGGGGCGAAAATCCTCTTGTTCGGGGCCAGTCTCTCGTCACACCACGTCCACTATTTTACGAGGCGAGTGCCAACGCGTGAACACAGTGTCCCTTAATTAGTTCTCGAGGCGAGCGCGAGCGCTTTTGGCGCGCTTCCTCTCTCATCGCCGGGACTACTTGAGCGAGTTGCTGCTGACCCTGTTCAAAGTTCTCTCCCTTGTGCGCCCATGCGAAAGATGTCAAACATGATCCCGCACCGACCGCGATGGATGTTCTCTGCTTCAAGGAGGCATAGAACGCTGGAAGCATTCTTATCGAAGGCTACGATATAATCATGTGCAGAGATGCCGCAGAGCATCCTGCTGGTGTGGGAGGTGTCGGGATCTACGAAAAGGCTACCCGAAACCATAGACGTTCTTAAATATACACAAGAGAGAACTCTGGCGCTATAGTAACTAAGAGAGCTGCAACGCACGGCTCTTCAACGAGCATGGCAATGATGTGTAGCACACGGATTTGTACAATATTCGTATTTCTGACTCTGTGTGTGTTCATGTGGCTTCGAGCTGTTTTCTCACAAAACGTAAATCAGCAGATGTTCAATGGTAACGCTTCACCACGCAGGTGCCTTACAAACCTGTAGGTGCCTTAGCAACTAGACCACCATGACGGGTTACGCATTGTTCTTCAGGAACTAGTTTCCTTCAATGCACAGTCACACCCTAGACGCTGCACAGCAACGTGTTGACGAAGTATCCGTAAGTGCAGAAGCTCAAAACTGAAGCTAAGCGGGCGAAGACATTGACATGGTGACAGCATCAGAGGCGGGTAGCAGCTGGTCAGCGGGCCCTCAAACTTTACCTGTAGGCATCACTTTTGGTGGAAAGAACTCTAGCTTTCAATGAGCGTTTTGTCATTCATAATTTGCATGTCTATCAGTCAAGCAGCAAGGAATATATAATCGTTGTTAAGCAATTGGCTGCAATTTTGGGTGTACATCCGAACTGCTGGTTATTTTTGAGCACATTGTGTAGCCAATACTGTGTTTTTTATTATATAAGTATTGCGGTAGAGGTGTTTCAACTGCATAATTATTTCGAAGACAAGTAAATACTGTTTGTTTTTCGTCTTCATATTTCTGATCGTTGCACGATTCGAAAAACCAAAGCGTACAATTCGCCCAGTTTACAGCTTTAGCAGGCCCAAGTTAGATTGCCTATTCCAACAAAATTTAGTTTGAGTACTCTTCAACCATTCATGTTTTATCAAGAAAGAGCAAAGAAAAGGTATAAACGGTGGTCTGTGTTACGCCCCACTTTGTGAATATTGTCACGGGGTCGTGACGTGGCTGAAGACAGGAGACTTTGTGTTGGAATTTAACTGTTTATTTAAGCGAACCTGTGCCCGGTAAACGGAAAGTCCGACTACAGTAGCAGTTTTGGACTGATAGTGGCGAACGGAGTGTCGGCCGTCGATCAACTACTCACAAGCGGCGAAGCGCGTCGACATTTATACTCTTGCCGTCGAATGTTCTAGCGTTATCCCTGGCGGTGGCGTAGGTTATCGCTGGCGGTGGCGCTGAGCAAAGACCGAAGGGCATCACCTTAAACTCGAAGAGGCCGTCCGGTGTTATAAACGCCATCTTCTCTCGGTGTCTTTCATCGACTTCGATTTGCCAATAGCCAGTCTTGAGGTCTATTGACGAAAAGTACTTGGCGTTATGGAGCCGATCAAGTGCGTCGTCTATTCGTGGGAGAGGATAGACGTCCATTCTTGTGATTTTGTTCAGGCGGCGATAATCGACGCAGAAACGTAGGGTCCCATCCTTTTTCTTCACTAACACCACGAGGGATGCCCATGGACTCTTGGACGGCTGGATAATGTCATCCCGCAGCATTTCATCAACTTGTCTCTTCATGGCCTCACGTTCTCGCGTCGAAACCCTTTACGAACTTTGACAGAGTGGTCTGCCATTTTTTCTGTTATGATGCGATGTTTCGTAATTGGGGTCTGCCGAATTTTTGATGACGACGAAAAGCAATCTTCGTATTGCAGAAGCAGGGCCTTGAGCTGTTCTCGCTTATGGTTCGGAAGTCTGGGACTGACATCGAAAGCCATAGGAGGTGCTTGGTTCCTCTAAGCAGGTTCCGCAGAATCGGCGAGGGCGAAAGACTGGTGGCTTTGACAATTTCTTCGATGTATGCGACCGTTGTTCCTTTGTTCACATGTTTGTACTCATTGCTGAAATTCGTGAGCATAACCGCAGCTCTGTAATTCCTCTTGCGACGCAAATATTTCGGGTGACCAACAGATGCTGACTGCCTTCAACGACGCCTTCAAGTCAGGTGATTTAGGAGCGCCGACTGAAATAATGACGCTTGAGCGAGGCGAATGGTGACTTCTTCTTTCAGCACATTCAAGGCATGGTTTCCTGATGGCGTGCGCGGCGGTAGTGCTTCTTCTGTGGATAACGTTATCGACTTCGTTTTAAATTGATGACAGCACCATGGAGGCATAAGAAGTCCATGCCAACGATGACATCTCTCGATCAACGCTGTAGGACTACGAAGTCTGCAGGATAAATACGGCCGTTAATGGTGACTCTCGCTGTGCAGATTCCTGCAGGCGTTACGAGATGACCTCCGGCTGTGCGGATTTCAGGGCCTTCCCAAGCTGTCCTAACTTTCTTTAACTTCGCGGCGAACGACCCACTGATGACGGAATAGTCGGCTCCTGTATCGACGAGAGCGGTCACACTGTGGCCGTCGATAAGAACGTTGAGGTCGCTAGTTCGCCATCTCACATTACAGTTAGGGCGTGGCGTCGGGTCATGGCTGCGTCGGCTTGTTCCGCTGCTTCTATGTTGCGTTGTCAGGTTACCTTCGGTAAGTGAGGTTTCGCCGTCAGGACTTTGCCTGCTTGGCGTCGTGTTCGGAAAGCTCCGTCGCGGCGTCGTCGTCGTCGGAGGATCTTCGGTAAATGGTCGCACAGCAACCGCACCTCCATCGGTTGCTGCCCTTAGTTTCCCGGATACCGGCTATGAGACCGACCCCGCGTTGTGCCAGAGTACTGCCGGTGGTGCGGCGGCGTACGGCGGCTGGGCGACAGCGAACGGGAAGGACTTCATGGTGTTCACTGAGTTCCTGGCAGGTAGTCGGCGATGTCACGTGGCCGTTCTCCTGGCTGTCGACGCGGTGTATTGACGGCGAAGCCACGCAGTCCCATCTGTCGGTACTGGCAACGGCGGTATGTGTGTCCGGCCTCACCGCAGTGGTAGCAGAGCGGGCGGTGGTCAGGGGTGCGCCAGACGTCAGTCTTCCTCGGCACACTGCGCTGGGCCGCTGGCGAACGGTAGGACGTCGGTGGGGGTGGTGGCGGCGTTGGCATCTGGCGACGGAAGTGCGATGGGGCAGCGTTTTGGCATGCGCGTGGAGGAGGGGTGTGGCGGCGGGCTCCAGCAGCATAGCTCATGGCTTACAGCTGAGGCTCTTGAGGCTGAGGAACGCCCAGCGATTGCTGGATCTCCTGGCGTACGACGTCCACGATGGATTCCACGTGAGGCTGCGCTGAAGGAAGTAATTTTCGCAGCTCTTCTTACACGATCGCTCGGATGGTCTCACGCAAGTCAGTGGTTCCAAGCGCTTGAGTGCCGGCGTAGCTTGTAGACGAGAAGCTACGATTATATTGCCGCGTGCGCATCTCGAGCGTCTTCTCTATCGTAGGTGCTTCTGAAATGAATTCGGCGACCGTCTTCGGCGGGTTTCTGATCAGCCCGGCGAAGAGTTCCCGCTTTACTCCTCACATGAGCATACGGACCTTCTTCTCCTCGGACATGTCGGAGTCAGCGTGGCGGAAAAGTTTAATCATGTCTTCCATGAATAGCGCCACGTTTTCGTTTGGCATCTGCATGCGGGTTTCGAGGAGAGCTGCGGCCTTCTCCTTGCGCACCACACTTGCGAAAGTGGTGAGGAACCTGGCACGAAAGACGTCCCACGTTGTAAGGCTTCGCTCTCGATTCTCGAACCAGGCCCGAGCAGCATCTTCTAAGGCGAAATACACATGCCGGAGCTTGTCATAGTCTGTCCAGTCATCGAAGGCGGTGACGCGGTCAAACCTTTCGATCCAGCTTTCCGGGTCTTCGAGAGGCGAACCGCGGAAAGTTGGCGGCTCTTTGGGTTGCCAGAGCGGAAGTGGTGCAGGCTGCACGGGGGCGGTCATGGTTCCAGTAGTTGATGTCGGCATCCGGGTCTGCCTGGCTGTACAAAATTGGTCCACCCGTTATAATCCTCTCAGATTAAGTCGAAAACTGTGCCATATAAATATATATATATATATATATATATATATATATATATATATATATATATATATATATATATATATATATATATATATATATAAGCAGTGAAACTAAGCAAATAAAAACGAATATAGCTTCAACAGCGCGGAAATAAAACTCCCTACTTTCATTTTTTGTGTAAACCTTTCAATGTGTTCAGAATCAGACGTGTACCCTTTGGCCTCATAAGAATTGAAACTCTCTGAACGACATACTTGTCCATGATAAAACAACAGGTATCCAGGAGGGTCCTGTTGGCCGTGCATCGAGGCTCTGAGTCAGCAGCTAACTTCGTAAAGTACAATGACACTTGTGCTGGGCTAAAAAAGAACCAAGTGACATTTTCCGCATGAGAGCCCACATTAAATCATCATGCAGCAAAAAACATGAGTCAGATTTGGGTGCACGTTAAAGAACCCCAGGTGGTCTAAATTTCCGGAGCCCTCCACTACGGCGTCTCTCATAATCATATAGTGATTTTGGGACATTAAACCCCACATATCAATCAAATCAAAAACATGAGGGCATCACCCTGCCCGTAATACGCTCAATGCTCTCCTGCTCATCATGGCTGCGCGGATGGGAATAGACGGTGATCGAGAAAACATTTAAGCTGATTATCTCAGAGTATGCCCACACTTGCCGAGAGTGAGTTGGCGAAGCGATTGTTTTAGTGCGTACATAGTCTATTGTTTTTCTGCAGTAGCGTAAATTAGGAAGTTTCGAGAAGTTTTCCAGCAGTTTGGGCAATATTCTTAATTTTTCCATGTTATGACAGCGGCAAACGTATGTTATGTGAGTGCAGACATTGAGCAAAAAACTCAAATAGGGCAGATATAGACAAATTTTCTCCTGGTATGCTCGAAGCTTCAGCAAGCATAGGTTTCGCTGACGTGAGCCGACTGTACCTTTTCCCATACAACCTAAGTAAGTCACGCAAGATAACAAGTCCCAGCAGGCACTTCATGATGCATCTACCATAAAAGGGCTCTGAGCCTCAACTGGGGCTGAAATATGCGGGGCCTACTTGTTGCGTGAGCCCACCATCATCCCCGTGACGTCACTCGACTTCGGTGACAAATGACTTGGCCACCATGACGCTGCCTTTAGAAACTGTTTCCGACCGTGGTTCCTCCATTACTCACACGCTACAGCACACTGCGCCTGACTAATGCACGAAAAAGAATGAAGACGACGAGGCAACGATGTACGGCGTATATTTTGTTTTGCTTATTTTTATTTATTGTTAGTGCCAGCGCCAGATTTTAGCAGTGTTATTCCCAAAAGAGAACTAATCACCTAGCCCTGCTTTCCTTTTGAAAGATTCTTTTCGAGCAGCACAGCGCTTTTTGGTTATGCAACATTACTACGAGACACCTACGCAAAGGCAAAAAAAATCACTCTTGAACTTTCTTGTTGGTGAAACCTCCTTTAGCAGGTACTACGGAAGTGTACTTTGTTAAGTGCGTACTATTCCGAGCCAGCCATTCGGCTGGTGTGTTGATGCTGCAATTGAATATTAAGATGGTAGTGCCGTGCACTTTTAGCTTCCTAAATCATTGCTTCATAGATACATTTTTTTTTTTTGCTGTGAGAACCCAATAGTCAAGCGGGTGTGTTATTTTGTCTTTTCATTGTATACACAGCGCTTATAAAACCGTAGTGCGCCCGACTGTCGGATAGGGTATCTTCAAGTATTCAATACTGAAACTGATATTCATTAGGTATAATTTCTGGCCTTATTTATACATGAAGACGGCAGCTGTGTGCAGACTTATCCTCGACAGAGCGCTTCTCATCATACTGTACCATATATATTTTGGCGCCATTTACCTGGTATAACTCAGTTGCAAGTTTGCACCTATTTTACATGACACGCATGTCCTTTTGTAAAACCTGTGAGCAGGTTGGCACTAGAAGATTACATATATCTTCCGATTCAATGAGACTGCGCCCTGTAGCTAAAACACTCGCGGTGGAATGTTTATTAAAATCCGGTATTACTATATTAACAAATTGACTGTTGTAGAAATGTCGACTACGTTCACAGTCATTTGAATTCCCTTTGCCAAAGACAGCATTTACGTTGTAGTATGGTATTAACATAAGAAATAGAAAGAAAGAAGAAAATGTGAAATTGTTCTCTCAAAAAGAGCATCGCCCTGATGCTTGTGAAAAACATGGAAGGGCTAGAGAGAAAAAAAAACCACGAAGTGCATTCATAATTAGAAGACAATAATATACCAAAATCAAAGTCATGTAGCTCACTAAGGAGTGTAGAGTGGCTTAAGGCAGACAAAATGGACGACAGCAGGTCACGCGCGGTGCCGCTGAGAGTTCGTAATGCCGTCAGGAACAACCTGGCAGTCGAGTACGCCGAGAGGTGGAGGTACCCTCTGTGTTTCAAGGTATCGTCAAAGAGGTTTATCGGTAAGTCCCCGTGCGTACTGACATCGAGAGCCATACGCGGCGGCCGGCTTGGTATTCCATAAAAGCATCGTCGAAGAGTGTAGGGACGGATCTCGATAGCTTGCAGGTTCTTTATGCGCAGCAGAACGAGTTGTTTGGTTGTCATTGCGTGGTAGTGAAGACGGTAATGTTGATGTTTTCTTCGTCCGTGATTGGCGTAGAGCTTCGGTGCCGGGTTCATTATGTATACCAACTTTTGTACAGAATGAACCCGGCTTGAATGGTTTTACCACTCTGAATGGTTTTAGCTTATTGATGGTATGATGATTACACCTAGTGCCATATCAACACGTGCATGCACTCAATAGAATGGCCACAAGTCTCGGTAGGCAAAATGCCTGTGCATATTGTGTCGGGCCGCCTACAGCCATTCTACTCAGTCATAACACAAGAGAGCAAACAGTCTTCTGGGGACGCGTAGTACTTACGCACACATGCGAACACACTGTGACTTGCAGGCGACGCAACCCCCGCCGTGGTGGTCTAGTGGCTAAGGTACTCGGCTGCTGACCCGCAGGTCGCGGGTTTGAATCCCAGTTGCGGTGGCTGCATTTCCGATGGAGGCGGAAATGTTGTAGCCCCGTGTGCCCATATGTGGGTGCACGTTAAAGAACCCCAGGAGGTCGAAATTTCCGGAGACCCCTACTACGGCGTCTCTCATAATCATATGGTGGTTTTGGACGTTCAACCCCACATATCAATAAATCCATTGCAGGCCATCCAAGGAGTGATCCAAACAGCGTGGTTTCCTCTACTCGCCGCAAGGTGCCGACTCTGCTTGATCTCATGGCTAACAGCGATTGCACGAATAATCTAAGAGAATTTACATCGACGTCGGTGCAAAAACGCCTAATTAAAACTATCAGCCACTATCAAGCTGTGCCTTACAGGTGCAACTGGGGCAATTTTGTCGATGGCACTTACCAAGAGTCATAAAGTCGTGAAAAAGCCGTTGTGTCACTAATTTATAGCTCGATAACTGATGGTAACGCAGGCCAAGAAAACGGACAAAAAAGGACACATTTTACACAAAATAGCCCTTAATTGGGTCGCACTATTATGTTGAATGTGTCCTTCATTTGTTCTTGTTCTTAGACTGCATTGCTGTCAATTATCTTGTTATACAAACAACACCAAACGTCACTCTATAGCGTACACGTCAGAGGCCGTATACGGCAGTAGCGCCAAGCTACAAAATGAGCAGCAAGAATTTACACTGATGACGCCTTATGCTAAAACGTGGCAATGTGATAACAACTATTGACTGTCCATCATCATCTTTCGTAACTCTAGTTATGATAGGTGACTATGTAGAGTCGAAAATCGCCTCATCGTTAAATAATTTTGTTGGTGAAAGAGCCATCACGTAAATCCTTGGTAGTCCCTTCTTTTGGGGGATAAACAAGATGCTGCTTTGATAAATTTGGCTTACGTCCGTCAAAAACATGTCCTCTGAAAAATGCAGTGGTCTTTCGGAGCTTCAAGCTGTCAAAGCACAGCGAAGTTTACAAATAGCACTAGGAAGTGAACTAAAACTGACTCGAGCCCGTATAAAGACGCTTTTCTTTCTACATGAATGGTCATTTCAAACGTGCACAGTAGCAGATATACGATGCATGTCTGGCATACTTTCATAATCCTTTCGAGAAGATTTGTTTCTTAAGGCCGTTGTGGTGGGTAATGGGTTGCGCGAACAAGGCTCAGATAACATTCGTACTACGAAACGGCAGTTATTTCATCGACGTTGTCACAATAATTACTTAGTGACAAGAAGAAGGGCATCTCGAAGGTGTTGTTCACATTGGAATAAATCTGCGTTGTGAAAAAAAGATTTCTATTGAATGTCTACTACAACAGATACTGAAGCCAATCTTGTTCAAGAAAAATAATATGAAGCAGGCGCCCTGAGAATGTTTTTTTCATAGAGACGAATGTATTTCGAAACAGCGAAAAGGACATTCAAAGTTTACCTTGAGTTAAATTGACTACAATCCCCTTTGGGCGATTTGTTTGGAGCCTTCTGAAACTCATCGTTGACAATCACATACCTTATGCTTTGTTGACGCAATTTCGAAAAACTTAGAGGACACTTGAGCTTCGCCTTGAAGAGTGGAGCATGACAGCGAAATCGGGCTTCCATCACGATGCCCTCTCCCTAGCCAGGCATCGCTTCTTTGTGGACATCTCAACCTTTACGCCATGAAAGGAACGTCTGCAAGTGTAACAATGAACTCACGCATCCCTGTTAGTGCCGCTGCGAAGAGCGCACAGTTTCGAACAGCCCACTAAGTCATATTTTATCGTTTCGCGAGCTAGCGAAGTGCTCAAACGTGTGAAAGGCAATACAAGCACATACACCACTGCAAACTTTGTCGATGGTATACCTTCATAAGGATGTTTATATTTGCCTAGCCGCTTCGTGAATGGTTGCGTTTAAACCACCCAGTAATTTAGCGGCTTACATGGCGTGACTTTTGCCTGGATACTTTATGTTAGCTACAAAATCTCCCATGTGGTAATGGGATTTCTTGCGCCATAAGCGTCTGTGCAATATGTGTTTCCCGACACTTCAAGCACTGGCGTTGCTCTGAAGTAAAAAACTGGCTTGTCGGGCAGTAGTCCAGTCTTTATTCGAAGCTGGATTAAATCTGAGATTTTTTTTTTGCAGAAGAGCAGTTATATTTGATGTTTGCCGTGCGTGGTAGATATAAAATTTTCATTATCATGAACCCGCATGCCCGTTCTTCGTGATCTCCATTTTCCGCTCCTTGCTGTACTGTTTCACTCCCTTGAATGGTACGCCCACGTGTACGGTGAGGGATGCAATTACTCTGACTCATGAGAGAGCGAGTACAGCGAGAGAGAAAATGAAAAAAAACATAAAGATAGAGGAAGAGAAAAAAAACCCAAAGGCGGGAATTCTTAGCAAAAAATGTGGGGCCAGCTCCGTGAACTTTGCGAATACGGCCGCCACAGCGAAGGTGATGCCCACTTCGCAACGCACACCTTCGTGCACGCACCTCTAATTGGTTCACCCTTTCCACCTAGCCTCACCCTAACCCATATTCACGTAGCGCTGGCCTTCCTCTCCTTCCATCTCTCGCCCCACCCCAAGACCTCGTATTCAACGCCAAGCCAACGGACGAGGAAAGACTGGACCGAGAACAGATTTGCAGTTAATTGTTTATTGATTTTGGTGAGGTCATACCGAGACCCACGGTGAATAGCCCACGGTCCAAGAGCGAGAGACGTAGCCACTCGGCTCTGCAAGCACGCTACTTGTGCATGAGAGACGGTGAGGAGGAGAGATTAAGAACGGAAAGAAGACCGGTAAGGAATAGCACTGTAGGAAAGAAAGAAATCTATAAAAGGAAAACAGAAAATACAGAATGCGGAGGAGAATCAAACAAAAACAGAAAAAAAATGGCGAAAGAAAACGAGGTTGAAACAAGGCAAGCTTAGAAATACGGGGAGAAACAAAAAGAAAAAGAAGAAAGCGAAAGAAGTATAGAAGGATCGAGAACGAGAGAGGACTAAACAGAGAAAGAAATAGCGAGAAATCAACAGGAAGAAAAGTAACATGGAGCATGAATAGAGATGCTTAGTATAAGCATAATACACTTTGTAGAACATAGAAACGTAACATGGAGCATGAATAGAGATGCTTAGTATAAGCATAATACACTTTGTAGAACATAGAAAATGGTGGGAAAAAAAGAGATGACAGAGCGAGACGTCAGCCAATTCGAGGCCAGCTATAGATGCCTGCCAGCTCCGCTGTGACCAAGCCACCTTGCGCAATCTTTTTTTTTAATATTTGCGCGCCTTGTGACTTCAGTTGACAACCAGCGAAGACAGCGCCAGTATACCAGATAATTTGTAACACGAGTTCTTTAGTGCTATCGGGTCAAAAACGAGTATGCTTTAGATCACGCTGACCAGTGATTGTTTGACGATTACTGCGAAGAAAAAAGCTCTCATAAAGCTGTTCACACTGATTCTTTATGACATAGAAAGTAGGTTCTTTTATAACGTAGACAATAATGTGCTGACAGATAATTTTTAACAATAGCAAATATCTGCTAGCAATAGCAATTGGGAAAAGCAGCTGAAGAGGGTTAGAAGTACTAGTGACAGTGCGCAACGTCAATACCCACCACTTAACGTTCAAAAGCCGCCAAAATGTTCTGGATGATGACAATATGATGACATCTTTTAAAACATGGACCCTCAAACTGGCTTTTGCGGAGAAAAGGGCTCATGTGAAGGACATTCTAAAGGAGCTCTGCAACAGTTTTCAAAGTGACCATGGTAATCGTTTCACCGGAGTTTAGCTTCAACAATCTGCGATAGCAAAAATATTTAGAATCCGTCAGGTACAAGCGGAGATATAGAGATTCGTGTCACTCTGTCATTGCTTTCTTTCTCCTTTTGTCCCAAGTAATGCGCTGCAACATAACCAGAGAGGAATGCAACTGCTCAGGAGGCACGCCAGCTGCGCGTCTTGACCTCAAGCAATATATTTTTTTTTTTCATGAGCAAATGGCTTACCCACAGAGTGATCACGAACGCACGTGAGCACGTACCGGTCTCCCACGGTCGCCACAAGAACCATACAAGTTCGCGATGCTCAAATCACCCTATGGCCATGAATTCGTGTGTATGGAGCGGTCATTTTTATGCCTCTAGTATCATTTGTCGAGATAATGGGGAATTAGTGTTAGCTGACTGTGAATTTATCCTAAATTTAAGGCTAAATGCTGCGCTAAACGTTTCGCTGTCATGTCTCGAGAACTTCGACTGCTGACCGGCAGTGCTTTCTGACTATACCTATGAAGTGTTACAGAGCTCCTTTAAGTTTTCGCTAGCGGCCAGAGTGAGTATGACCCGCTACCATTTTAGCACCATTAGCAACTAATTTATTTTATTGCGATAACAAATATATGGGCACTCTCGGCTGGATTTCGCTGCCGGCGTCGGCGTCGATGTCATGCAGCGTAATGTATACTTATCTATGTATATATGAAAACGGAAGAAAGAAGATAAGTCTAGAAAAAAATTGGACCCGGATTGGCATCTTACGCTGCAAATGTCGTCGAAAAACGATAGTCTTGCATCTGGAGAGAGTGAACAAAACATTTATTTGGTGTTGTGCGCAAAAAAATCGATGAATAGTATTCTGGAGGCGCTGCGTTAGAGTGCCTCAAGCGTACAGCGGAGGCCCTCGAGCGCATTGAGGCAAGTTGGACACGAGTGCCATCTGGCAGTTATCTTCGAAGACAAAGAAGGCGTGCGGGCCTGCGGAGAAAGATGCGCGCCATTCTCGGAGGCGATAAGGAGCAGAACGCAAAGCGATGGCAGATGCCACCACCGTGTCGTTTTAGCAAAGCGTTGGTAACACTTGCCTTTCTGAACATCGCGTTGCACTGTCAGCGCAGCGTGATTAATGCTACGGTCCTTAAAATTACTTGTGTGTACCATCTCTGGTATAAAGGCACACATACAAAACACCGACGTGTTGTTATGGCACCTCACGTATGCGCAATGATTGCTTTTTGATTGACAATCGCATAAGTATGAACGTTGAACCTTGAGAAATATTGGCAGGGCGCTGCGGGTGGGGTCGGTCGTTTGAGGTATTGCTAACGCCAGACAAACAGACAAATGTACAGACAGACAGACAGACAGACAGACAGACAGACAGACAGACAGACAGACAGACAGACAGACAGACAGACAGCGATCAAAAGTTTTCCCGTTGGAGGTCTCCGAGGAAGACTATTGTCTTTAAAGAACACCAACGTGCGGAATCAAACGTGGGACCTCCGCGTCGTGAATGCGAGGCGTTAACCACTGAGGCACCGAGAGGTACCTCCTTCAATGTTCAAACAGCAAGCTATAAAACTCTACCCCTTTCCAATGTTGGCGGGCATCTCGGGGGGGGGGGGGGGGGGCGGCTATCGTGCTTTTCATTATCGGCAAGATGGTGCAGTGAGCGCGCGGCGGCTCTCATCTCTCACGTGTACTTGAGAATAAGGGGGTGTAGGCTCAATCATGCGCCCTTATACGGCAGTGGGGAGGATCGTACATCTTGGCTAGCCTTTGGGTTTCGCCGTAAAGATTCTGTTGAAGTTACCGGGCGCACAAACGTCACTGCAATCATTGCACAGCCTCCATTTGCGAAAAGGGCGTGCTTTTCAGACACAGCGAAGTTATAACTGATACTCTTATTCACGTTCATCTGTACCTGCGAGTAGGTTTTGTGCGCCATTTGTGCGAGAGAAACGTGGGGCACGTTTCGATCTGCTTGCCATTCTGCGCGTGGCCATCCAATTCGTTGCTGTCGCGTTCATTGCTTCGCCTTTGTGGCAAAGCTGTAACTTTCTTTTTTGGACGACCGAATTGGCACTTCATTTTTTTTTACTTAACGAAGCAATCGCACGCCACATCCGCACATCGGGGTGTATGTGGATAGCGAGATATTTAGGTGGTAGCTGCACTAAATACTCGTCTCCGAGTGCGCCACATGAAACTTTCACGAAAGGTGGGCCCGAGATGTCAAAACGGGGGTAGTAGTGGTTAATAATGCTCGTAATCGTTCAAACCACCTCAAGCGACCTTATCAGGATCCTTGGAGAAATATTCGTGCTTCATGGCGCATCGACGATCAGGTGACACATTTTCATGCAGGGTAATTTGACATTACTGTATGTTGATTTTGGAAATTAAAACATGTGAGGAGAGCTTTGATGCCCATAAGACGCACGTGTTCGTCCCGGCTGTTGATGACACGTTCATTTACGCTTAGCTTTACGACTGGTGTATCAGTCGATGGCCGTTTTGCTGCGTGACAGGCTGGCCTCTATTTTTTTTTTTTGCTTTGGAAAAAATAGAACACGCAAGTGATGCGCATCAGTCCGACGCTTTGTTTGTGTGAACACATACCTTACGCTACGCGATGCCTAAAGCATGCTGTGTGTTGTCGTCCAGCCCATTGCGCTACTCGCATATCAGCGGGGTGATATCTAAAGTTGGCAATCTATTTATTTATTTATTTATTTATTTATTTATTTATTTATTTATTTATTTATTTATTTGAATATCATTACATAGGAATGGGGGAGGGGGGATTCAGTTCTGCAGTTATGGTGATGGCCTTCGTTATTAAAGAAAAGAGAACAAGCGAAGTGAGGCAGTGCTGACATTGTGGTTGCAAGCGTCGAAAAACGATCTACCCCCCCCCCCCGCCCCTTATCCATCGCGCCTCCTCCACTTTCTGTTGTCTTCATGCCCAAGAAAAGTTTGGGGTTCCATGGCACTGTGGAAAAGTCGTTTGGGCTTTCTCAAAACAAAAAGATGAAGAACCACTCCGTTCTAGCATATTAAACACTAAAAACCCATAAAACAAACCCAACAATCAACCAGAAGGTCGAAGGCGGCAAGCTGTGATTGCTGTTTTCAGGAACAGAAGAAACATTTTCGTTATCGCCTTGGTGGTTCAGTCTATTTTGTTATTCAGTGTAACACATTTTTTTTTGTATCCAGTGATTCACTATTGATTATTTTCAACTGTTTTGGTTTTTGTACTTCTAAGTATACCGTGTGTTGTTCACTATAAAAATAATCATTATTTTCAGAACTACCATTACACGTAGAAGGCGTTTCATAGAAAAAAAAAAAGATAAATGGCTGAAAAGGGAACTTTCACTAACATCACGGAACAGTTTCTCGAGAGAGCTTCATATTTCTTTCGCCAGAAAAAAAAACTGCTTGAAGTATTCGCCTCTAAGAGCCATGGTTGTTTGATTAATGGTCGCCACTGTTGGGCGTTCGAATGACATTCGGGTCTGCAGGAATGGCTCTCGGATGAAGAACTTACGAACTTTGATAAAACCAGAATCTTCCTTCCATCCGATCTGTACTGTTTTACTTCACGAACTTTCTGCTCTCCAGATGTGTGTTTGTTTACGTATTTCTCCTTTTTTCTTTTATCTCCAACGCCGCCAATATTATTACAGCAAACACCCTGGTATGTCATGTTTCGTGAGGCCATTTATCGTGTCGCATTGACCTTGAACTACCCCAGTGCAAGTAGTATCATGTCAGGAGAACCGCCACTGCACTCACTCGAAGCCTCGCCGCTGCTGTGCTGCGTTAGTGACGTTAGTAGGTAACAGTTTAATAGTGGCTTCGCCAGTGCTTGGTCACTCACTCTCACCATGAATAGCTCATTAGCGGAGCTGTCTGTGCGTGCTCTTGTGTGCAAAAGACGAGCCGAATCAAATCATTCAGCAGTAATAGCTAGATGACAGAATAGGACTTTTCTAGCAAAGGCAAGGTAGCCGGCACAAGCAACCGAACAAAGGGAGGCTAGACTATAGCGTGTTATAGGAATATTGCCGATGGGGTTTTTTACCTCTCCCTTTCTCTTTCAACCCACTATTCCCTAAACCCAGCGTAGGGTAGCATACCGGATACTAGCATCTGGTTAACCTCCCTGCCTTCCTTTTTTCTCGTCTCTCTCTCTTTTTTGCCGATGGGCCTAACTACTTTCCGGATTATAAAACTGTGTCCGCCAGTAAAAAAAAAATTGGGGATGCTCACCATCACATTAACATAAAGCACTGTGTGCGTAGCCTTTACAAAGCCAAGTCAAACATACAATTTGTTCTTGATAACTAGGTTAAGAAGATTCATAACCTCAGCCTTTTAAATGCGAAGCATTTCTTAGCAAACTTCGGTGACTTTGAACGTATCTATCTATCTATCTATCTATCTATCTATCTATCTATCTATCTATCTATCTATCTATCTATCTATCTATCTATCTATCTATCTATCTATCTATCTAGCCACCAACGACTTTTAGCTCTCCTGGCTGTTAGAATGATGGTATCGATACCAAACTTGGTATGGCATAAAATGACTGTATGAGGAACATACTTGACTAGTCATAACATGAAAATCATGACATCTATGTCATGAATGTCATAATTTACATTTCATGGTCCTGCAGCTCTTGCGGTCGTTTCGTTCACATGGCATGTTGCAAAACTGGCATGGTATGTCATGATTGTATGCCGAACACAAGAGACCGACCCTAACATAAAAATCATGACATGCGTGTCATGTAACAACATGACTAAATGCACACTCATGATGCGCTCGCGGCTGTGTCGCTAGCGTCACATATACCAAATTTGGTATTATGGTACGTGAATGGATGACAAAGGTATGTTACTGATGAAAAAATGACAAACATTTGAGA
Organism: Rhipicephalus microplus; assembly: GCF_013339725.1. Classification (NCBI taxonomy): domain Eukaryota; kingdom Metazoa; phylum Arthropoda; class Arachnida; order Ixodida; family Ixodidae; genus Rhipicephalus; species Rhipicephalus microplus. The sequence goes on from NC_051170.1 coordinate 68,878,714, forward strand.
TGCGTGCCATATAAAACATAACAACATGCTACGCACATGTTGCGCTCGGGGCCATTTCACTAACTTCTCATATATCAAACTCGGTATTACGCGATGCGAAGGGAAGACATAGGTAAATGAAACATCCAAACATGTCTACATGCCACGCTCATTATGCGCTCGCGGCCGTTTCGCTAGCTTCACATATGCCCAATTTCATATCACATGACATCGATAGATGAAGAAGGTATGTGACAGGTGCAAACATGATAAGCATGACACGCATGCCACGTGAGAACATGGCTACATGAGAGTCAAGGCGCCAATACATTTCGAGATGACACGGTGTGCGTGCTCGCCGGCGTTCATTTCGTCGCGTCACGCCGGCGTTGCCATGCCAGGCGCCGGTCTTGCTGTATACTCGCATGCGTGAGCCACGCTGCGTTGCCTTGACGCATGCGCGTTTCAGCGCGTCCGGCGTACCTTCTTCACGAAAAGAGGGAGGCGCAGTGTTGTCTGGGTAACGCACTGGTGCGAAATGCAGCATGTCGCATTTCGCACCGGTTACCGTCGGGACGCGCCGATGGATGCTGGTCGCGCCGTTCGCGCTTAGCGTCAGACTATAAAGTGCTCGCGTTTTGCTAACGTAGCGTCGCTGTGCCTATGCAGCGTGCGCGCGCGTCAACGCTACATAGGAGTATATTGGACCCTTCATGATGCGCTTGCGGTCGTTTTGCTAACTCCACATATACCGAATTTGGTGTTACGTGACGTCAATGGATGACGTAAATATATGGCTGGTGGAAACATGATAATGCTGGCAAGCGTGTCATTTAACAAAATGACAACACACCACGCTAACGGCGTGCTCGCAGCCGCTTTTCTAGCTCCACATATGCTAGACATGGTATCACGTGACGTGAACAGAAGGCGAAGGTAAACGACCCATCCAAACATGTTAATCATGACACGGAAATTATATATGGCATGGGTTTCCTCCACGTCATAACATTGTATTGATTTTAGAGTGACATATCAACCTTCCTCATTCGTGTTTTGCATATAATCGATTGCCATTTTACGTGAGATCTGCTTTTTTTTTTAAACTACTTGATTCTAAAACTTTCGAACTTGATGACGTTAGGTCAGTGTTGAGTCATATAGGAAGAAAGAATCTAAAAACGCTGATAAAGAAAGAAGCAGCCTAATACTCATAAGAATGTACCTATAGTGAAGCACCGAACTACAGCATGTTTCATCAAGAAAAAGTATTTTGTTGCCCCCAGAACATTTCCTGTGCTTTCCTACATTTCTTAAGTGAACTAATCGCCTTTTTTGCACCTGTACCAGATAATAAACTACAAAGCTCATCAGTTCGGGTTCGTCCCTGTAGAAGGTTTCCTTTACTCCTTTCATACGAATGTAATGTGATCTTGTGCCACAAAAATTTCACCTACTTTCCTTCTTTTACTTGGATGATCCACCATTTTTTAACGCACCACAGGAATATTTTTACACAGTGGCTCAAAGAAAATAAACTAATTAAATACAGATCACGAATAGTTCTTGTTTCGAACGTATAACGCAGGCGAACGAAAATGGCAACTGAGTAAATCAAGCGCGTGCACTGCTTTCCCAATTTGCTCTAAGCTTTCACTATAAACGATAGCGCGACGTACGCAAACCCCTCGCAGTTCGTTCTATAGTCCTTCTGAAATCACTCTTTGACAATGATGTGGGCGAGCGAACTTTCTCTGAGAGTATCGGCAGGGCATCTATAAGGTTGTCATCACGTTGTGGAAAGTAGACAAAATAATACTGAGACCAGTTATTAATTATTGCCGAGGGCAAATTCGCTGCAAGAACGACACCGTCTCATAGCTCTGGCAGGCATACACATGCAGACAATTTTTTTTTCTCTTTGTGGGTTGTAGAGTTTATCGTAATAACACGCTCAGCGCACATGGTAACACGTATACAATTGGCGTTTTGACTTTGTAAGAGTAAGTATATAGGTTCAAGATTTGAGAAATTTACAAATACAGCTACCTTGTATTCTCTTCACTGAAAAACAAGCTTTTGCTCTAAAATGAAAGTTTTTCACTAATTAAGCATGTATATCAATACAGCAAATATTTACCTTATACAAGTAAGTTATTTTTTGGGATATTAAGAGTTTAACAGTTTAACACTTCTTGTCTGTGCCAAAACAGTATTACCAGCTACCAGTTAAGAAAGCTTTGCCTTTAAAAAGGCGCCTAAAATATTCATCAGAGTGTTTTCTATAGTCACCGTCAAGAAAATAAAGCAGTGACAAGTTCATGAACATCAAGTTAAAGTAATTTGTATTAGTGCGCTAACTCATGACGCTTTCTCTCATGCTGCGGTACGGCGGTGAAGGGGTTATTCTTGAAAGGGAAACACCTCGTCACCACTGTATCTTATAGCACCGGTTTGAAGAATAAGCTCTCGCGTTTCTGTTACGAAGTAGGCACAGGATTTTGGTGGTTCTCACTAAATACTAAGAGTTAATATCGCTGAAAAAGAAACAACCAATAACAAGAAAAGAAAAACGGGTTGAGATCGTGTTTTGCTTGTAAAAGTGCCTCATTCTGAGAGCACAGTTTGCTGGCACCTCACTTTGCTAGCCTAACTGAGTTTGCTCTTCAGCAAAGTACACCCTTAAACAACACGACCGAGACGTACAGCTACAATTTGCAAGCTGTGGGACTGAGTTGGTAAAACTCATTTGACTTCGGGACGAATACACAAAGTGCAGCTGTTCTACCTGACGATGATTCCACCTATCTCCAGTATGTTTTTACGCGTGGGACAGTTTTGGAGAAGGAGTTCACCGGAATAAAAGCTTTCAGCAGTTCCAACAATATCACAATAAACTTTTTAAAATATTCGCTATAACTGCCAGGATCAATAAACCTCGCACAGCAAGTGCCGAAATCGCTACAGCTGTTTATAGAATGACATAGAGATTCTTTGGTATCTGTGTGTGACTTTGTTTCGTGTATCTCCTGTAATGGCCTTTATTTCTTCGCACTTCAACACGCCCAGAGGGGAGCTGCAAACGTGCTCTTCGTATTGCGTCTATTTTGTCCTGCACTGCGTGTGTCTGTGTTTTCTTTTTCAGTATCTTTATCTTACAAGCACGCAGCCATTGGATAGCGCCGCCTGACGTACGTGCTACGTACAGCATGCCTCACTGTACACCCCGACGAGCGTATTTTACTGCCGGCTGTAAAGCGTTCAACCTCTACGACTTTGATTTTATGACTTGAACGATTTTGAAAGCATGCTAGCCCCATTGGAAATCTCTGGCCAATTTCTTTTTTATTGGCTGCGATAAAATTCGAGAGAGGAATGACCATGGACATTTGTCGTGAATTGCACTTTATTGCTAGTTGGCCTTGAGGTATTTAGAATTTGCAAGAAATGGATTCAGTTTTTTTTTACACAGCAATAAATGTGATACAATAAATGTTATATAAATGTGTATAAGTGTTGGTTTCTAAGTCCCAACGTAACAATGTTCGTGAGGGATGCCGCAGTAGCGGGTCAATAAAGGTGGCGTACCTATGTGGCTTGTCGTTGTGGGACGACAGCAGAGTGGCCGAAAACAGCGCTTCAATGTTTATGACATTTCTCTAAAATTAAAGAAAAAAATAATTATAAAGAGTTACGTAATGTGCGCCCTGTATTCAACCATTTGCATGAAGTCACCAATAAATGTTAAAATTAGTGAATTAATGGAGCCGATTTGTCAACCTACGTATGCCATGGGTTAGCAAAACTCGCAAATTCAGCTGGCAATTTCTTCATGTTTTACAAACAAAAAACTGCAAATTTACTTTTACAGGGAGTATTAGCTGACGCGGAAACGCCTAAGACACTGAAAAATAATAATAGAATAATTTTTTGAAGTCAGCAGGGAGGTTGCTTTATTATTTATCGATTGCTTCACTTGAGAGCATTTGTGTATTGAATGTTTACGTCTCACACAGCTGAACTTACGCCCTCAGTAGGGTTTCGTAGTGAACCACTGCAAATTTATGGAAAAGAGTCACGCTATTTAAATCACTCATATCGAACTAAGTGCCAGTATTTGAAGGCTTTCATGTTGAGACACTTTCGCAACCTTCTAGATTGATTACAAATACCCTTTTAGAAGAAAGAAACCGTGTTAATACATTGATGGTCACTCCTGGCGGATCATTCATTGATTGCGCCACAGGCAAATATTAGGTCACGAGCAACGAATGACGTTCCTAATGGAAGATAAAAAAGATACTCTGCTACGAAGCATTCTCTATTGCACGGCGGGCAACCAGGTTGTTGATTACGATCAAGGATTGCACTTGACATGTTTGCGCAGCAAGCGGCGCTCGATGTCTTGAGCTCGCGCTTCCGTTGTTTGCTTTCGTGAGTGCACACGTTTTCATCAGAACATGTGCAAAACGTTAGCCTGGCATTGCTAACCTCACCCCGAGTACCACAGGGATTAATAATGGGTGTATGAGCATTTCAGACGAGCATGCCCGATGGTTGTTTTTTCAGCAGTTTCCCAAGAGCTCAACGACTGTAATAAGAAAAAAACCGATGCCATTAAGCGACCGTGCATATATTCGGTAGGTTGTTGATTCCCCTTTGATGGGTGCACCAAGGAATGCTTAGCGATTGCTGGTAGAGTGTCTATGCGCTTTCCGAAGACTCTTACTGACACCAAAATAATGAATTTTTGGAGCGTCATTATGGTATGGAGGCTTGCTTATTTAAAGGCTCAGTAGTTTGTTGGAAGTATTTTTATACCAAATTGAGGCAGGCGTGGAGCAAGAAAGCAAAGCGGGACTATATTGGAAGTTGCTGCCCTGCTCAATCGGAGGATCATATTTAAAAGGAAAAAAAAAGAATCTGATTAGGCTAAAAAGTACATAATTATGCACCAACTACGTGTGCCAAAAGCGGTGCCAAAAGCGGTGCAAGGTATTTTAAGCACAACAGCAGAGTCAGCCGCGTTGACACACTGTAATGTTGCTGCCTCTTGGATTCTTTGGCTGGAAAACCATATCGTAAAATGGTACACGAGGTATGAGTGTAATCAGTAGGTCACATGAGGTTGTTATTGCAGTTAATATCAGGTCGCCTGTGGGCCTAAGATATTTTACTGATAACAATGATAACAAAAAAAAACAATTTCGTAATTTCATCTGGACGTCGCTGGTTGATTTCATTGTATAGTACGTGACACATAATCTGTAATCTTGTTTTTGCCTTTCTGAAGAATAACACGCTCAAGGACAACATATGTGCTGTGCTCGCTATTACATAGACTGTGACCATTTTCCCTGTACATAAATTTAACACTTACGTAGAGCAGTGTACGGGTGTGGAGGTTCGTTCTAGCTCGATATTCTAATTAGTTACAAAAAATAAAGTTATAATACATCATTCTTTTAATAAATATATGCAGTTACTTTATTAAAGCATTTTTTCATAGATTACTCACGCGCCTTGACCTATATACGGTCTTACATAAAAACTGGCCTATATGCCTCGAGCGGATGGCCGCTGCAGATTCCCATGACGAAGACCGGGATCGCACTGCTCCACCAAATACGTTACGGTGAGGGCAGACACTTCAAGGTATATGTATAGATGTGTTTACAAGTGGTTAGGTTGGTAGCCTTGCTGAACTAAAGAGCTTGTGCCACTCTTGTCCCTTTTCTTCACTGCCTATACCTACCGCGATTGGCCACGAATATAGGAGTTATATAAAATGTTATAGTACATTAAAATAAGAAAGGTTATAGAATAGAAACTTCACCAATTTTATATGCAATTTCAAAACTCACTCAGCTATATGTATTTCTGCAAATGTTGGTTGAGTATGTCAGCACTCCAAGAATGGCCTTGTTGTGCGGCTACCTTCCGTGCCGATCACCCGGGCGACGTCGAAATTGAGGTGATGGTCCATCTTTTATATATATATATATATATATATATATATATATATATATATATATATAAGAAAGCAAACCGAAAGCACTTCTCTGTTTAATAGTAATTTCTATCTAAATATATATGTGTCCAAGCAGGAAGATAAAAATACCGATTAGCTAATACACCAAATAATTTCATATAGGTGATTTCGGGCAGCTATCTCTCGTTTTTCTTATCACCTGCTTGATCACGAAGCCACGAGCACACAGCGAAAAGATGGACATTCGCATCAATTTCGACGTCGCCCGGGTGATCAGCACGAAAGGTAGCCGCACAAAAAGGTAATTCTTAGAGTTCTGGCATATTCAACCAACATTTGCAAGGATACATTAGCCGGTCAACTGGGACCTTATCGGGTGTATACGTGCACACTCTACGGAACCAGTAAATAACACAACGCAGCAAAAGGAACGGCAGGAAGAAGGACGATGGAGATGGTGACACCACCAAGAAAAGTCTGTAGCTTCGGAGCAGGCCGAACAGTCAAGAGGAGACCGAATTGGTCCCGAAACTTTCGGTCAGTATGTAGTTTTTAAATTTTACCTTTAGGAACTTTTGACTAAAAGTGACTGGACAGTTTAGTTTGATTCTATGGATTTCACTTAGCAAGACAGTTCTCTGTCAAATGTGTTGATATCTACATAAACGATATGATTTTAAGCTGCTGCCATTTAAACATTACTGTTTTTTTATTTGATTCGCTTGTGTTTACGGCTTCACTACCAATCGTCACGTCGTTAGCGATTCCTAAGACTGCGGACTTGGTTTTGCGTAAACGTTGCGAATCGTGTATTTTGGTTTTGCTTAAGTCCTTGCCACATATTATACGAATAAAAAACAGTCATTTAGAAGAAATAAGACGCATTTTTCTCTAGGTTTTCCTTTAGCAGACGCCGTAATACAAAAACTTTCTGTTCGAACACTCGCCCTTAAACATAACTATGACTTATATGGACCATCTGGACTTCAGAAGCAATAGAGCAAAGCCACCTTCACAATCACCTCTGTGTTTTGCTTATTTATATATTACTTAAGGGTGAAGGTTCACGAACACGGGAAGCCATCACCTTTTCTTTTTCTTCATCGCTCGCAATAAAACATATGCTGGGCCATTTCAGTTGCAAAAACCTAACAGCTTTGAATATAAGATATTTATCAACTTTAGAAATGCATCTGACAGTTATCGGGAGCAAGGACATACTTCAAAAGTGAATGCTGAAAGTGTTTTGCAGCCCTGCGACTCTCTCAACTAGATTAGTTGGAGGACATCTTCCTAACTAATGTTGTCATTGCGTCTTCGCACATAGGAATGCTTACGGGCTTTTCTAAATCATTCTGGCAAATGGTTCGCATAACTAAAACTTTGTTTATTAGGCAATCAGTCTTGTCAGCAAATCATAACGTTATTTCGCTTTTTTTCTATTTTCATGCACTCAAAGTCATCAAGTATTGCACATCCAGCGAAGGACCAACACATTCGTAATCAATGATGATGTGGAGAATATTTGTTGAGCCTCTCTGAGTCCCGCGGTACCGAGGATCTAATAAGATGAAATCAACGCATTTCTTGAGTTCAAGAGTTCCCATGAAACACAGCGACATCCTGAATCGTATCGCGACTTAAAATTGCATAACATGCAGCTACTTAAAAACCTGACGTATAATGGAACTTGAAAAAACGGAAAGAAGTGGTTAGGCAAAATAATATGACACGGGACTTATGACTCTGTCCAAAAAAGACATTACGGACATCTTCACAGATATTAGAGGCATAGCTTATGGGTACTAATTGCAAGCCAGAAGCCATGCGAGAACCGATTTCCCTAATAGTTTAGCGGATGGCGTCCTCTTAAATCACTGCAAACAGGATGGATTTATGTGCATAAGCACTAATGTGGTCCTGTAGACGTTAGATGTGTTTAGATTTTTCTCTTTTTGAATTATATCAATTGCGGCTGCAACTACTAGCTTGCGAAAGCGCTATACCAACCATTGCTTATAATTTGCCTGTTTTGAGATATAAAAGATGGATGTAACCTTTCAAATTTAATTGTGTGTCGATCCTCTCCTTTAAAGCGATCTGAGAGACTAGAGCGCTTGATTTCTTTTTATTAACTACGAGTAACAAAATAGACACATAAGTGCGCTTATGATTATTGGAGCGATTTCAGGAACAGCTAAAAAGGTATGTAACCAAATAAGAAATATGTACAAAGACGACTCCAAGGCACTAAAGACAACAAAAAAAACACGCTTTAGTTGCAGAAGTCTGCCGTTGCAGAGCTCGTAATAGTAGCAGCAAACGTTGCCCCAAGAAACTTACGATAACTTTAGTTAACATTCGGAAAAACCGAAGCGAAAGGATGTTACGTTTTGAAAGGAACGAAAGCACATAACATCGAAGTGTACCCCTTGTAGTGTCGTGCATAGCTTCTAAAAAGGCCATCATGATCAACAGCCTATCTTACTGCACTGCAGAAAAGAAATACTCCACAGTGACCTCCAGCTCACCCGGTCATGCGTGAAGTGATTCATTTTGAATGCGAAGCATTTATCAACAAACTTCAACGAGTCTGATCCTATCTATCTATCTATCTATCTATATATCTATCTATCTATCTATCTATCTATCTATCTATCTATCTATCTATCTATCTATCTATCCACTTACGTCTTTTAGCTCTCCTGGCCATTTGGATATTGGGATCTATATAAAAATTGGTATGATATAATTTGACTGTATGACGAGCATAAGTGACTAGTCATAACATGACAATAATGACATGCGTGTCACGAATGTCATGATTTACATTATATGGACTTGCTGCTGCTGCGGTGGTTTCGTTCGCATGACATATCGCAAAACTGGTATGGTATGGCATGCCTGCATGGTGAACATAAGTGAGAGGCTCTCACGTGGGAATCATGACGTGCGTGTCTCGTAGGAACATGACCACATGCCATGTTCATGATGTACTCGCGGTCATTTCAATAGATTCACATATACTGAATTTCTGTCACATGGCGTGTGCCCCGCCGCGGTGGTCTAGTGGCTAAGGTACTCGGCTGCTGACCCGCAGGGCGCGGGTTCGAATCCCGGCTGCGGCGGCTGCATTTCCGATGGAGGCGGAAATGTTGTAGGCCCGTGTTCTCAGATTTGGTTGCACGTTAAATAACCCCAGGTGGTCTAAATTTCCGGAGCCCTCCACTACGGCGTCTCTCATAATCATGTAGTGGTTTTGGGACGTTAAACCCCACATATCAATCAATCACATGACGTGAATAAACGAGAAAGATAAATGACACGTCTAAACATGATAATCATGAGATGCGTGTCACGTGAAACATGTCTAGATGCTACGCTCATAGGATGCTCCCAGTCATTTCGCTCGCTTCACATGTACCAAATTTGGTATTACGTGACGTGTATAGACCACGAGCACAAATGGCAGGAGCTTACATGATAATCATGATATGAAAGTCAAGTACGACACAATCAACGTCCGCCTCGTAACATTGTGCTTATTTTAAAATTACACATCAATATCCCTCATGCGTGCTTCGCATATCAATTTCCTCAGTACATGAGATCCACTATTTTTTTTATTCCTCGAAATGTTCGATTTCTTATCCCCATCAAACACCTGGCGGCCTCAGCTATTCTGGCTTCCCCTGTGATGGCATTTATTCCGATGCTCTAACTGACCATCTTTAGTTTGTCCTCGTAACACGGCCTGTTCATGTTACATTGAAGCTTTGTAAGCTTTTCGTCAGCCGGGTAACGCCCAGAAAAAAAGTGATAGTCGTAGAACAGGAAGAAGTAGCAACTTCATTGTTAATAGTCCAGCGGGCTAAGTGGGGATGCAGGGACAATCCCCGCAATAGGTGTCGACCCCAACCTGTTGAGCTCTGGCGGCTGTCTCGGCCCTCTATACAGCCCGCAGTTGTTCCTCGATGGTGAAGGTGAACATGAAGTCTCTCATCGCGTTCGGTTTGAAGCCCTGCCTCTGACTTCTGTCAAACTACCATACGTTCCACGGTTGTCCTGACCTCACAAAACTTGCACTAATAGAGCTCTGGCTAACAGATATTCAAGATCACTGGGCTTGGAATAGTTCAGGCCTGGAGTGGTCTCATAATTGTGAAAGGTTCAGTGCCACGTCGGCTTGATCTACTTGCTGAACACCAGGACCACACGTTTCAGCTTTCGCTTATTAACCGCTTGCATAGAGTGCCTGGGCTGTGATTTTTTTCGCTGATTTCCTGATTACGCTCTATTTCAAGCTCACCGAGGGTTCAATTCTCATCAGTTAAGACTCCAAGATCAGTACTTTTCAAGACAATTTTCCCGGTATTTTCAGTAATAGGAGCAAATACTGCGTTTTCTTCACAAATAAAAGTGTTAATGAGATTGGTACGTCGAGGCAGCTGAGCGAGAAAACAGCTATGTGAATATTATGGCTTGGTACTGTTGCCTCGGGGAGATGCACTACGGAATGAATTATCTGTTTGTGACAGCCATATTTGATGGTCGAGAAAGGAAGCACCCGATGCCGGCAGTGTGCATTGCACAAATGTCTACGACGACGAGTAAGTAGCATCAGCGCATGGGAAGACATTTAGGGAACACGGAAATTGGATGGCTTGGCGACGCCACCCGCAGCGCTCAAGTGCGACCGATGGAGATCGGAAATAAGTACCGTCAAGGGCACTCCTTCTGAGAAGGACAGGCCTTGCCGCGTGCACGGACAATCTCTTTCTTGGAGCTGCTGCACTCAGCAGTGCAGCACGTCTCCGTGCTGTGAATCAAGTTTTCGTCCTTCACCCGGAGACATCTGCAGTCTTTATCTTCATACAAATGCAGGCGTTAATTCTGTGCAGCACGACGACAAGATAAAGATGAATAGGCAGTGTCGTAACCGGTGGATCTGAACGAGCGCCGCAGCGGGGCAATCGTTTCTGTCGAGTTAGAGACGCTGTTGTGGAGTTTCATTAAAGCACGGCATCAGTCAGCGCCGCCTTTAGCTTCCTAATAAAATGAATTGTTTATGTAGCGTTATAATAAGCCGCGTGGCTTAATATAATGCGCACGAGTGACGAAAGTATTTTTGAATTAGGTCATTATATCATCGAATATTGTTCAATCTAAAGCCCTTGGTTTATTTTTAAATACAAACCATTTCTTTGTGAAGTGCAGGCAATTTAGGCTTTTCTATCTATCTATCTATCTATCTATCTATCTATCTATCTATCTATCTATCTATCTATCTATCTATCTATCTATCTATCTATCTAGCTGCCTACGTCTGTGTGCTCTCATGATCACCTTCTTAACTAGGGGTACACCAAAATTAGCACGAGAGAATAAGGTTGTTTTACGAATATGACGCACTGGTGATGACATGAATAATGCAACAATCTCGTCGAGTACGTCGTCAAACACTTCCAAAAAACAGTGACACATACCTGGGAGCGGGTATATGTCACTGGTATGCGGTTATGTGCCACAGGTGATAGACATTTCATATCTACCCAGGAATGGCGGAAACACACATGGGTAACTTAACGTTTGGGCGTTAAGAAAAAGTTGCCGCAGACAGCTTTGACCAGACGAATGCCAACAATAAACGTCAGTGTCCCAGCAGGAATCAAACCCTGGCACTCTGCGTGGCAGTGAAGTATTCTACCACAGAGCCCCGCCACGCCTCGGAAATATTTTTAAATAGACCCTAATATGTGTGTAACGTCAATTGTGGTTGCAGTACTGGGTATCCTATTTTATAACCATTACATGTGTACTCCTATGATACCGACGTTGTGTCGCGCTAACGCAAATTGTAGTTTGTAGTTATAGGCGACAATCACTGAAGTTTATTAGTGTAGCAGTGTTGAGGGTTATCATCCTCGTGCACACCAACGTGAACACTAGCGCTTCATATCAGCTTACGGCTTCGGGTGTTGCAAGTTACTGTTATCATCGTTACACAACTGTAAAGAACTGCTAATATTAAACATACCAGGCTGTTTAACGTGTGTGTGGGCGTCAATTTTTACATATATTTATGGCTGCTTCATTACCCATTGCTCACACACACAAAAAAACTTAGACACATGCACCTTCCATCCGCATGCATCGCATCACATCAATCCTCCAGGTAAGTGGTATCTGCCGATTCTCTTTTTAGTAAGTTTTGTTTATCACATTGGTTTTGCAACGGCTTCACCACGATCACCACAGCAATGCAGATGGTTACAAATGTCTTACTGCATGTACTACGGATTCCGTTTATTGGAAGATCATCATGTCTTCCTTCTTAGGTTAAAAGGAAACCTTTTCCACTGCTGATATTGTCAAACTCTCTTCAAATACGCATAATCCACATCCTTTCAAGTAGAATAACAAGCGGAGCTGGTTTTTGTAACGACTTGCCAAATCTGTGGTTCGTACAGAGCTAGGAGGTTTTATAAAGAACATGGGCAGAGCCGATGACATTACGCTTGAACAAGCGTGCGTCGAAACTGTGCACCAAGATTTACGTCTTTTCTCTCTTTTTTTACGGGCGAGACTGAAGAATTTGCCTCCACGTGCAGAAAGATGACAGGCTTCCTCTAGTTATTCCCCTAATGATCTACACTGTGTCACATCTCAAAAATATTTGGATGGTGGAGAAGATCAGGGGAGTCTGGTAGACCGAGACTGTTGTCGTTGATGATGGGCCGCTGCACTGCCTTCTCGGCTGCTAATCAGGAATGACCAAAGCCCAGCCTATAGTTCTTAATGTTCCACATCGGAGCGGCAGATGGCCGGTCTCTCTGTATTTCTATTAGTCTTGATGAGGCCAACCACTCAGACTATCCGTCGCGCGCTGTTCAAGCTCGCACGCCACTTCGGCCTCATCAACGGGCGGCCGCACAAATGGAACTCTGCAACGAGAGCATTTGGATTCGTTCTCACTTAGAGAAACTACGTCGAAGCGACGTTATGACTACTTACTGGAGAGAGCTATCCAGCCAGTCTTTCACATGCTCTACGCTGCCATATAGTGGTGTTGGATCGACTGGGTGTGCCACTGCGGTAATTAATCAGCGGCTTCGTAAACAAGTGATAGGCAAGTGGTGAGAATCAAAGTGTTTTGCCAGCATGCTCCAGCAGCTTTTTGTGACACGCCATCTGTTTGTTGACGCTGTAGTGAAGTTTCTCCAAGACAACTGTTGTTTGCAAACACTTATATCAATACAGCATGGTAATCAACAGAGGCTATGAAGGCTGCTCCTAGAATTCCCTCAACGTCACGTCACAGTTGTCGTGGTACGGCAAGTGCACATAACCTTGGCAATCATTACGGAATTCTCAGAATATTGAACGACGTTTAGAACATGGCCTCGTTGTTGTGAGTTAGGAATGCACATACTTTGGCGGTTGCCTGGGCTGCCTCATTTGGCCGTCGTCGCACTTGCACCTTTAGGCAGCATACTTGAGTCTGATCTGCTAGAATCTCAATCACGAAATCAAATGTATTAGAAACAGCGGTCGCAAGCCCAGATGTTAGGACATTGGAGATGAGGTAACCAGAGGGATAAGTGGGGCTCATGTTTTTTTTTTCGAAGACCTTCCTGTGGCGTTGAGACATGCTCCCTCATTTACTTTAGAAACTAACGCCAACGTACTATTCTTGGCTGAATGACGTGTTCTATACCACATCTTCTGCAAATCACTTCTCTAACTCCAGCAACAGCTTTCAAACAAGGGGTAGTTTGTCGCTGGATATTTTGAAGCGACTCCCTCCCCCCTTCCCCTTTTTTTTGCATCAAGTGTCGCTCCTGAACAACGAACAGCCGTATTACGTTGTCGTATGACCACGTCAAGCTCAGCACCGTCATATACACAGATTTACATCCTGAATTCAGGGCACTGTCGCAACTTGGGCGATTGCATATTGCATAGTAAGTGCATCATAATGAACATAGCGATGCGGGCGGCTTCGTTTACGTTTATGGTCAAGATGCTCTAGCCAGTTGTAATTGCCGAGACAGCGAATAGCGTTCATCTTTTCATAAGCCATGTGGAACGAAATTGGCGTTGTGGCTTCACTTTTTTTTCTTTCTTTATTGTGAAATCCAGATTTGCCCTACGAGTAATGGTGGAAAATGTGCACATTTTGTAGCGGATTGCAGAAATAAGACTTTAACGAGCCTCGTTACTTCATAGCACGGAGCTTGAATGCCATCGTTCAAGCCCATTTCGACCTTATATGGCACCCACTCTTTTTACACTCGGTTTGACGCACCTGCTTCAACGAGGGCTTTCGGTTGAACAAATTTAGTGCATCCCACCAAAGGTTCTATTGCCAAAATAACGACCCTTGCAGCAACCCATTGGAAACAGAGTAAGTTCTTTCAGCCAAAGAACAGACGCTTCTCTTTTAAGCTATCATTGCTTTGTGGAAGGCACAAAAAAAAAAAGACTGCGCAGTCACCCCTCCAGGAATCGCTGTTCTGAGGAAACAGATGAATAAAAAAAAACGTTCTTTTACCATGACCGAGAGGCGTATTGAAGTAAAGCTGACATTGCGAATACTTCGCAGCCCTGCAGAAACCTTTATTTTTCATCGACTGATCACCGCAAAACTTTGAGATAACTGTCTTTTCTTAGCGCTTTTTATATTTTATGTATACTATCTTTTGCAAGCTCCGTGGTAGGATATCATGGGTTTCCGATGGAGGCGGAAATGTTGTAGGCCCGTTGGCTCAAACTTGGGTGCATGTTAAAGAACCCCGGTTGGTCAAAGTTTTTGCAGCTCCCCGGTACGTCGTCTCTCATAATCATATGGTGGTTTTGGGACGTCGAACTCCACATATATATCAAATCAGGATATTCTGGGCATACTTTTTGCACATATGCATGAAAACGATTGTAGAACAACCAATCTGATTGACCGCGACAATTAAGGGCTCCAAAACTTAAGCGATTACCGAACAATAGGGAGAAGACGCTTGAGATTCGTGTGAAAAGTACAACACGACAGCGTAATCTGGGCCAGTAGCGAGGGGCGTGCCCCAGCCCCCCTCTTTCCACGCGCCGACCTCCAAAGTTCTCATGAAGGAGCGTGTTTTACTAAAAATAGGTAATTAATAAAATAGGCGCTTTTCTAAAATAGTCAATATCTTCAGCAACCTTCTCCTCCAACAAGAGAGAGAGAGAGAAGCACAAATGCAGGGTTGAAGGCCTCGAAAAAAAATTTTGGTGTAATCGTTTCCAGCGTTCGCTTCGCTTCTTGTCGGACACCTCAACCATGCTGCAAGGAAAGTAATGCTTGCACGAGTAACACTGGTAGTTTGAAACAATCATAGAATGTTTACCATGAACCGAAATTCATCATCATCATCATCATCATCAGCCTCACTACGTCCACTGCAAGACAAAGGCCTCTCCCATGTTCCGCCAGTTAACCCGGTCTTGTGCTTGCTGCTGCCAATTTATACCCGCAAACTTCTTAATCTCGTCTGCCCACCTAACCTTCTGTCTCCCCCTAACCCGCCTCCCTTCTCTTGGAATCCAGTTAGTTACCCTTAATGACCAGCGGTTATTCTGTCTACGCGCTACATGCCCGGCCGATGTCCATTTATTCTTCTTGATTTCAGCTATGATATCCTTAACCCCCGTTTGTTCCCTAATCCACTCTGCTCTCTTCTTGTCTCTGAAGGTTACACCTACCATTTTTCTTCCCATTGCTCGCTGCGTCCTCCTCAATTTAAGCTGAACCCTCTTTGTAGGTCTCCAGGTTTCTGCTCCGTAGCACCGTAGCACCGGCAAGATACAGCTGTTATATACCTTCCTCTTGAGGGATAGTGGCAATCTACCTGTCATAATTTGAGAGTGCTTGCCGAATGTCTCCACCCCATTCTTATTCTTCTAGTTAGTTCAATTTCGTGGTTAGGCTCTGTGGTTATTACCTGCCCTAATTAAACATAGTCCTTTACAACTTCAAGTGCACTATTACCTATCTCGAAGCGCTGCTCCTTTCCGAGGTTGTTGTACATTACTTTCGTTTTCTGCAGATTAATTTTAAGACCCACCTTTCTGCTCTCCTTGTCTAACTCCGTAATCATGAGTTGCAATTCGTCCCCTGAGTTACTCACCAATGCAATGTCATTGGCAAAGCGCAGGTTACTAAGGTATTCTCCATTAACTCTTATCCCTAACTGTTCCCATTCTAGGCTTCTGAAAACCTCCTGTAAGCACGCGGTAAAAAAATTACGGCATATTCACGGGGTGAATGATGATGAATGGGCGAAGCTCCGCAGGGATTCATCGGTAAACTGCGAATCTTCCGTGTAATTCGCCCAGTCGATCATCATGTAAAGACGTGAGAAACGCTGTGTGTGTATATACACAAATCAACTTTTATTTGTTCTTAGACGATGGATGGCTTGCGATGTCCCTTCATTATGACGGCTTTATGGTCTGTGAAATGAAGGGAGAGCGGTTCCTGTATGGGTTGCAGTGGGCAATTTGCAAATACTAGGTCTATGCATGTTCCTCGGATCGTGGTAGGTTTCATATGGTCAAACGATATACGTCTGAGTGCATATCTAGAAGTCATATGTTGGATAAGCCAATTATTGTCTATGATAGCCACGTTAAAGTCTCCAAGTAGTACAAATGGTCCATTCTTGTATTTGTTCTCATAATTTCGTAACGCAGTGTCTATGAATGTCTTGATGTTCCCGGTCGACAGGTTGGGTGCGAGGTACATGGTCATGAGGACGATTCCAGAGTCAAAGAGTTTGATGGCTGCATATTCTCCGTTTTGGCTTTGACTCGTGAGTGTTAGTCTGAGATCTTCAGCTGTTTCCGTTTGCCTCACATAGATGGCGACACCACCTGCAGGACGTTCTGATTCATCGGTACACATGACGGGAACGTATCCTTTGATGAACGATTCTGTCTGCGAGCGCGCGCTGCTGCCGCCTTGCGCTCTCTCCGCTGTGCAGCCTTATCCATCCGGCGACTGCGAGCGCGCGCCAACAGCGAATGGATTTTATTACAATGCTCCCCCTAGCGTACGTCGCCGCACTAAATCAAACGATTGCCTTCAACCAATGACACGCGCCATATGTGACATCATTCCTATTTTATAAGATCTCGCGTCTTTCATCAACTACAAGTACCGCTTTCTAGTTTATAACATCTTGCATCTTTTCATCATCAGCTACAAGTACCACCATCTAGTAAACACTACAAGAACTAAACGAGAGGTGGCTACATACAGGAGACGGTACCGCCATCTAGTGAACACTGCAAGAACTAAACTAGAGGTGGCTACATACAGGGGACAGTACCGCCATCTAGTGAACACTGCAAGAACTAAACTTGAGGTGGCTATATACAGGCTACAGGGGACGCACAGCCCACGCCCTAAGGAGCTTCGCCCCTAAAAAGGCCGCGGAGGGTAGCGGCCGCGTGAGCAGCACGGGTAAGTAAGCTCTGCACATATCTACCTATAACTTTAGCAATTTTAATTTTAGGTGGGTCAGAGTGGTGTCTATTTGTTCGTGAAGATACAAGGAGTTCAACCACTACAAATACTGCTATTACAAACGAAAATTTTAAATTTTAGGAGCCGAAAACAGTGTGAATCTGTGAAAACAACAGTCGGACCGCGTGTTTTTTACGATCGCTTGTAGCTTCGTTAATATTCTACCGGCAAACTTTTTACTTATAAAGTTGAAAGTCCTTAGAGTAGACCTGACGCTACTGAAGTTTGATCAGGCTAGGTGTAATAGTTCCAGAGTTATTGCGCAATCAAAATAAGCCTAATCACTAAAAAGATAAAATTGGTAATATCACCTCGCAAACGCATTTAAATTTTGTCCGCTTAATATAATAATAAACCGCACCCCATAGGCTACCAGGAGGCCCAATTCTGTACACTCTAGGCCCTTAATTAAGGTGGTAATCAGCAAAAAGCTCATTTCATGAAAACAAATTTTAAAAAGAAGCTACAAACGCCACCGACAAATAGCTAATATCTTCTTTTAGAACACAACAGTCCAGTTTTTTCCGTGTAAAAATAATTTTGATAGCTTAAGGTAACCGGAAGATACAGAGTTAGAAAGAATATAACGAAAACCGCTAATAAACGTGTGGCGCCCGCATCTTCCCTCGCTTAGAGGAGGAGGATGGCTCACTGCTAGGGAGAAAGGTACGCCTGTCAGATCAAAGCCTTGAACTACGTGTGTGTGTTTTTTTTTTCTTTTTTTCTCTTTACGATCGCTTTTAACTTTGCTAATAACCTACCGGGAAACTTCTAACTCATACAGTGCAAAGCCCTAATTGTAGACCTGTCACCGCTCAGGTTTCATCAGGACAGGAGTAATAGTACCGGAACTATTTCGTGACCAAAATTAAGCCTAATCACTAAAAAAATAATTTGGTAACATCACCTCACAAACGAATGTAAATTTTGTACGCTTAATATATTAATAAACAGCACCCCATAAGCTAATCGGAGGCCCAACTCCGTACTCTCAAGACCCTTAATTAAGGGGGTAATCAGCAGAAATCTCATTTCATTAAAACATTTTTATAAAAATAACGACAAACTTGACTGATACACCGCTGAAACCTACATTTAGAACATAACAATCCGGGTGCGGCGATGGCGTAGTGGTTAGAGCATCCGCCTCGCTTGCAAGAGGTCCGTGGTTCAAATCCCGGAGCCGCGCAGTTCCCAACCGGAAAAAAAAAAAAAAAAATCCGCGTGTTGGTGGAACTGCATTAAGAGGCCTGGGGTACGGCCTCACCGCTAACCACCGCCGCGAACACACTCCCTCACCAGAGAAGGATTGGCCACCCTGGTGCAGTATCTGGCCACTACCTCCCACATGCATACGTCAAATAATTCACGGCCCTCAGTTCCCAGCAGCTGCGAAGCAACTGACCATGGCGGCGGTGAGATCTGCAACGCAGCAGAGGGTGATAAGAATCTCTGGACTACAGGCCGCCATTGGAACCTGAACTTGGCAACGTTTAACGCTAGGACCTTATCTAGTGAGGGAAGTCTAGCTGTACTATTAGAGGAGCTAGAGGGTGTTAAATGGGATATAAGAGGGCTCAGTGAGGTTAGGAGGACAGATGAGGCATATACTGTGCTACAGAATGGGCACGTCCTTTGCTATCGGGGCTTGGCAGACAGAAGAGAACTGGCAGTGGAGTTTCTAATTCACAGAAACATAGCTGGCAACATAGAGGAATACTATAGCATTAATGAAAGGGTGGTAGGTATTGCAATTAAACTGAATAAAAGATACAAGATGAAGGCAGTACAGGCTTACGCGCCTACATCAAGCCATGATGACGCTTCAGTTGAAAGCTTCTATGAAGACGTGGAATCGGCAATGAGTAAGGTAAAAACACAGTATACTATAGTGATGGGCGACTTTAATGCAAAAGTAGGGAAGAAGCAGGCTGGAGACAAGGCAGTAGGAGATTATGGCATTGGCACTAGAAACGCCAGAGGAGAGCTACTAGTAGAATTCGCAGAACGCAATGATTTGCGGATTTTGAATACCTTCTACCGAAAACGAGAAAACCGCAAGTGGACATGGAGGAGCCCTAATGGCGAAAATAAGAACGAAATAGACTTTATAATGACTGCACACCCTGGAATCGTGAAGGATGTAGAAGTGGTTGGCAAGGTACGATGCAGTGACCATAGAATGATACGGTCTCGAATTCACCTAGACTTGAAGAAGGAACGACAGAAACTGATACGCAAGAAGCCAATCAATGAGCTAGCACTGAGAGGGAAAGTACAGGAATTCAGAGTGTCGCTGCAGAACAGGTACTCGGCTCTTAGTGAGGAAACCAATCTTAGCGTAGATACAATGAATGATAATCTGACGAGTATCAACGGAGTGTGCAGTGGAAGTTGGAGGCAGGGTAGTTAGACAGGACACTGGCAAGCTTTCCCAGGAAACGAAGAACCTAATTAAGAAGCGTCAAATCATGAAAGTGTCAAGTACAATAGACAAAATAGAACTGGCCGAGCTTTCGAAGTTGATTAATAGACGTAAAGTATGCGATGTAAGAAGGTATAATATGGAGAGAATTGAACACGCTCTGAAAAACGGAAGAAGCGTCAAAGCAGTGAAGAATAAACTTGGGATAGGCAAAAGTCTGATGTATGCACTAAGGGACAAAGAAGGCAAAATAACTACCAATATGGATAGGATAGTTAAAATAGCGAAGGAGTTTTACAGAGATCTGTACAGTAGCCGAGACAACCACGACATTAATACTATAAGAACTAGCAGTAACCCAGGTGACACCCCACCAGTAATGATAGAAGTCAGAAAAGCTTTGGAGAGCATGCAAAGAGGCAAAGCTGCTGGTGAGGATCAGGTAACATCAGGTCTGCTGAAAGATGGAGGACAGATTGTGTTAGAAAAACTAGCCACCCTGTTTACGAGGTGTTTCCTGACGGGAAGGGTACCCGAGTCTTGGAAGAACGCTAACATCATCTTAATACATAAGAAAGGAGATGACAAGGACTTGAAGAATTACAGGCCGATCAGCTTGCTCTCTGTAGTATACAAGCTATTTACAAAGGTAATTGCTAACAGAGTAAAGAAAACATTAGAATTGAATCAACCTAAGGAACAAGCAGGATTTCGAACAGGCTACTCAACAATTGACCACATTCATACTATCAATCAGGTAATAGAGAAATGCTCAGAGTATAACCAACCACTATACATAGCCTTCATAGATTACGAGAAGGCGTTTGATTCAGTAGAAATATCAGCCGTCATGCAGACACTGCGGAATAAGGGCGTAGATGAAGTATATATAAACATTCTGGAAGAAATCTACAGGGGATCAACTGCTACCATAGTGCTTCATAAAGAAAGCAACAGAATACCAATCAAGCAGGGTGTAAGGCAGGGGGACACAATCTCCCCAGTGCTATTTACTGCGAACCGAAATTACCATGAGCTAAAAATGTCTACTTTTGTTCATCGTACGGTGGCGTTTAAATATAGTTTTTTTGTTCATTCTATTGAATTGTGGAATATTTTGGCCGGTTGCGTTCGATCTTTATCACTGGATGAATTTTTATTGTATATTACTAACCACTGATGTAGAGCGCACTTGTGCTCTTCTATGTATGTATTTGCCCACTCCTGCGATAGCCCTGTGGAACTGCAGTATGTTGAAATAAATAAATAAATAAATAAATAAATAAATAAATAAATAATTAAATGTCCACTACAAGTACTGCTGCGAAGCGCGGCCTCTGAAATAATTATTTCGTGAATCAGAACAGTACTCAATAGATGTCCGTAAGTTCATACGCTAACATATGCAGCTGTTTACATTGTAGGTGTTTTTTTGCTCGTGGTTATGTTTAAATATTCCTGAGTATTTTTGCAGCGGGCGTGCTTTAAAGGCCTCACTTTTGCTATTCGCATATTTTGACGCCAGGTGCACTTTTTGCTCCTCCGTCACGAACGGTTACATGCGTTAAGAAGACCCCAAAGTGACATTTGCGTAGTATTTTCAAAGCCGCGAATCCACACCTAGCAATGACGTGGCTTCGTAGAACACCCGCTTGCCCCGCAAAAATGTCTGGATGCAGTTGAAACTCGAAAAAAAGTTTCACTCGTAATTACCATATCTACATTCATCTAGAATTTTCTCCCATGCACAACGCCAGTTTATTGCTCAAATCAATGATGCCGACGCCGACGCCGACACAGAAACCGAACTACAGCAATAATAGCCAATTAACACCAGGCCGTTGAGTTAACAATTACCGGTATAGCATCATTATACCGACTATCTTAACAAGTAATCTTGCACTACAGAGGTCAACTCTCCACGGCGGTGGTGTAGTGGTGGCGGGGTCAAAGGTCGCACGCGTTCGATTTCACCCACAGCGGACTCATTTCGATGGAAGAGAAATGCTACAAGCCAATGTACTGAGCGATGTAAGCGTACGTTAAAGAACACCAGATGACCGAAATTTCCAGACGTGGCGTCCTTAATAATTATATCGAAGTTTCACACGAAATACTTTGACAATTATTATAGCTAATATTGCAAAGACACTAGGGTTTAGAATGCACACGAGTGAATCGCCTGTGCGCTTAGGTAATCGCTAGCTTCCGTTGCTCTGTTTTGTATAAACCTGTCGGTATCAGAGGGCCCGGTGCTTTCATGAGGGAACAAGGAACGACGGCGCATTGCAACGTTAGACGCATGAAATTTCGGGCAAGATCACTACGAGCTTCATTGGTGGTTTTGCGTTTGCGCACACACTGTTACGCAAATGCTTGCTGTGTGATGCCTGGCGAGGGGATTTTTATGCTTCTGCTGAACAGTCATAGGTTTGTTTGTTTCAACAGTCATAGGTGTGCTAATTATTGTAATAAAGGACCCCTCTGCGAAGGAAACACAGCGCTGGCCAGAGTAAAATATGTTCTTAAATAGACGTTTCGTAAACAAGTGATAGAGAAGTGGTTAGAATCAAAGTGCTTTGTCAGCATGCTCCAGCAGCTTTTTGTGTCACGGCATCTCTTTGTTGACGCTGTAGAGACCTTTTTTCATAACCACTTTTGTTCCCACACGAAAGTGTTGTTCACATTTAAGCATGGCTTATTATAGGTTCAACTAATCACATGTTTCAGGCAATGCGCTTGCACAGTGGGAAAATTACCGCATTTCTTGTAACGCGTGCGCGCGCAGTGGTCTGAATTAAAAACAATTAGATTCGTGGAGTTTCTTTTCCGTGGCGACGATGGAAGAATCTTCCCAGTTAATTACATAGCCCGCGGATACAACATGTTCGACAAATGCATTTGACGTCGCCTTTTTTAATTAAAGAACCTCTGTCAGCGATAATTTCATTTCCGACTTTTTTGCCTGATTTGCAGCTTTGTGTCCGGTAATCCCCGAATCGAATCGTAAGCGTTATAGGGCGTCATATAATTAAATATATCGTCATCGTTTGAGAACAATTGAACGTCATTTTGAAACGACTGCTCAAATACTATATAAAAACTGGCGCCACACATCTGAAGAGTGCCTCATACTTCATCCGCTCATGCTTCAGTGACAATGAACACGCAATTTTCAAACAGGGGAACTAGCGTGCCGGGGACAATGAAACCATGTACTTCTTTTAAGCTTGACCTCCTCAGGAAAAAGGTAGCATTCTTGACGTAAGCAGACAAAACTGCTGTGAAAGGAGCCTGACAACAAAGCAAGGATGGTGACGAACAAGTCCTCGCCGGGTGCAAGTCGGGGCATTGAGTTTTCGCCGCAATTGTTCTCTGAAGTCGACAACACTCGCCTCGCTCGTAGATCGTTACATGCCTCGGTCTATGTGTCACACCCGTGGCAATATCGCCAGGTGCTGCAAACGAAAATGAGCGCTCATGCATAGCTTAACACCAAATGAAAATATACTAAAGCTAATCAGCAAAATTGGTAAGAAAGGCGCTTATGTACACGAGAATAAGCCCGAATATATATATATATAAATATATATATATATATATATATATATATATATATATATATATATATATATATATATATATATATTCTGATGAAGGCCAGACTCTAGGCCGAAACGTCGAAATAAACCACGTTGTGACCGCCTCACGGGGGATCTACTTGACTATTGCAACGCTACGGCCACTCAACCACAATGCCGGCCTATATATATATATATATATATATGTGTGTGACGTATGAAGGTAGCGATGGTTGGTAGAAGCAGAGAAGGAAGAAGTCAGATGAAAATAAACATGGGGTATGAGCCACGCCACGTCTCCCATTCATCATAGCGTCACACGAGTCGACAAGATGAAGACCTCGCAACCACTTCATCGCCCGGCCATCATCATCGAAGACCTCAGCGAGACGCAGTGACCGAACGCGGACCACCAAGACCACCAAGCATCATGACAGCATCATCAGACGACCTTCCCATCCCCTAGTACACCGAAGCAGCGGACGATGGACCTGTACAGGACTGGTTCGACCTGTTCGAGTTCCACGCTACCGCTGCTTCTTGGTCGGAACGGGAGATGGTTACGAACTTCAGCGACTACGTCACCGGTGAGGCATTTAAATTTTACCTCACGCACATATTCGACAACGACGAGTCTTGGCAAAAAATGAAAGAAGAAATGATCGTCTGGTTTCAAGACTCCAATGAAGATTCGATTAGAACACACGCTCTCAGTGCATTCGATCTCAGTCAACGCAGTCATAAGCAGCCTTCACGCGTTCGAGCACAGAGCAGAAGTTTACGATTCCCGTCAGGCGAAGTCAGTCATCTGCTCATAGAAAGACATCCTAGTCATCTTTCCACAAGGCCGAACCTTCCACTTGGTTTCCCATGTACACAAATGTCACCAACGCTAAACTCTTCCATACAATACACAAATCAAGACAACGTTCAAGCACCGAATGTACTTGACTCTTCATCTTCCTTACGTAAGCCACCACCTGGTTTTGTGCCAAGTAGCCCGTCTGGTGCTTGTCACTCTCATCGCACCCCTCAAGATATCGCCACATACGCAACTCACCACCTGAAATAACGGCCAAATACCTTGTCAAGCCACTGCCATTCCGAAAGCGATTGTACTTCAGGAACGCTTGGCTCAATTCTCCCGCAAAGAAACGAACCTACGGAATCGGAAACACGTCAAGCGATGTTTGCGGCGATGTCATTCTCAGGAACGGGACCAACCGAAAGTGTAAACATTACGGAGTCGCCATTCAATGCGAGTCTCGCCGATAAAAACGAAAATGTATCTACTGCTTTTCTTGACAGAAATCATGCTTGCATCCCACTCGTAAAGAATGCTGGCAATACCGACAGCGTCTTCTTATTCAACGACGATGACCAACCACAATTTTCTCAGAGCTATCACCAAACCAAGAAAATACGACGACGAACGATAACTTCAACGGAAGCACACTCACGACTTGAACAACTTAAAAAATTAAGGACTTTGATCCAAGGGTCATTTCAAGAAGTAGGACGTTTCCGTATGAAGGAACATCGCCACAGACGCTCTCTGCGTCTGCGGTTACACAGACAACACTACGGAAAACGCCCAGAAAGACGCGGAAGCACTTCTTGCACGCCGCCAGCACACAGGCATCTAGCCGTCAACATCTCTCAAGAAGCACGCATTCTAGATACAATCCGTCTGTCGCAGCCACGACTCGAAATCCGACGCATTAGACGTCCAACCTTCCAACGCTACAAGGACTCCCAACCTTGTTCGTTTTTCGCTACTATCCAGGCTGTGTCATCACCATTTTCCACGTCGAATGCAGGGTTATGCTCTCCAGAACGCAACAGCCAACCTCGCCCACCTGAGGTCTCCTAGATGTCACTGGACTGCCTTCCCTGTGAAGATTTTTGTGCAAGTGCATGGAACTGCCGTGTTGCATGGAACTACTCTATTTTGTGATATTTTTTCCTATGATGAGACACCACTTGTTCATGCTTCATAGTTTTTAGCTCGCGCATTATTTCGGGGGGAGGGGGAATCATGTGACGTATGAAGGTAGCGATGGTTGGTAGAAGCAGAGAAGGAAGAAGTCAGATGAGAATAAACATGGGGTATGAGCCACGCCACGTCTCCCATTCATCATAGCGTCATATATATATATATATATATATATATATATATATATATATATATATATATATATATAATATATATATATATATATATATGTGTGTGTGTGTGTGTGTGTGTGTGTGTGTGTGTGTGTAGCCCATCCAGACGGCTCCTTCGTTCTGTCTCCAGAAGGGGAACTTTACAAGAGGAACTTCGAGCCCAATGATGACAAGTTTTTACTCGTTGTACCTGCATCTTTCTAGACAAGATTCTGCACGCATGTCATGATGAGTCAACATCAGGACATAGGTGTGTCAGCCATACATTTGCCAGAATTAATCTAAAATACTTCTGGCTAAAGCTGTTAGCATCAGTTCAGCACTATGTAAATACTTGCCGTGAGTGTCAAAGACGCAAAACTCCGTCCGTTAAAACAGCAGGCCTCCCCAAGCCCATAGAACCGCCGAATGCCTCAATCCAACAAGTCGGTATAGATCTCCTAGGCTTGTTTCCGACATTGACTGCACGAAAGAAGTGTAGTCGTGGCCACGGACTATCTCAACCGTTACGCTGAGACTGACACACTGTACCGTGCAGCAGCCCTAGAAGTTGCCAAGTTCTTCATCAACAACATAGTACTCAGGCATGGTGCACTCAGCATCGTGATTACAGATCGAGGAATAGCTATACTGCAGACCTAATGAAATGTCTGATGCGAATGACCAATACAGACCAGAGAAGAACTACGCCATGCATACCATCCTCAAACAAATGGTCACACGGAGCGCCTGAACAAAACTCTGACTGATATGCTTTCAATGTATGTCGACGTCGAACATGAACTCTCGGATGAAAAATTGCCCTACACCACGTTCGCATATAATACAGCCGTTCAAGAAACAACGTGAGTGACACCATTCGAACTTGTATTCGGCTGAACAGTCACCACTCCCCTGAATGCCATGTTGCCACTGAATGATTAAAGCAGCAATCCACCCGACCAAGACAACTCCTTGCAAAGAGCCGACGAAGCACGACAGATGGCGAGATACAGAATACGCCGCCAACAGCGTTATCGACTCCTACCGGTACATTCAGCGTCGAACAGAAGCACATTATCAGCCCGATGACAAAGTATGGATATGGACCCCAGTGTATCACCGTGGACTTTCTGAAAAACTTCTTAGCCGATACTTCGGGCCTTACGAAGTACTCCCTTGTGTAATCGATGTAACGTACCAAGTCAAATCCGCTATACACGGGAGCTCAAAACGCCTCAAACCTACATAGGTTGTACATGTAGTCCGGATGAATTACTATGAAAGATCATCGGCAAAACCAGTGACAGCCTACCAGGAATCTATTCATTGCCTGACGCATCGGGCACGATAGCGAATGAGGAGGGGGTTATGCCGCGACATCTTGCCTGCGTTCAAACAACGCGTACCAATCACCGGGCGCACAAGGACACAAATGCGCGCCGTCTTGCGATGCGCAGAGACCATGATGGCACGAGCACCCAGCTATAGACCCGGCTTATGTGCGCCACGTGCTCGGGACTTATCAATGGAAAGGAAGAAGAAGGCAGCTGAAGGAAATTTTTGGTGTTCGACTGATACGTAGTTCTACTACCATAGTCACTTTGAGTTGTGGGCACAGGTTCGCCTTTTTGATAAATACGTTTTATTATACCCCCGGGTCCCTCAAGTCCCTCAACATCGCTGCATATATATATATATATATATATATATATATATATATATATATATATATAATATATATATATATATATTACGTCCACCGGAACAGAAATTGCTTAGAGAAGAGAAGTCCGAGTGAATTCGGCATTTTCTCGCCACCACCGTTGCATTTCCCGTTCCTTAACGTTGGGCAAACTGTTGCCTTCTGCATTTCTTAGTGGACCAGTGGTGATTGGTCGGATGCACCCAATGCTTGTGGCACGCTCCCATCTATGATGATGTTCGTTTCTGGAAGCTTCCCGTGCCCTTCCCGTTTATTTAGTGTTGGGTTAGGTGTGGCAGTTTTGTGGCGGTAAGTATGTGTGCGAGTATACTTACACGATTTCTATGGTACATATCAGTTTATGAATTAGTGACATGGCACACATATTACGGCAACTACAACGACTTCGCTGCTAAAAAGAAATATAAATTAACCGTTGCGCTTCATTAACCTTGGTAACGTGGCACACCATCTACCTCTTGATGACAAACCCTTCATGGCTGCAAGAGAGCTCATCTCTTCAAAGCGGTGCACCTATCTGAGGCTAAATGAGGTACGAAGACAGGTGATGCATTCCGTGACAAAGTTTATGGTTTGCGTTGATTACCGCCTCGGGCAAGTTTTGGTCTCATTCTGGCAAGGATTATTCTAATTATCCCTGGCAAAGTTTTGTGGAGAATGCATTTTGCGCCGATTCGAATATGTTGCTCTGCACTATAATAGCACGTGATACATACGCGCTGTAGGTATACAATCTTAGTATATTCAAGTTGCAAACATTCTGACTTTACTTGACAGTGAGCGTGTATATACACAGGGACGGAACTCGTGTATGGAACAAATTACGCAGAGGACACTGATGAGCCGAGGGCAATCAGCGCAATGTAACTTCGCCCTCGCAGAGCTCTAGTTTTGTACACATTCATTCGGTCAGGCCAATTCTGAGCTGGTTTATTCAAGGGAAATAAATGAGCGTGGACCAAGTGTCGCAGTGAACGGAGGACTTCCGCAGTGTACGTGAATGATAAGCCGTTCAAATAACGTTGCTCATTTCGTGCTTCAGTAAACAATCCTTGGGCCGAACCAATTTTCATAATCAGTAGCTCTTCAAACTTTCGTCTCAGAAGACTTACAAGGAGGTTAATCTTTCCATTTCTGGTGCGTCTAGAAGCAACAAAAACCAGCATCTGAGAATGTCCGAGTAGAAAATGTGCACAGCCAGTGTATATTTTATCAGAGTTATGCTTATTTACTTATCTGCCAGTCTGATTGTTTGTTATAGTTCAGATTAATACCGCGGACCCCCCGGAGAGCCATGTTAGAAGGTTCACCGAGGAAAAATAGACTTAAATAGTGACAAAAACCAAAACGACTTATGTATGAAGCTTAATACAAAACACAGACCATGTACCTTGAAGACTAAATTTCAGGATAGGGAGTAAAATTACGTACAATGTGTCAACTGACAATTGTATTGTAATACCACTAACTATGTTTCGAGAGGTCTGAACCGCTTCGTATAAAAGACAAATATGGTTTGAACAAGGAACGCATGCCAGTTCCTGCCAGTGCCACACCTACTATATCTATAGAAAAATATTCCGTGGCTGTTCATCTACGACAATTTTTCCGGAAAAGATTTAAAGAATCTCGCATCTCTATGGTAACATGTACAAAGGGGAAAGTTTAGCATACTGGAACCTCAAATGCATGCTAATCAGAAGTCTTTTTTTCAAGAAGAGAACAAAACTATGCAAATACTTGAAGTTTTCGGCTCTTCTGCATTCACAGCAGCGGGAATATCACTGTTCTAAAGGAGGGCAGGCCACTTGAAATGCAAATTAGTGTTCAACAAAGCAAAAATAAAAAATATAAATACATCTTTAGCAGTAGCCTTCAACGACAAAGGGCTGCCCAAGCACTTTCGAAAAAGCTCTGTTTGGTAGTCCCGATTTAAAATTTTCGTGGGCGCCTTGCTACCACGCCAATTTCGTCGCATGCTCTCGACCTTGTAGTCGGGCATCCAGGAATTCCCTTTTTGTGGAAAAATTGTCAAACTCTGCCTTTCACGAGAAATATGCGTTCGTAGTATTCGGTGTACTACTATTATTCAAGCAGAAGAAGGCAACATTTTTGTGTTTCACAAGGCAGTGGCTGTCTTTGTACTCGGGATTATTTTGCAGGGCAGTGATGTTTCCTTTGAGGGCATGAATGCTGTTTTTGCCCCTGTCAATATGTGACGTCTCGTGATATTACGAGTCATGGCGTACACAACAGGGTCAACCCGATTTTTTGCAGCAAATTATGACGCTGATTTTTGTAGCTATTGTGCACCGCATCTTTTCTTTTCTACAACACCTGTGATAGTTGCACATCTGGTAAAGGCCCCCCCCCCCATGTTTGTATAAGTTGCTGCGACATTTCACATTCGGAACGTGCGCCTGTGCTCAGGAACAGCAACTAGACTTCGTCCAAAGCCATTTTAAAATAATTATTGAGAGCGCATGGCATAAATCGTGCATTGAAACACTAGGCCAAGCTATCGTATCACTCCTTTTTCTAAATTTGTTCTTATGCTATGGTCCCCGCTGCAATGATGTTTGAGCGCTAGGAATATTAAATTTAACTCTCTAATGACAAAATTTGACGCTTCTTATTAATGCTTCTCCCACTAAGAAGCCACGAATCGTGGTTTTGTGGGTGCAGCAATCTTTAGGGTTTATAAAAGAGGACTTTTGGGTACATTTTAGTATATTCATGATGTCAGTGTAGATGAATGCCTCTCTGAAATCAAATTCGAATTCTCTGCGTAGTGGAAATTATTTATCATCATTGTCAAATTTTCTAAAAATGTTTCCAGGTCAAGTTGAGATATTTTTATAAAGATATTTACAGTACGCAGATGTCAAAATATAACTGAACGCAAGTGGAAGTACGCCTATATTTACCCAACGAATTTGAGGCACATAACTTCAAAATATTTTGTGTAACTCTACGTCAAAATCGGAAAAAAATAGCATCTGAGGTAAGCGTGGCACTCCACCACTTCGTTGTTATTGATTTACTGTGCTTCAAAAAAAAAAAGTTGCAGCAATACCAATTGCGGATCCTTTCTTTCCACTCATCAGGCAACAATATATGAAGTTTTAAAGAAATATAAGAGGTCGACCAGTCATACTTTGTTCGATCTTACGTGGAATCAGAACATGACGTTGTCCCTGCGCTCGTTCTGTTCGGGTGAAGCTCCGTATAAATACCAAGTGCACAGGTGCAGCAGAAAGAAATGTTCCTCTTCTACAATTGCAAACGATTACTTTGCCCTTTTTGCTCTTGCATTAGTGGCATTGTCTATTTAAGTCATAATAGAGCTACAAGCAAGCAAATCTCCTTCTTCGCGCTCTCTCAGCACTGGTCTCAGCACTGGTTCGGCTGTACAGCCTACTCAGCAAAATAAAGTCAAAAAATGATATTTTTACGGGCATGCTATGACTTTCCCTGTAAAAGCTATAGGCTCTGGTATGTTGTTTACAGCAAAAAGAAAGCTGTAGCGCAGGTGGATGCACCTTTTTATTTCAATAATGACAGATTGCGAAACGATGTTGCACCTGCGGCCGATTATCCTGTCTCAAAGTTCGTGTTCTTGAAGTTGATACTTCTACATTTCTATTGAACACAGCAAGATGAATCCCCCCGAATTCTTCTGACTTTACTGTTTTTATTTATGTAATTGTGACTTGTGGGTTACATGTTATGGCCTGATATGGTCAAGCCAAACCGGACAGCAAAAAAATGCAATGTCACTTTTGAAATGTTTCCAAGAACACCTTGGTGGGCTGAAAAGAAATCACGAATTCCATAAACCATAGTGGGTCACGGGTGCACACCTGCACCTCACTGTGTTCAGTACACAGCGGTTCCTTCCGTTAAAAACAAACCAAATGACATTTGCGAACGATAACGTTTTTGTTGAGTTTACTCGTTCTACAACATTGTTGGTGTGTATTGCGATGCTGGGAGAGACCAGTTGGGGAGAACACAGCAAGATGATGGTGTGTATTGCGATGCTGGGAGAGACGATGCTGAGGAGAACACAGCAAGATGAATCCCCCCGATTTCTTCTGACTTTACTGTTTTCCTTTATGTAATTGTGACTTGTGGGTTACATGTTATGACCTGATATGGTCAAGCCAAACCGGACAGCAAAAAGAATGCAATGTCACTTTTGAAATGTTTCCAAGAACATCTTGGTGGGCTGAAAAGAAATCACGAATTCCATAAACCATAGTGGGTCACGGGTGCACACCTGCACCTCACTGTGTTCAGTACACAGCGGTTCCTTCCGTTAAAAACAAACCAAATGACATTAGCGAACGATAACGTTTTTGTTGAGTTTACTCGTTCTACAACATTGTTAGTGTGTATTGCGATGCTGGGAGAGACCCGCACCTTGTGACATCTTGACGTTTCTGGTTTCCAAAATAAGCTAGAAACATAGAGTACATTTCCTCTCACTCATTCGGTTGAATTGGACACGAAAATAAGGCGAGTAACTATGTGCTTTAAAAGGAAAATTGAACTAGTTGATATAGATCAAGGTTATAAATTCTGCTCAGTTTTGCAATAGTTCACTGCACTGTTTTGGCTGCTACATCACTACTTCGCACTCTCTCGTTCAAATCAAGAGCTGTGTCTCTCAGCATTGATTCGGCTGTACTGTCAATCTCGTGCTACTTTCACAAAAAGCTACATTTCCTTCTTCATGATAACAACCTTTTTTTTGTTAGGTGCCGAGAAATGGCGACATCTGATGCAATGTGTCTTTATGACTTTTCACTGAGCAATGAATTCTTTTCCTAGTGCTTCTTTTTCAAGCTTAAAAGGCAGTGGTGCCTCATCTGTCTTTTTCTCATATTCAAACTATATCACAACACATGTGTCCAAATGCAGCAATGCATGAGCAGCAGCATTCTTACTTCAGCCTTACAGAACTCTTTTGTTTTATAGTTGCATACGTGAGATCCTTTCATATTAAAATGTCCTCTTTTTCTCTGCATTTTACTGCTTGTCTAGAAAAGGAAAGCATGAAAAACAGCTCATCAATGCGCATGATTCATGGGAGAACTTTCATACGAAGCAGAATAAGGTGGCACCTAACCGTAATGTATTCCTTAAATAAGACAAGAAGACTACAGATGAACAGTGCAAATCAGAAAGCTGAAGGTATCTAGCTTGGTTTTTGTAAGTGAGGTTATGGCTAATGTACAATTTTATCTGAATCATTAGACATAGCGTTATTGGTTCATAGGGCTGTCAGCTTGATTTGTGCTCTCTTTTCATTTGTTTTGAAATAAAATAAAAAAACAGAAGGGCAGCCAATGAAAAACGCACAATACTTTCTAAAATACGTTTCAGCTCCCTACAAGAGAGCCTTGTTCACAATGACAGTAAATGGCGCTATTATGGCAATGAAAATGCAGATTGTAAAAACGTAGGTTCATTACTGTAAGCAAAATGCAAAACAAACCGCACTAAAAGAAGAATAACGGAGCAAAGAAATTCCCCATTACGTCCCAGCCTAAGACCACCTAAAGAAACCCCGCGAACTTGCTACTGCTATAGTTTCCACTATTACAATGATAGATTTGGAAGATATATATTTCATTAATTGATGCGACTCTTCTTTATAACAACTATGGAAGCTGTATCAGAACGCGCATGGAAACTGCGTACGAAAGCTACATACGTCTAACGTGTCTGTCATATGGTTAGGGATTGTTTCCTTCTTATTGAACCAGTGTTTCTCTTAAACACGCCCATTGTGCTCAAAAATAATTTTGTTCAAATATTCAGAAACATTTCTGCACATACGCTCGCACAAGTGCACCGAGGAAAAATATTCTCGTGCGTTGAAACATTTCTCGCGCTTTTTGTGGGGCATTCGAGGTAAGTTATTCAGACGCGTACGTACATTCGGCCTAGAAACGCCGCAGTCGCCATCTTTACTTTTCAATGCTTTCCGAAGATCACCTACTCGCCATACGAGAAGACCATTTCTCAAGGCTTCTGCAATATTTTCAACCCGCGCGTTTCGACCAACTTGACTCCGAGGAAGCGAACCATGAAGGAAATAATAATAATAATAATAATAATAATAATAATAATAATAATAATAATAATAATAATAATAATATAATACGTTGTCCACGCTCACAATCTTTACAATATCGCAATGCTGTCGTTAAGGCTGGTACGATTTACATCTCTTACGAAAGGTGGTATATGAATATTTTTCGCATTTGCAATCACACTGCGACCAAAATTAAAAATACGTGGTATAGAGCCAGCGATTTTGAAGAAACCTTTATAACATGGTAGTTACTGCAAACGGCTCAAGCTGCTGGCAGTGCCAAAATCCCATGGCTTCTTAATGACAAAAAATGCATATCGTCGCCTTTCTATCTGATACTACTTCTATCTGATAATATTATTTCACATATATGAGAAGCAATAACGCATGCTTATAAGTAATCATTAAAGGAGAAATTAAACATAATAAAGAAAAGAGATTGGGAGCAGTAACCGTTAAACACCTCGTATTACAGACCTCAAAAGATGTCAACCGCTCGTCAATCACTTGCTTAAATGCTAGGAAAGGTCTAGTTTCTTTGCGCTGTAATCAAAAATGTGAAAATTACGATCACTGTTTGAAATGTATTGCATGCAGTTGACATTCTCCAAGTGCAGTTGTCGCGAGTACATGCAGAGCTGGCCTATTACAATATTTTAAATTGTCGCAACCTGCTTACGAATAAGTTACAGAGCGTTGCCCATTAACAGTAAGACTTCTGCGAAGTTGACATGTTTTCATCTTTCGCCACCTGTTTACTTATAGAGCTGTGGAAAGGTAAATCGGCCAATTTGAGAATAACGCATATTAGTTCTCTGCAAAGGAGAAATGCAGCGATTATATATTATATATATATATATATATATATATATATATATATATATATATATATATATATATATATATATATATATATATATATATATATATATATATTAGACGTGCGGGGTTTATAACATGTCACTCATGAATACGCATACAAACATTTTGTGAACGATTCGCTGTTTCTGCCAGGAGCAAACATTTTTAAGACTCATTGCCATACCTTAAATCCTCACAACGGCCGCCTAGCACGTTTTATTGCTGTTCTAAAAAACCTCAACCGAAGAAAAGAAGCAAATCCGCGATAAGTCTCTTTTCTTCCAAAAAAGCCTATAAATAACTTTACGCAGATTTGAAAGAAACTGTATTTCTTTACTACTGAAAACGTGTTCGAACCACCATGTACGGAAATATGTCCGCGTAAATCAGATTAGCAAGAAATATAGAGGAATGTGATTACGATTTCGCTAACTTTTCAATACGTGCTTTGTAGTTGTAGCTCACAACAATGGGCTTCTAGATGGGAACATTTAGAAGAGTCCCGGTCCAGGCCTTTCTTATTATGCAGTGTTGCTGACTCGAGCAATGCGGTTGTTTTGATTAACGCCTGAAAACGTGTCGTCAGCAGTTCGGTAACGACTCGCATTCTTATGACACAGCTGCACATGACTTTTCCCTAGCAGGCTTGAAAATTAGGGTGAGGATATTGCCGAAAAGTTGCGATGTAAGCGTGATCACATTTAGATGAGAAATTAACGGTCAATGAGTAGCTGTTGCTCTATTTCAAAGACTTTGGTTGCTGCTGATCCTGTGAGCCAAGTGGTGTATGAGTGCTGATGTTAAGGTCTTACGAGAAGTGAGAAGGAAGTTTTGCTGATGTATTGATTAGTAGAACTGCGACTATTGTCCCAACTGAAGTTTTGTACTTTATATTTACAACCTAAATTTTAGCCATAACTAATGTATCCTTTGCAGAAATTTTGGGTCTAGAAGTAAAGTTTTTTTTTGTTTTGTTTTGAAATTGAGTAGTTGGTTTGCTCTAGAAATATATGTGCTGTCTGTAATTTTTGCTCCGTCGTAAAAAAAACTGTCACCATCATGCACCAGCAATTTCTCTCTTTATAATTTTTATGGTGAACTGCTAAACACCTGAGGTAAGCATGCGTTCCAAAAGTGTTCCATCGTATAGTCTTTTAAAAAATGTCCTGCCGGTAAATATAGACCATTATGGCGTGGCCCAATTTAACATCTCATTCAACATCAACTGAAACGTAACGTACTACACTCTAACTGACTGTAAGTAGCATCGCTAGCATAACTTTGAGTAAATGACTTTCAGACCGCAAGGACATCTGTACATATTTTAGGAATTCCATCGTCACTTCGAGGCAGCCTGCCAAACTACTTCCTTGTGCCATTATACTGCTATGCTTGCATAAAAAAATAACCTTGCAATCTTCTTCTATAAAAGACACATTCTTGGTGACGACACTGTGGTTCACAAGTGAGACTTTTATCTCAATCGTATATAAATACACGAAAATAATATAGTCGGAATATTCACACTGCAAAGTACTCTTGTCCTTAAAAAATGCAAGATGTGTCACCGTATATGGCCTCTAGGCGACGCCATGATGTCTCTTGTATTGCCGGGACTATAAGACATGGAGCTCGTCCTCTTCCCTGACTTCATAAAGCTTTTTTTATGATCTCGGCTGCTTGGTGCGGGAGTCGTCTGTTTAGGAAGGCATTCTAGCTTCCTCAGTAGATACGGTGGTGTCCAGAAACCGTACTGGGAAAACAGAAGAATCACATCGCGTAATATGCTACATGACGCAGTTGAAAATGCACTCGGTGGTTTTGTGAAAGATATTTTGTTACGAGTCAATCAGCTATGACATCCATTTACATCCAGCATGCAGGGCACGGTACTTGAAAAGTATAGGCAAGACTGTGTAGCCGTGGTCATCACGTGAGTTGGCGAAGTGTTCATAATGGGCACAAATGCTGCGTGAACATTCCAGCTTTATATTGGCTGTTGGCGTGCACAGACGACGTGACTGCCGTCGAAATTAGATATGATGGAAAATGGACGATTATGTGATTGCCTAAATGGTTGTCGCAAGGTTGCATATGACGCAAAACAGGTAAAAAAAGAACTTGTTCATTCGAGGCGAACCGTCCAATGGAGCAATGACTGTTGCATCAACATGTTCCATGAAATTCTTGATTTGCACAAAAACAAGGCAAGTGGAAGAAGTGTTATGTCTAATTACTATGAAAGCTCTCATGATGTGGAGCAAAAAAAAAATCTAACCGCGAACAAAACGGTGAGGCTGAGAAAGCATTTATATTTGCAGGGCTGAAATCTTCTTCGATGCAGATCGATGGAATTTGTTTTGCATAAAGGCTACGATGTTGATAAAGTTAGTAAATATTTACGGACTTTACAGCGAAAGCTGTCATTAGATCTCAACACGGGTCACCTGCGGCACGGTAGGTGTCCGTAATGACTATCGCACGAAATAAGAAAAAAAAATCTCTAATAAACTACACCATACCATGCGTTGACAGTGTAATTCGATCTCTGGTTCGAGCCCCAGCGCAGTCTTCTACCACTGAGACACGCCGGTGCTTTGGAGTCGTTCGCAACTTGCCTCGGGCAGGCTTGATGTCGGGAAAGGAATCGCGCTAATATGAGCAATAAAGTGTTTTAGGACAGCAAAAGGACTACCAGGTGTCACACGATGTGAATGACATAACGAGTTGGTTATCCAATGCTCCAACACATTACAGAAGCTTGTTATTGATCAACTATTATTTTGGGACATACTTACTTCAGGCGTTGTTCTTCATCGTCGTCAGCCACTGAATGCAACACGAAAAATTTCGGGCAAAGTTCGTCGCTTAGTGTTCAGCGCATACCATCTTTCTGCGAAGAATGACAAAAAATCGCATATTGAATGTCAGCTTCCTGCACAGACATTATGATTATTTATGGCGTTGTGGGTACCGTACAAGTGTGCTTGAAGCACTTACTCAAAGCATGTTTATAAAAGGCTCTGGAAAGGCCGCTCGTCATGCATTCGCTTTGAATCTGCTGTGCGTTAGGGGCAAGCCTGATATTTTTTTAGTTTGCCTGTTAATTAGAAAGTTGGCTAATTAGTTTCATAAATTTTGCTTCAATGAATCAATAGCTATTGGAATTTTCATTCGCAACGTCTCAAATTCAGTGACTCGAAGATACATACGTAATGTTATACTAATTTCAAAATATTGACAGTATTTCATTTAATTTGATTTAATTGATTTATTCACGTCACTGATGCTCTCAATAAATAATAAAATAGGGGAAACAGTAAAATTTACTTACAACTCTACACTTTAAACATGATTTGATATGAGATTTTAGTGAACATTCAATTATGAAGAACGAAACGTTTTAGATTTATAACACACGCGTAAACGTACAGTGATGCGTTATTTTTTTATTAAGTTGCAGAACATACCAACGAGCACAACGTGAAGAATTTTCCCAGCAAGATTTTATAGATTATTCAAACTTTTACGTAGTTACCTAACACATGATTACCCCCATATCGTGAGACCTATAAATAAAACGGTCTAGTAAAGACAAATAGCAGAGGTGGTGGTGCAGCCATCTATGTTAAACAATGCCCTGCATATGAGCTAATTGAAGAATTATCTTATGTAGCGAGCAACGTAAAAAGCATGGTAATACACTTAGAATATGTCACAAATAGGGTTCTATATCAGCCTTTGATTGCAAAACCAACTCACGTTTCTTTTCAATTTCTTAGAACAACTTTTGAAATTCCCCAGTCATTCCTCTTCCACCTTTGCCATAATCGGTGACGTAAAAATAAATATATTGGCTGATCACATATCATCTAAACAGATGTATGGTTTAATTAATTCGTTCATGTGTGCAAACATTATTACGGAACCTATCAGGCTCACTGTACAAACATGTACACTACTTGATACCTGTATAACTAACATATACCCAACTGACTGTGATGCTTTATTGCTATCTGCTGAGATAGGCGATCATACTCATTTATTCTGCTTCATTTTTTGTGCTCGTAAGCGAGGGGAAAGGGAAAAGCAATTACTGGCAGGTAGCTTTCATGTCGCAGCGTTGGAAACTTTCTTTTCTTGATACTTCCAACAGATTGGCCATGTGTGTTGAAAAAGCAAGACCCAAATTTGGCGTACAATTGGTTCTTTGAAAAAGTGATCCACTGTTATTACCATGCTTTTTTGCTAAAACCACGCCACCGAACGAACAGGAAGATATGCGAACCCTGGATGAATGCCCACTTGTAAAATATGATAAGAAAAACAAACTGCATCAGATATTTGTAGAATGCAGGGGTGCTTATCTGTTTAGAAACTTTAGGAAATTAAAAAAAAAATTGGCAGATCCCACGTACCTGCGAATCGACATTGTGCGGAGCACGCGGAGGGAAGGTGAAGGTGACCATGTTGCAATTTTTGTATTGAGCGACACGTCATGAAATGCCGCTATATATTTGTACAAATGTTTCACGCAGAGACATATGTTGAAGAGTTGCATGTTTATATAACCAGTTGTTTGCAATAATGTAACGATACCAACAGTGACATGCGTATTAGCAACACCAGAAGCTGATATGAAGCGCTGATGCTCGACAGGATCTGGTACTGTACACTGCTACATAAATGAACTTCAGCGTATGGCAACTAACCACAATGGACGTTAACCCGACGTGACGGCTGTATCAAAGAAGTACATAAGTAAAATTCATAACATTAGGTGGGCAACACTTCAACCACAAATAGACGCTACCTTCGTTTCACGAAGATATAGCGTCTGTTTGAAAAGTAGTTCGCAGACCTGGCGTAGCTCTGTGGTAAAATGCTTCATTACCACGCAGAATGCTTGGGTTCAATTCCAGCTGGGACCCTGACATTTATTCTTTGCATGCGTCGGGTCGACGCTACCGATGTTGGGTATTTCTTAACGCTCACGCGTTAGAATTGCACATGTGTGTTCTCGTCGTTCTTAGGTAGATACTAAGTTTAAATCACCTGTGGAACATACCCGCATACCAGCGGCACATACCCGCCCGTGGGTATGTGCCGCTGTATGGCGGAAAGTGTTTGACGACGTACGCGACGGGATTGTGACACTATTCATGTCTTGACCAGCGCGTCATATTTGTCATACCATCTTAGCCTCCCATGATATTTTTGGTTCACACGCAGTTAAGGGGGTGATCACGAGAGCACACAAACGTAAGCGGCTAGATAGATAGATAGATAGATAGATAGATAGATAGATAGATAGATAGATAGATAGATAGATAGATAGATAGATAGATAGATAGATAGATAGATAGATACGCTCAAAGTCGCCTAAGTTCGCTAATAAATGCTTCGCATTTAAAATAAGGTGAATGCTGAACTTAAGCAGGGAAAAATTAGGTATTACGCACATTTATTTGATAAAATAAATAATGACTGTAGGAAGGTTTGAATGAAGTAAGAGACCCCAATCTCATAAGAAATTACTGGCCCAGTTCTGTCTTACCTGTCTTATCAAGTCTTTTAGAGTGCCTTGAACGTTTAACTTCAAAAATTTTTTAATTATTACAACATAACCAATGACATGAAGTACGGTTTTTAGAAAAACAAATCTTGTGAAGAAGATCTTCCTAACAATAAATATGAAATTTTATCAAATATTGAAAATCGAAGGTGTACATTATGTCTATTTGTTGATCTCAGAAAAGCTTTTGACTTGGTTTGTCACAACTAATTATTTGATGAACTCGAAAAGTACGAATTACGGAGTAACACACTCAAACTATTACGTAATTATCGAACAAAGTGACATCAGTACGTCAGCACAAATAATGAACTTTAGGGGTGACGTGCCCTAGGGTCTATAGGCTCGCCCGTTCTCTCTATTCACAGTTTTGATGTCGGTGACCCTGATGACGATGTAATGTGCCCACTATACGCCACGTTGATTGTAATGTCACTGATGGGCTTGTCCATTGTTGTGCGTTTTCTGTGCACATGGTGACGATGATGCTGTTTGGAATGCGAGGTACCCTCAACAAGTATGACGATGACGCTGATGACGATGTAGGATGTCCACTATTTATTTATTTATTTATTTATTTATTTATTTATTTATTTATTTATTTATTTATTTATTTATTTATTTATTTATTTATTTATTTATTTATTTATTTACACATACTGCAGCGCTAAGTGCGCTATGGCAGGAGCGGGTGTACAAAATAAGCGGAATTTTAACAGACAGGAATGAAAATTATGTAAACATGTAACATAATACAGATGTGTGCTTATACAAGGTCAAAAGTGCACAAACATGTGATTAACATGAATGAAAATAGAATAAAGAAACAATGCAACTCAAGAGCTAACACCAATGGCAAATAGATGAGGGTATGTTACAGACGCATGTCATGGATGTCGGCTTGAAAATTGGATGATGGGCGTGAACGAGTAGTACCAGGTAACGAATTCCAGTCTTCAATAGAACGGGGGAAAAAACTGAACTTGAACATGTTAGTTCGAGCATAGTAAGGCGTTAAGTTTAAGTTGTGATAGCTTCTTGTCGTTGACTTACGTGCAAAGTTTATGTAGTCCTTGTCATTTGAAAGTTTAACCGAAGACGTCATAATGCTATGCAAGAATTTTAATGACTCTATTCGGCGACGCGAAGAGAGCAAAGTTAAGTTCAGTGAAGAAAGAGTAGAAGAGGGTGAAAAGTCGCGGTCATAGCGATGACATATGAATCTTACAGCTTTTTCCGAATTGCTTTTAACCTATCAATCTCGCACTGCTTGTACGGGTTCCAAACGACAGATGCGTAGTATACTATTGGGCGAATGAGTGATTTAAATAAGAGAAGCTTAGTTTCCTTCGGAGATTTAGATAGAGTGTGACGTAGATAGCCTAGTTTTTTTAATGCTTTGTTACATACGTAGTCAATGTGCTTAGACCATGTCATATTATGAATGAAAAAAAAACCCTAAATACTTATAATCAAGAACCCTATTTACTGCACGGTTATCGAAAGAGTAATCAAAAGCAGGAGGAGATTTACTACAAAAGGACATAAGTACGCTTTTTTTAAAGTTAATGTTCATTTGCCAGGTTCTGCACCAATCGCTAAAAACCAACAAATGACTCTTGCAAGCGGTAATGGTCAGCGTGTGTTTTAATGACCTCATATAAAACGCAATCATCGGCGTAAAAACGAATGGAAAAAGTGATGCAAATAGGCAAATCATTTAAGTAAATTAAAAAAGAAGAGGCCCAAGAACGGACCCTTGGGGCACTCCAGATGTTACATCAATGGCAGTAGAGTTATATAACCAGTTGTTTGCAATTATGTAACGATACTAACAGGAACATGCGTATTAGCAACACCAGAAGCTGATATGAAGCGCAGATGCTCGACAGGATGCTGGCACTGGACACTGCTACATAAGCCACGACGACGACAATGTCGCTGATGGGCTTGTCCGTTGTTGTGCATTTTCTGTGCACACGGTGACGATGACGCTGTTTGGAATGCGAGGTACCCTCAACAAGTATGAAGATGACGCTGATGACGATGTAAGGTGCCCACTATAAGCCACGACGATGACAATGTCACTGATGGGCTTGTCCGTTGTTGTGCATTTTCTGTGCACACGGTGACAATGACGCTGTTTGGAATGCGACGTACCCTCAACAAGTATGACGATGACGCTGATGACGATTCAAGGTGCCCATTATAAGCCACGATGACGACCATGTCGCTGATGGGCTTCTCCATTGCGCATTTTCTGTGCACACGGTGGCGAGGACGTTGTTTGTAATGCGAGGTACCCTCAACAAGTAGGACGATGCAGAATAAGCGCATTCCAGGCCACACATTCTTTTTCTGCCAAGGATGAAGACCTACGCGAGCGTGACGTCGCACGGAAATATTTCTTTATTTATATGATTTGCATAAAAATGAATGACAGGGACACGAAGGAAAGAAGGAGAGAACAAGCAGGCAACAGCCACCCAGGGGGCACAATGTCTGCTTACTCTTTCGGGAGGAGAGAAGAGACAAAGAAAATGAAGACGGGAGGTACAGTTGTCGAAGTTTGTACAGGGACTATTTACCCTTTTCCGAAAGGTTATGTTTCTCGACGCGACCAGGCCCATCGAGCTCTAGTGACCTTTATGAACGAAATTGTCATGGCCATCCGTTTATAGATGTTTTTGTCTATTTAAAGATGGTGGTCTTCCTTAGGGTACTTTGACGCGAAAATTTTGGTCTGTCTATCTGTTTGTATATTTGTCAGTTTGTCCGCCGTAACGATACCCAAACGGCACCAAACGATACTACAAACGGCCAACCCCATCCGCAGCGCCCACCTATATTGATCAAGTTTCAGCCGTCATACTTGTGCGAATGTCAATAAAAAGGAATTATTGCGGATATCTGAGTCACTATAACACGTCAATATTTTGTATGTGTGGCTTTATACTAGAGAATCCACACATGTAACTCCAAGGACCGTAGTACTTATCACGCTGCGCTGACAGTGCAACGCGATGCTCAAAAAGGTGTTTCAAACGCTTTTCTAAGACGACGTGGTGGTGGCACCTGCCGGTCGCTTTGCGTTCTACACCTTATCGCCTCCGAGACAGGCGTGCATCTTTCTCCGTGGGCGCGCACACTTTCCTTCGTTTTAGAAGATAACTGTCAGATAGTGGTCGTGCCTAACGTGCCTCGATGCGCTCGTTCGCCTTCGCTGCACGGATCGAGACTCTCTGACGCAGTGCTTCCAAAATACAGTACACCAATTTTCTCGCGCAGAACATCGAATAAACGTTTTGGTCACTCTCTCCACACGCAACACTATCATCTTTCGACGATGTATGCAGTGAAACATGCAGATATGGGGCCGTTTTTTATTTTTAGTTTACTTATACTTGTCTAATTCTTCGTAATTTTTTACTTCCTTCTCTTCTTTCTCTCCTTTTATCTTCGTTTCCTCTATCTTTTCCTTCCTACCAAAAAAGCAAGCAGGTGTTCTGCCCCCCAAGTGGCAGTGGCCAGTTTGCTCTCTCCCTCTTTCCTTCGTGCCCTTGTATGTATGTATGTATGTATGTATGTATGTATGTATGTATGTATGTATGTATGTATGTATGTATGTATGTATGTATGTATGTATGCATGTATGTATGTATGTATGTATGTATGTATCGACGCATCGCATGTCTGCATGCGACATTGAACTTGCAGAAAGCAATAAATAATACATTATTTAAAAGACCTGGTTCTTGAAACTGTATAGGTTACAGTTCTACTATTGTGTCTATGCCATTGTCGTGAAGGCCGCCCACCATAGTCGTTGGTGGCAGCATAGCAGGCTCGCAGTTGGGGCTGAGTGCGACGACAAGGGGCAACGCAATGACTCGACGAAGCCTTCTCATTTCATTTTCAGGATGGAATGCATGGTACAAAGGACCCTTCATTTTTTTTTGTTTCCGCCATGACTTGCGTATACGTTGCAAACTTGAAACACATCTGATACCACCTCAACCAATCCTTAGTTAGACTTTGACCGAATTTAAGTCAGCCTGATACAATGACCGATCAATATTTTCTCACATTCTGCGGTCGAGTCTTCTTTGTTGGCCTTGCAAAAGTGCTCAGGATTTATAAATAAACCAATGGTCTTATTCTGGGAACACTAGTAATGTGTGCTTCTTCCATACACCTTCAAGTCAACTGTGTTAGTTCATGGGACGCTGCAGGCTATTTCGATGTGTGTTTCGGCCACTCTCCTAGTGCCTCCTTTTTGTAAGCTTTTGCAGAATGGTAATGATGTTACGAAACAGAGGATGCACTCATAGACTTGCAAATGGAGCCATTAGAGTCCTGTTGCATGGACCACTACCGCGCAACGATTTCGCGTTACGAGAGTAGACCACTGCACAAGAATCTGCGAAGCACTGACGCGAATGAATTGCATTGATTCTTTGCCGTTTGCTCCGAGTGCTTCTGATTTCTTGTGATCCTGAAACTTAATGTAGTAGTACCTTTTTGTTTTTTTCCCTTGCAAGCGACAGGTATTCTTTCCAACATGCCAGAATTACGTTACAGTAATATGTTGCTGACGACGAATACTTGATGCCTCTACTGTAGCAAGCGGATTTAAATATATACGCAATATATAGCTTATGTAAACCCAAAAAATTGTTGAGCTCGAGAAACTCTGTTGTCGACATGAAAAATCACTTATATGTGTAATGGTTCT
This sequence comes from Rhipicephalus microplus, assembly GCF_013339725.1. Lineage (NCBI taxonomy): Eukaryota > Metazoa > Arthropoda > Arachnida > Ixodida > Ixodidae > Rhipicephalus > Rhipicephalus microplus. The sequence goes on from NC_051170.1 coordinate 68,923,402, forward strand.
TTTTTCCAGACTACGCTATTGATGGTAAAATTAAAAGGAACCTAATCAAAAACACATTTACTATCGCATCACTTTTCTCACGAGTGTTTTGAGCTTCTTTCCAAGGATAACACCAAATAAAAAGGCAGAGTTATAGAAAGTACTCATGGATTGAGTGTGATGTTTCAACTTTTTCTTTTTACAATCAACACGTAGGACGCCGTCCCGGGCATCACAATAACTGATACATATAAGAGATATATTCAAAATGGTTGAAAACAACAGATTTAGTTAGCCAGCAGCTCTACGGATCAATTCATCGACCCATTTTCAATAGCAGACAGCGTACACATAGATGTTGCGGACGCTCAACTAAGGCCGTATTATTTCATGCAATCTTCAGAAGTTTGCGTTCCTAAGCCGGCAATCAGTCTGAAAGGTTGGCTGGCGAAATCTAGTGTTTAAGCTGTCCCAATGGCACACTTATACGGCGAGAAAATAACGACTGCACAGGTACATGCGCATCGTTCAATAAACTGTGTGACAGAACGAAAGTGCAGTTGTGGGAGCATGGTGACGTGAATAAATGAAACAATGAAGTGTTATTCGGAAGCTCCAAGATTGATAAGTTATTCCCTAGTGCGAAATCAATTTTAGTTTCGTGGAACGCTGAGACAAACATGTTCGAAAGAGGACTGTATAAACTCGCACGTAAGATGCAAAGCGTCGTTAAGCTAGCTTCGCAACGGAAGACATTAAGAACCATATGCACTCGTTTTCAATATTCCCTGTTTGCATTAAACCCAATATATAGCCTCGAGTGATGGCACCTGTATTTCGGTCATATTGGACAATATGTCTGCGATATGTTGGAGCACTGCCCCTGAGACTTCGTCAAGTTCAGATGTATTGTGCACATTGATTGCACAAGGTACTACCTAGGTATGGTGGTACAAAACCTGGGGAACTGATTTTTGATTATTTTCTTTACTCGGTACAAATACCAACCATGATCAAAGGAGCAAGAGCTTCTTCAAACAATGCATTTATTTTTGTAGCCTAACCTACGGTATGTCGTATTGTGGATGATTGTTTACCTTATGAAAAGGAATACTTCACGTGAAAACGGCACAGAAGAATATTTTTGTTCGGCTTTGACCCCTAACTTTATTGCAGAGGGCACAACCATATATTTCGCCAATGTAAAGAACAAAAACTGAAACATTGTAGAGGCAGCAATTCCAAATATTCTCGAGTCAGGAGCGCAGGCATGCTGCTCTTAGCACCATTATGCTACTGTAAACAACTGATATATTGAACATTGTGCAACATACACGTTGGTGCTTTTTACATATAGTAATATTATCTCACATTTCGCGTCCCAAAACCATGGCGTAGTTATGAGATACGTCGTAGTAGAAGGCTCCAGAAATTTCGACCATCTCGTGTTTTTTTAACGTGCACTTAGGCCTACATCGCACAGCACACAGGCCTCAAACATTCCGCCTCTACCGAGATGTGACCGCCATGGTCGGGATCGTACCCGTAACATTTAGTTCAACAGCAGAGCACTGTAGCCACTTATCCAACGTGGCGGAGTTCAGCATTGCATTTGTACGTATGTTGAGCGTCATTTTGAAACGTTTCGCTAAGAAAATAAAAGGAATGACACCACACGTTTATGCTTCACGTGACATCGATTCTTTTGGTACGAGAGTTCTGCTGAATTATTTCTTTAGTATATCAAACAACTCACTCTACCATTCATTATTCATTCATTCATTTATTCGCTCAGTCAATCAGTTAGTAATTTATATGGATATTCATGCATATTTTGTTTTAGGGGCGAAGCTCCTCAGGCTTTGGGTCATTCCCTACTATGTAGTAGTAGTAGTTGTAGCAGTAGTAGTAGTAGTAGTAGTAGTAGTAGTAGTAGTAGTAGTAGTAGTAGCAGTAGTAGTAGTAGTAGTAGTAGTAGTAGTAGTAGTAGTAGTGCATTATGTAGCCATCTCTAGATTATGAATTGGTCAATAAATGGCATTGTGTGTACATGTCCTCGGAAATATCACTAGATGCCCTTGGTGGTTTTCATATAGTTTACGATTTCGTATAGTTGACGGACGAACATATAGACTCAGATAGGCAGATGGGCAGACAGACAGACGGATAGACAGGCAGGCAGGCAGGCAGGCAGGCAGGCAGGCAGGCAGGCAGGCAGGCAGGCCGGCAGGCAGGCAGGCAGAAAGACAGACGCATGATGTACGGACGGATAGACGAATGCATTAACTAAGATGAGCGGATGGGAAACAGACGCACGACCGGACGGATGGACAGACAGACACTCAGATGGGTGGACGGATGGATGAACGAAGAGACAGGCAGACACAGACAGATGATAGACGGACAGACAGACACAGACAGATGATAGACGGACAGACAGACACAGACAGATGGATGTATGGACAGACAGACAGACAGACAGACAGACAGACAGACAGACAGACAGACAGACAGACAGACAGACAGACAGACAAACGAACGGACGTAAGCACAGACGAAAGAACGGACGCGTGGACGGACGAATGGATGGACCCGTCGTAGACAGACATACGGATGGAGGCACGAAAGGACAGTCGTACAGAAGTACGGACGGACGCATGGATGGTCGTACAGAAGGACAAACAGACGAAAGTACGGACGGACGGATGGACACTTCGCTCGACTTATCTTCACTCACTCCGTAGATATGCTGTGATTTTTCTTCCTACAACCATACGTTGTGGGTTTTTAACTTACCACTTGCTTGATGAAGAATCCGCCACAGATATTCAAACGACATCGCTCCAGGATTTTTATTACGTCGCTGTCCATTCGTTAAAGAAAAGAATTGAAGCTTAATTTTGTTTTGCAATAAATTTTACTGTGTATGTTTTTTTCAATAGTGATTTGAATATGCAGCAGAAATCAATTGCGTAACCAGATGTATGACGAAAGCTTTTTATGATGACCTAAGCTAGGTGTGCCCTTGTACAAACGACTCCACTGGCAGTCGATAGTAGATGGAATCGGCTTCTGTAGTGCATATTAGTACCGAATTATCTAAATCGTAAAATACTTATTCTAAACACGTTGCGTATTGTGTGATACCACTATCACGGCTGCATAAAAGCGGGCATATATCCCGTCGTCTTCGAGGGGATGCTGCCTGCGTACTTATGGGTAATTGTGATGCAAGTGTTCAAATATGTAAGGTTGCCAGGTGATTAAATAAATGGCTCCGGCGTCCCAGGTAATACGCAAGGCAGAGCGAACCCGATGATATGCAGTGAGACCAATTACATCAAGAATTGCTCACTGACTAACACTTCATCGGGTCAGCCATTGCTGCCTATCAGTGAGTTCTACAAGCGAAGCTTGTATTGAGGAACTTTCGTAGCCGATGGCGTTCCGAAAAACCCTCTTCACCCGCAGCTAGTGCAAACGTACGAATGGACAAAATATTTATTCTTAGTGTTCCGTGTCCCGAACTTGCAATATGAGTATAAGAGAAGCCAAAGACATTTAGATAACCTGATCTTTTTATGTACATCTAAATCAAAACACGAGCCTCAAGCAATTTCGCCTCTGTATGGTAAGAACAAATAGATCCAAATAAGTTTCTTTTTTTTTTTTCAGGTTATGGGGTTGAACCTGGACACCTTCGATCCAGCCGTGAGTGCAATGGTCGCACGCGCATGTGCATTCATTCTACCTAATACGCCAAATAAATTGTAAAACAATGTACTAGCGGTGGGCGCTTCTTCAAAATATTTACTATTGGTGGACTAAGTGTGATCCGCTGAACAACGCACAAGTTTGATATCAGAAATTGCACGGTGCAAAAAATTGCGAATCCACAAAATTGAATCCTTAAACTACGTTTTCTTAATCCATACTTAAACTTCAAAAAAGCCGCTAAGAAGTCGGAAAAATAAAAACTGAGAGCCACAAGCCGAGACAGTAAGCACAAAAGTGGCTATCCACGTCTGTGTTCCCTGTATCACTTCTGCCTCTCAGTGTTTTCTTTTTCTACGTTTTAGTGACTTTCGTCTAGTTCAACCCGGTCTATGTTGACTAAAGGAATAAATACGTTCAAATATTATTCAGCGCCGTGGTCTGTGCCCTTCCTTGTACCGGCTTTTTTAGCGCGATAGCACCAAAAGCTTGTTGCGCAGGAAATATGGTGTCGGTGTTGCTAGTTGGGAGTGAAAAACCAGCTTTGTTGCGTGACCATAAAATCACGAAAAAACCTAATAAAATAATAATAAAAAGGTTCTCATGAATGGTAATAGAAAGAACCATGCTGTCTGCATGTCAAGCACGTCTTTTAACACCGAGCCACATCCATGTTCAAAACTATACTTTCGAACGAAACAATATGCGAATGTCATGTCTCGTTAACGCATGTATAATTACGATATTTTGTGTCAGAAAGTGAGTGATTATTGATCTTTGAAGGAAGGAAAAAAAGCCACCTAATTTCTGTATGCCTCGTGGGCGACAGTGAGCAGTACCCTGTAGGGTATGAGATAAGGGGATAAAATGACTAGTGGAAAGAGAAAGAAATGGAAGACGGAGCACTGGTCGCATACAAGCGAAGAAAGAGGAGAAAAGAGATAGAAAAGGTGGGGGACACGGTCGAAAGAGTCCGGGGATAGGGCAAGACGGCGTGAGGACATCGCGGACGGTGGGTTCTTCGATGAGAGCAACGCTGACGTGGGCGATCGGGGGTGCCCCAGCCATTCACCACGGTGTCCAGTCAGCGAGTCCGTGATAGAAACGTATAATCACACATCAAGCATGAGAATTCCCTAATGATCGACTGAGTGTTTTAAATTCCCACGTGTTACAAACCCCTCAGGAATTATTATAACCTTCAAATCAAGCTACAGAATGAACAAAGTGTACAGCGGCGCAGGGGCGTGGGTCACGTTACGGAGGCATAGTGGAAGAGTCTCAAACGGGCTTTTTCAGTTGGCCTTCTAGAATACTTTGAAATGGCCAACGTTAGGCTATTTTATTTTTTTTACGTTACTCTCCCTGTAAGAATCTTCGCAGGAAGTTTTACAGTATGGTAATATAAATTAATTTACGTATGCACAAAACATTACGGGGACGACGAAACTGCATCTGGATTTTTCGTAAAATTTCTTGCAATCAGAAGAGAAACATATACTGCCAGCAACCCACAGTTGAAGAATACAAAAATAATAATGACTCAGACATCCGACTTGGACTATTTCCTTAACTTCAGGGTTCTATAGACATTCCTGTCTTTGTAGTATATGTCAACAGTGTCATGGGTTCGTTCATACGGCTAGTTTGTGTAGTATTATATCAAGAAAAAAAGCAATTGAATGTGCCGGACGAGGCCAATGATACCGGTCAACTGCAACATCGTTGCAGTTGGTTATTATACTTCAGACTTTTTTTGTTGAGCACAGTCTACAAGAAACTCAAGAGTAATTAAATATTTTAGCGCCAGTTTGATTATCGACCAATGTTTCGCGTATAATGTATATCCTCTGGTGAATGAACACCAGCAGCAAATAGTATGAATCAGAGCCTGTTACTCTAGTAATATATGCAAGTTCCTGGCCCTTTCATGCCGAAAAGCAAAATTAAGCAACTTCTCGTGCGCGGCATAATTAAAATGTTTACAAACGCACGCCATTTTATCGTAAATCCAAATTTATTAGCTCCCTATACAAAATAAGTAGATATAAGTGAGAATAATGGCGTAGGCGCAAGAAACGCATATTCCAAAATGCCTGCGGCGTGCACAGATTTTGAATAATGATGCTGGGGGCGATTCTTGAAGCAAGACAGCACATCCTTTATGTAGCGCACATTGCTTGAACAGAACAACGTAACATGCGGTACATCTCCAGAAACTCTGCAAACCTCTATTTGAAACGCCCATCGGCGACATACCACATCTTTTATTGTTTTTCCGTGAAACTTTTTTTTTGTTTTTGCCCGAAATTACTCGCGCTTACTCTCTCAAATACTGAGAATGTGAGGCAACAGCAGTTGTCATTGTTCTGTCAACGCGTTTGGTGAGGTTGCACGCAACTTTTCAGCATTTTACGCTGGAACCGTTCGTGCGTACAAGTGGTGTACAGACAAATCAAGAATTCAGTATGGTGCGAAATGGTTTTGGTGTATGTACGCATAACGTTAGTCTCGTACTTACCTTTTTCATGCGTACCGGGCCAACTGAAAACGAAAGCATAACAATATTCTTCAACTGCGTAGGTTTCGGCATAGAACAAAAAGCATTCTCACGAGTGCAACCTTTTTCTTTCTTTTTTTTTGCATCTTTTCTTTCGAACAATGGACGTTACCTTAGATAACAAGGCAGCACCAGTTTGTGGCAAAAAGCGCTCCCCTGATACAGTACACAAAAACAAGAAACATCGCCATTTCGTCACCGGGGTGAATCATTATGTTTTATTACAGGCTCGCTTCTTACCGAAATGAGCCGGCATCATCTAGGGGAAGACATGATGTCGAAAGAGCTGGTACAGTGGAATCATGAAGCCATTTCACAGCGAGAATATGAGAGATAACACACATTAAAGAAAAATTTATTTCTTTATTCCTATTTATTTCATTCGCATGTACAGATACGCAAGGACAGAAAAAAAAGAGGAAGCAAGCAAGCTGGCAACTGGCACAGAGTGGCACAACGCGAGGAGGCGCAGAAAAACAGTGCGAACATTCCACTGCTTGAATGTTCCGAGGGTTTTTGTTTTTTTTTCTTTTACTGCGCAATTGCTAAAATTGTAGATCACCTTTGCTTTTCTTCAAAGCAGCGTGAGTAAACATAATGTATGACATTTTACTTACCATAACTATGCTTTGTACGCATAAGAGCTCTACCTTCATTTGAGCCTCAAGGAGTCGTAAATATAAATGCACGGGTGTTCTCACGTTTGTCCCTCATCTAAAGGCGTCTTTTGTGGCCGGTATTGTCAAAACTGCGTTTTTAAGGGCAGCATGGAAGCTATTTTGTTGCTAAGCTACTACCAAGAGTAAGGGTGCCTACTGCGTAAGTATTCTGTCTACGCGCAAATCACGAAACCGTGTCACAAACATGAAAAAATGGCTGCATATCCACGGAGTGAATGATGGAGAGTGAGTCCATCCGGCCATTCGGTCTTGCTTCTGTCCATCCATGCGCCCGTCTGTGTAACCGTCCGTGCGTCTGTTCGTGCGTCCTCCCTGCGTCCGTCCATGCGTCTATCCGTCCGTGCAGCCATCTGTGCGTCCGTCCATCCATCTGTCTGTGTGTCCATTCGTCGACCTATTCAACACTCCAAGTACCACCATCTCGCATCTTTTCGTCATATATTCCTCATATAGAAGCACCGCCATCCAGCGGACATTCCAAAGAACTGAACGAGAGGTGGCACACACACACTTTCTTACGGCTTGCGCTTCGTGTCTACTTCCCACCTTTAACCACCTCGAGTTCATGGAATATACTAGTTCACTGTATTCATGGCACTGCGGCCCAACGCTCGCTAAACCTTTCTAAAACCAAGGAGGTTACGCCCAGGGGTGCTTAGACTGTTGTTATGTGGGGTGCTTGGATTGTTGTAAAGAAGGCACGCAGGTGCTAGTGTATATATTTCACTTTTTTGCAGAATTAGACAGTGGTGCCGAGAGTGTGTTACTAGCGATGGCTTGTTCGTGGGCTTGAGAATTAGGTTATAAGGTTAATCTAGTGAACACTCCAATCACCACAATCTCGCAGCTTTTCTCCATATATTCATCACACACAAGTACCGCCATCTAGCGGAGATTCCAAGGACTAAAACGAGAGGTGGGTATTACATACAGGAGACGGATGGCCCACTTTTGAGGAAGCTTTCCGCCTAATAACAAACGTATATTTTGATTTCTCTATTACTGCTCTTTGTGTAGGCAAAAATTAGCCTCCAAACATGATTCGCGAATTCTCGTCTGAAAGCAGTAGTTAATACTGTTTTTTCAACCTGCAGACATTGCAGCAGTCCATAAAAGTATCATCTGTGAAAAACCCACACATTCCAATTAAGGACCTTCAGCATACTTCAATGGATACTTGTCACGAGTGTGGCGTGATGAATGAAATGAGCTTTTGATACACGGGCTCAGCAAAAAGATGGACGCTAACATAGCTACTTCCCTATGACGAGTTACTTGTAACGTACAACCGGAGCTACCTATGTAAAAAAAAATTCGCTGACTTTTCTCCGAAAACTTGCGCAATTGTTCGGGGCTAATAAGTGGACGGGAGCAAGCAGTAACGTATAAGGGTCATACTTACTTGGTGCTTGCATGTCGCGATCACGAAGGCGACTTGCTCGAATTGGCCTTGCCATTGCATGCGCTTGCATGCGGTGAGGCCAATCTCGCCAACAGCCACCCGCATGTCGGGAAAGTTGGAGCATTGAATTTTTGGTAGTGTGGGCGGTGGCGTACGCGCCCTGCCCACGTTAATTTTATATATTTAAGAGCCCCGCAGCACTTTTACATGCTAAACAGCTCTTTTACTCACTTGTGTAACGCCATACGTACGTGTGTTCGTACGAACGCGTCACAACTCGTTCCCACACCGCAGGTGTTGTAACGGTCCCAAGTAGGTCACACCGCAGTTGCGCGTTGACGTCATGCTCCCCGCACACGCTTCTCTCGCAGGTGTGCGCTGACGTCACTCTCTCGCTCATGCGCAGCACGCTCACCACAGCGCACGCAGCTGCCGGCTCCTCCGCCCGCTCGCAACACACTTGTCGCTCGCTTCACCCTCGCTACCGTCCGCAACGCTAGACCGTACGCCAAATGGAAACACTCCTTCGCCTTGTTTGCCTGCGATGAAACTTACAAAATCCCTACCCTACCCGCCTCCCGTGTCCTTGCGTTTTCAACAAACGTTAGCTCGAGTAAACGCAACACAGATTTTCGTTTCCAACTTTTTTCGTGCATCTGGGTCGACACCCGTTTCAACCACGTCAAAGCTGTGCGCACCTCTGCTGCTTTTAATCTTAACACAGTTCCCTTCGGGGAGGTGACCGATAATTTTTTTCTCAAGTTGCCATGAAATGGACTCACTAAAAGAGCTTGCTGTCTCACCAATTCATCGCTGCAAACATTTTAAGAATCCATCCAGTACGAGCGGATTTGAAGCTTTTGTCGCAAATAAGCTGCAAATACATTTTCTCTTCTTTTCGACGTGGTGATCTAGTCGGTAAGGTACTCGGTTGCTGACTTGCAGGTCGCGGGATTGAATTCTGACTGCAGCGGTTGCGTTTTCGATGGAGACAAAAATGCTGTAGGCGTTGTAGGCCCGTGGGCTCATATCTGGGAACACGTTCAAGAACCCTAAGTGATCGAAATTTCCGAAGCTCCCCGGTACGGCGTCTCTCAAAATAATATGGTAGTTTCGGTACGTTAAAGCCCACGTATCATTATCATCATAATCATCTCCTCTCGTCGCGAAGAAAGCGCTATATGCTAAAGGGACACCACAGGCAACTATTAAGTCGACGTTGATTGTTGAAATAGCAGTCCAGAAACCTCGTAGTGCCTTTTGGGCCAACGAAGGGCCTATTTTGAAAATAAAACCACGTTTTAGTGGTCTGCGTCGGGTTAGTGAACTTCAAACTACACGCGTCAAGAAGAGGACCAACCGGACCGATTCACGTCACGGTTGCCGTGCACAACGTTGCCCGGCTTTACTGCGCTAGTAGCAGCAGACCAAAAGCAGCGGGAGCCACAACAGCAACCACGATCGTTAATCAATTTCCCGCCATTAACTTCGAGACTTCAGACCATTTTTTTTTTGTTTTAACTGTGCCCCGCTAGACGGCATCACCTGTCTCGTGTAACCACGCGAAAATTCAATTTTTGAACCACTCGTGCCATTCCCCATAGTAAACTATATACGGCGCTTCTTTTTCCATGAATCAAACAGAAATGAACAAGCAGCATTTTATTGCGTCTCTTGATGTACGGAAGGTTCTTTATTTTGCGCACTTAGATCCATTACTAGTGATTGATTGTAGGTGGTCCTTCTGATGTCATCGGGATAATTTTGAAAATGTCCTACTGCGGCGCTTGTGTTCTTGTGCATTTACCTTAATATGTCCGTAAGTATGGTACTGTTGTTGATATTGTCGTTTATATGTTGTCATACATTGAGGTTTCTCTCTGGCGTTAATTGTTATTTGACTTTAGCGTCCCTTTAATGAAGGAGGGGTGTCCCGGGGAAACATAATGCGTCACGCACGTCTCGTGACCTTGAGAACTTTTTCTGTTTTTTTTTTTCCTTTTTACCTACGCAGCTCTTATTCAGCGCGATCGCGCGCACACGCGTGGACAGGTAGCGGCCTCCCACGGCGTTTTTCGTATTGACCCAGTGCGCTATGCTCAACTCAGCGAATAGCTGATACAATGGCGCTGACGAGTGATTTTGGAGCTTATAGCATGATTTCTCGGATGAATAAAAAGTAGTTTTAGTTGATTTTGAGATCTTATGATTCCCGGTCTGCGTGCAGCGCTGTATTGTTTGGCTCGCGTGTTCTTGCGAGCCTCGACTACCAATAATTTGGTAACGTCTTCTGCCCACGGCCAAAAAGTGTTTAAGGGCCCTTTTAACGTATGATTTCTTTCTCCACTGATTCGTTTTGGCTAGTCGAAATTTCGTGGCAAGCATATGCTTGTATGCGTCCGCTTTATTACACGGCCTGCTACCCCTTGCTACTGTAGTTATGAGACAATGTTTCGGCAACAGACAGTGAACTAAAAAAGGAATCCGGGTCGTAAATTTGGCTCATATTCACTGAACGTGTGCGAGCTCCGAATTCTTTTTTTTAACTTAACTGTATCGCGCTACCCCGATGTCAGTGCTCTACTCTATTTTTCACATACCCCATCGAGAGTAATTGTTTAAGTCGTAAACGTGCGGTGAAGAGTGGTCTGGTAGCTAGCGCAACGATACGTTCCTGAAATAGTGTCCGTTTTATTCGTCTTTGTCCCCTCCATCTTGGCATGGCACTGCTGAAGTTGTTAAAGATTCAGGCTCTTCTCCAGAAGTGTTACCACAGCGTCTTCAAGTTATCTTCCACGTGAGCTACCGGCATGCTCTCCATTATGTTTCTTTCTGGAGAACAATCTGTGTGAATGCCCGCCTTTAGAGACAGATTTCGCTCAACAGCTCAGGCTGGCAGGAACGGCAACAGCGGCCTCGCAGAGTCGCGCATGGCATTGGAGCGCTGTACTAAGTGCCCCATATTCTTGTCTCCATTTTATTAATAGGCTATTTTGCTCTGTCTTTACTTGATCTGAGCTTATAATTGCCACAGAGTTGATGAGCTTGCCAGCTGCGGGTTGGAGCCAATAAATTATCTTGTGGGTACATAAAAGACGATCGGGATGTCGTAACCATTAAGAAAAAGCTATTCTTCAGCTTTAAGGTAAAAGGAAGATGCTGAAAGTTAAAGGCTACGTCTTATAATGTTGTCTGTGGCTTAGAAGAAATTATATTTGAAATATTTGGCAAGTCACAAAGACAAATGTTTTGAAAAAGAGTGGGCTACTCGCTAAGGCCTTCCTTCCCAGTGAATGCGACCAGGCTAAGTCGGCGAAAAAAAAAAACGGGAGCCGTACAGGACTTGTACTTGTACACAGCGATAAGGTCCATAAAACGCCACACTGTAAGCAAAAACTATCCGAGTTTGGGGTTTTTCCGGCTCATGACCTCTGAAAACTCCCTCGCGTTTAAAATTACTACCTCGCGTAGGAGTAAAAGATGGTACATGACATAGTTTTACCACTACCTCTCAGGCACGTAGTAAAAGGATGTCAAAATCCAGTTTTACCACTTAGGGAGTTTTCTGTCACGTGATTTTTAACCTGCGTTTCAGAGTTTATTACCACGTGACTGCAAGGTGCAGCTGCTTCGGCGGCTTTTGCCCCATACCCCCCTTGTGACGCTCTCAGTGAATACTGAAGGTACGCGAAGCCCACAGATTTTTTTTTGTTTTTTTTTTTTGCACTTTTGCATCGCCGTGCCTCTGGACTGACTTCGAGTCAGCGCACTTTTACTGGAACTGGGGGCAGCATAAGCACAACAAGCGAGAACAGCATTCTTTGAAAGAAAAAAAAGAAAAAAGACGGAGGGGGGGCCTCTCAAACGAGAAAAAAAAAGAAAGAAAACCTGCTGTGGAAAGTTGTCCTGCATATTTTCGCAAATTGTTGCTTTTGCTCGGCGGTGGCTTTGGAGACAGACAGTGCGAGGAGCTCGGTATCTGTGTGTCTGGTTGGGCTGTTGGATCTCACGTGTTTCCTACAACATCGAGCAACCGTGCTCTTCCGAGCGCCTCTGAACCTGCACGTCGCGGATATCTCCAGTTCGCGGATATCTCCAGATCTGCCAGTGGTAACAAAATCAATCTGGTGTCGTCGTCCGTGCTTGCCTGCTGGGGAAGCAATAAGCAAAATGCTTCACTCTGTCGTCGGCACCGAGCCACGGCCACCAGCGACCAGTGGGAGTGTGTCGCCGGGGCAGGTGAAAGAAGCATCGCATATATTTTGTTCCACAGTAGGCGATGTCTGCACGAGTAAAGTGCTGCCCGAATTGCCCACCTCATGCACCAACTGTTCTCAAACATGTAGTGCGAAGCCGATAAGAGGCAGACGGAACCAACAAGCGGCGGCTGGTGAGCACGAAGAAAACCCGGACCTGCCCGGATGGTGGTCTTTCGTTGGAAGTATGCATACACCGCCCCGTCTCCGCAAGATAGCGGTCACGCGTTCATTTGTGTCTGAAATGACGACGAAATTCGCACAGGATATGTGTTCTGTGATTGCCAGCTGTGTTTCATCGGATAGCCGTGCTCCTCGAAAAGGCCTAGTACGCCGTCGGTAAGAAGCTTGTGTGCAGGCGTGCACCACTCCTCTACGCCCGTTGAGATGAATACGTGCTGCTACTGTGTTTGTGCACCGTCGCTCAATTAAAATCATTGAGCTACCATGGTTTGTGGGTAATTAGGTATATTTTATGGACTTGTGCATCAGCAGTGCTAACAGGCGTGGGGCAAAGAGCCCGGTGTGCCAAGCAATTATTGGATAATCAAAAAGGTGAGATCGTGTAGATTTATAATAAAAGGTCGGTGTGACATTTAGTGTTCTGCAGCCCACCTGAAGCTTACGCTTGCACCTTCAAGCGTTGTTGTTAATCGATTGAAAAAAAGAGCTCTCCTACCGGTACTACTTGGCCGGTCAAAAAGTCGTGCCTATATATATACCGGATTGTCGAAGTGTAGTTGAGCAACGCGTGCAGTCTGTTCTAGTGGTGTATTATTCTGCATTTGTTGTGTGTGCGTGTTTGTCTGTATGTGAATCTATGTGTCACCAATTCTGCCGTTCAATAAATTCAATCAGTTCTGCTATTCAATAAATTTGTCGTCTCTGGCCGAATGCACCCGTCAATTTTTATTTTTTTACCACCAGAAATCACTTCCAGTAATCACCTCAAAAACCTTGTGAAGGTAGTAAAAATTTACTCTCTCTATACTCGCTGAAAACCTCACTGGGGTAAATATTTACTACTCTCCCTACGTTCAAAAACTCAGTTAGCACGAGAGTAAATTTTTACCTCGGTAGTAGGTGGTAAAAAAAACCCAGGAAAGGTAGTGCGCTAGAGGACAAATAGTTTACCCAGTTTTTGAGGTTATTTCAGGTCATTTTTGTTTAGTGTGCAAAACATGAGCTTCGTACCTATGGTCGCAAGCATAAGACAATAAGTGTAAGGCTGATAATCACGATGAATATGTTAATGCTGACTTTTGAGTTGCGCGAACTGAAGACAGAGACGCATTGCGTGTCAAAAGCGGCTGAGTTGTTTTCTCTGTTTCTTCTCAATTGAACAGAAACTCATCAAGTTAACTGAACACTAATGCTGTAAATGATTTAGTAAATCTTGTTTGAATATAAAAACGCCGCACTTGTTTATGCATCATTTGCTGATGTAGCCTTTGTCTGATGTAGTCTTGTCGATAGAGAGTTGTCATTTCGTAACATTTCGCTCAATAAAAAAAATCATTGCCTTATCACTCCGTAGAAACGATTAACCAGCGAAAGACGAAATGAGTGGCCCCAGTGTTCAGCAGTACACTCAACCGACGTGGCACTGACGCATTTCACAACTACTGGTTACATGGTCGTGCTTCTCAATGAAATTACACACACCTTTCGCTCGAGTTTACCGCTGTGTGGATTGCACATGCTACACAATGTGTCTCGTGATCATGGTCATGGAGGAATATAATGAGCGGTTAAATGCGTTTTGAAATGCTTAATTACAGTGGTTGTTCTCGAACTACAGGTGGTCACAGTCGTCGCAGCCGAAGCCCATGTGCCACTGGAGAAACTCCCACCGAAAGCGGTGTTCGCCCTGCAGAACGCACTCTCGCAATTGTCACGCTGACTTTGCAACGCCACGCTGTTTCAAGCATTTGACATCACGAGCCAACTCGGCGGGAGGTTTCAGGAGAAACTGTTGCGCGCGGGCTTGGCACCGTGGCTCACAAAGCAGGGAATGGAGCGCTTGCTTGGGAACGGCGTAACTGATAGCACAGCCACGGCGGCCGTCACACTGCCACTGGAGACCGCTCATATGACACCGCTTCCGAGCGTATTTTCATTTCCCTGGCCGTATACGCTTTTCGATGTAAAAATTACAACACTGACACCTTCCCTACACACGCTCCGCATAACATCCGGAGAGAAATAGAGAAAATCGCGCTAAAGGGGACCATGAAGCGATGCGAAGCAGTGCGGGAGGTGCACACCGTGTTTGCATTGGTTGGATAGGTGTTGCCGTTAATGTTTCCGGTTATGTTGCGTGTTTAGTGTTATCGTTTGTGTTGTGTTTATTTGCTTATCTTGTTAACGCAGACTCCCAGTCAAAGCAATGCAAACGCAGTGCGCACCTATACGTGCTGCTTCGCATCGCCTCATAGTCTCCTTTAGCGGTGCATGGTGTAATTTTATTGGAGTTGGCACCATCCAAACCTGGGCGTTGAAGTTGGCTGGCGAGGCATCCTGTACAGGCGTTGGCGCGTCGTCCATCCGCATTCGAAGCGTTGGCTCTACGCAGACGATTGGCCTCGACGTCCCCGTTGCGTACAGCGGAGTTCCTTTGCCTACTCCTCCGTTGCGTTTGAGCATGTGAAGCCCGCGTTTCATACGTAGCAGTTTCCCGCCAACGCTGCCGTGTGGTGTGTCGAGCAAAGGCACCACTCACACCACCCTCCACCTCCTCCTCCTCTCGGCGCTCACGCGAGAAGATGGTCGCTCTCGCGCGAGAGAGGAGAGGGGAGAGTTGGGGTGGTCACGCCGCACGCACCCCAGATTGAACTCGGCCATTGTCGGAAAAATAGGCTGCCTCGCATCTAAAATGCAATTGTCAATTGTTCACTGGCTTGCGCAAAAAAAAATTATTCTTCCTCTTGTTTTTTTGAGCACCTTGATGACAGTATTAACGTCACCACAACCACATACGGCATAGCCATGTGAGCAATCACTCACGCCAATGAGATGTCTTCTTCTAGTTGTAATTTGATCAAAATCACCAAACGTAGAGTGAGTGAGTGAGTGAAACAACTTTATTAGGTCTACAATAGACGCGAGTTCACTCAGCGTCACCTGGCTACTCACAACGTAGTAGAATATGTTTGAGAGGCAATTAATTTTGCGTCTGATTATGTCTTTGCTTATCATTGAATTAAATAACTACAACATAGCAGTCAACACGCCTGGTTGAATGAATCTGATTGTGTGATCATAACAGTGGACCGTTCATAGACTTTAGCACACACTTGTAATGCCTGGCATGGAATAGTGAAGATATTAAGTAGGGCACACACATGCAATATGGACACAAATTCTTGATTCCTTATAACTTTCCAGCTAACCAGCTGTCTTCTAACAAGGGCTTTAACGCTTGTAGAGCATATGTCTGCAAGGGTCTTCGTCTTGGCGTACCCTGAAGTTTTACAATAATGTGTTTGTACTTCATCTTTGTATTGAGATTTTTGTTCCTGTTTCTTTGTTCACCTTTCACTTTGCTGCAGTTTCTCAATTCGTAATAAATTAAGAAATTATTTCTTCCACGTCCCGTATTTCACATGCATGTAATTGAAAACTAAATGATGGGATTCAGGTATAACATTTTCACGGACATTTTAAAAAAGTGAATCAATATGATACGCGAGGGTTCAGCAAGCTAAACTGCTACTTTTGAGGACCACGTAGAAGGCATGACTAATTTAAAATTCAGTGCGAATAGCGCAGACCATCGTGTTCAGAAATCTTCTTAAGCAACATTTAGTTGTCAAATAAAAGACGCTGCAGTGGTCTAAACTCCTTCTAAATGGTAGCAGTACAGTATCAAAATGACTGTTTTAGCTATTGCCGATTAAGCCAACATAAAACAAGTCTGCACGAGAGACAAGAAAAACGTGAAATAGAATTGAAGAGAGAGAGAGAGAGAGGAAGGATGATAGAAAGCAAAGAGGTTAACCATGGTTGAGCCAGCTAGGCTACCCTGCACTGGGGAAGAAGGATGATAGAAAGCAAAGAGGTTAACCATGGTTGAGCCAGCTAGGCTACCCTGCACTGGGGAAGAGGGTAAGAGGGTGAATTTGAAAAGGAAAGAGAGATAAGTTCCTGTTGCTGTCGACGTAGCGGCAGTTATGCCCAAAAAATAACACGCAGAGATATAAGGAAGATTTGAATCGACACATCGACAGTTGCAGGTACTCATTGTAGACATGAAACCAACACATCGCAATTAGGTGTCCCGTTTTCCTGCCGTCAGTTTCTGTGCCTAAATATACCGTGTTTTTCGCTATGCAGGTCATTAAAAGACGTTTCCTCGCTGTTCTTGCGTCATTTAGGTGATAATACTGCATTTTTTATTTTTTTAAATAGATTAACAGAGATAGTATAAAAAAGATAATATATTATTAAGACACGTAAAATGAAACAGCAACATTGGGCCTTTTAATATAGGTTTGAAT
This sequence comes from Rhipicephalus microplus, assembly GCF_013339725.1. Classification (NCBI taxonomy): domain Eukaryota; kingdom Metazoa; phylum Arthropoda; class Arachnida; order Ixodida; family Ixodidae; genus Rhipicephalus; species Rhipicephalus microplus. Next base: position 68,940,492 of record NC_051170.1, read on the forward strand.
GAGTGCCTGAATATGCACGCTATCATGTGCAGTATCGAATATGATGCGTCTTCGTTCAAGGCGTTAATCACAAACAACTACAGATCATCCAATTATGAGCATTATCTCCGCACAATAAAGGTGAATGTTCAATGACAGACACGCAGTCGCACAGAATATATACCGCCAAAAATGCTGATATTTTGCTTATAACCCTGAAAAAGGAAGGGGGGGTGCGGATGTGAGCGCATTGATACAATATTCTCTGTATAACCCATTTTTTGTATCTTATCAGGAAGAACTATCATTACTGAACATCAACGTAGTCATACATAATAAGGTCAGGGAACGTGAAGGCCTCGTTATTCATTCTGAAATATTGGTTTATGAGAACACACGCAGCTAACTTAATCGAACATCCTCAGTCATCGGTTATTTTCACACCTAACTGGCTTTGACATTGTCGCACACACGCGATCTGTCGTGGTGTTCACGGATGCATTGCCTCACAGACAATTGAGTTAATTATCCGTGATAACAACGCCCAGCCTGACATCAATTCTTAAATATGTATTGATGAGGCTTTGTAGTAAACTTCCGAGCTATACCAGTTGTTTCTGTGCAAAACAGATCAGCCATAAGCGGTGTAAACGGGAAATATTTTATTGCGTGTCTAGCGGCCACGGCTGTGACCGCTCCATCACAAATATCTATTGTTGGGGCGGTCTGCTCTGCATTCTTATGTAATTGCTGAACACTATCGCGAGACTGTTCACACCAGGGGATAATCGAGAAATTGTGGTGTTCGGGATAGCACACCTTATAACCAAACTGTCGTTTGTGCGCATGCGCCCACTAATCACTAAATGATGATGCTAAATGCACTGCCCACCCATTTAATGACGTAACCACCAGCCCGTAAACGCGAAACCAAAGAAAAACAACACACAATAAAGTTAGTAATTTGGGTGAGTTGGTTATGAATACTGTGCTTTCCTTGTTTCTTTATTCGTTCGCACTTTCTTATAGTTTTCTTCTGCACATAGAACCATGCGTTTTATGAAGCACGCACATAAATCTAAGTTACAATTTCAGTCGAAGCTCTATACTTGCAAGAACGCCCGTGATCTTCCCGTCTGCGAATTCTACCAAAAAAACTGTTTTTTTTTTCAGCTTTTGTTCTTTGTTTATTCGCTCTATGCTCGCGCCTTTGTAACAGCACACAGCTGTCTCTCGTTCCCACAGGTCACTATACGGACCATATTGTATACGTCACTGGACAACCACTTCAAAAGGCGCGGAACAAAGCGCTGTTTGTGGGCAACCATGTGTTTAGTGGTGTGAAACTGAAAATAACGTCTCGATCCCTATCGATCCCCTGCTTACTTTCTCTTGTTTACGGGAAAACACGTGCAACCTTCATCTTTTGTCAGCTGGTCCCACCCGTATTCGAACGAGTGAAGCTTTTTATAGTTGTAGTTATTGCCGCTACCCCTCGCTTTACCCAGGTAAACTTGCTTTGCATTCTTGCAATTGCTGGCAAGACGTGTCAACATCTAGGGCGCACATACAAATGTCGAACAGTACGCAAGTTTCATATACCCAGATGTTTACGAATGAGTATTACCAACCCAAGAAGTCGGAAGCTGATATATATCGCTTGTGCTTGTGGAGATGGCAGGCCTGGATTGATGTACATATACGTAAATCGAGTTCAGTGGAGGGCGCTTAAGAACAATTGACCTTAGGCTGATTCGATGCATGTATACAAGGAGTATATACGTAATGTTTATGAAATAAATAGCCAGCACTGCAACCAGACTTTACGTTTTACGAACACTGCCCTTGCGAGGGTGTTTTTCCAAAACACTTTCAAAGCCCGTCATTAGTCTGTGGTGGAATACTTGATTACCGCGCACAATGCTTGGGTTCAATTTTCGCAGTGACTCTGATATTTACCCTCTGCATTATTCGAGCAAATGTGGCCGACATAACTTTTTTTTAGTGCTCTGACACTTAAATGACCAATGTGTATTCTCACCGTTCCCGGGTAGATATACACTGTGAATCGCCTGTGGCACATACCTGCACATCGCGGCCAGCAGTTTACGGATATGTGCCACACGCGTCTGCAAAAGATAGTGGGACGACGTACGCGATTATATTTTCTGAGTTATTTATGCCATAAACAGCCGCACGCATTCGTCAAGCCCTCTCACCCTCGCATATCAACTTTTGTCTAGCACCAACGTTAGTCATAGCATGAGTTACCCTTTAAACGCCTGTGCAGTCGACACTACTGGAAAGCCCATGCAAGGCTGCCCGCAGCGGCTACACTTACAAATACATGTATATCCCCCTCGTAACGCTTCGCTCAAGTAAAAAAAACACACAACAACACACAGCGGGGGCCTGGCTTGGTCTGAGTGTCCCAACGTGGGAGCAGCCCGCTGCGCGTTCATTCGTGCACCTAAGGGCTTCAAATAAAGTTTCGCCTTCATCCATCGACAACTACTCGCTGACTGCTGTGCAGGATGCTAATTTCCACAAAGCATGAGCAGTGCCTAATTTGTCTTCTTTATTATTTTTTCCAGTAAAAAGAATCTAGACCATTACAAATTCACTCGATAAATATTTCTTCTTTGCTTCGTAATAACGAAATCGTCCCTGCTTTTAGCTTCCACCATTGCGTGGTCGTTGCTACTTTAGTCTTTTTTTCTGAAGGGCTTTATTAATTTATCTTTTCATTTTCTTCCTATTGTCATTATACTTGCCTGTGTGCGCGAACTTTCCAGGGCGTAAAAGGGTTGACTGGCATTTGATTATGATTGGTTTAAGCAAGGAGCAGCCTGAAACATGTTACGTGCTATGCATTGCCATATAGCTGCGGTGTTAACAAGGCATGTCACTGCCACAACTGTTCCCTGTATATAGCCCTACGTGCCTCTGAACCAGAATCAAATGCACGCATACGTGTGTAGGGCACCCACATCTTTCAGAAGACGCATACTACGGTCATGATGCGGTGTCCTTAGTTTTTATGAGGCTCTCTATAGTAAAGCACATAGTATTCTAAATCATTGAGCATTTCTTCTGAACACAAGTCACAACGATTTTTGTTTAGCTCTCGCGCTTCTTTGACTGGCGTATATGTTCTTCTCTTGCAAGCATTCGTACAAATGCGAGACTGCCTGAACACATCCCACCTTTCATTTCGTCAGCGCATCGCGAATCACACCAACACAGAAAAAGCTACATTCTGATGTGCCTTCGCCGACAGGCCCGATCTGCGTACGTGACTTGACATACTTTTTCTTGAGAACACGCTCGAACACGCACAAGCAAGATTCATCGAAGCCTGTCAGTCCTTCATTGGTACTTTTTCGCCGTGCTAGATCGTACGTCCCCCTCATTCCCTCTTTATTCTTCCCAAAGATGATGACAGCGCCTCATATCTCTTTTGGACGTATAGAATGGCGCTGGGCTGTGCAAAGAAGCCAGAAGGCGTATCAGTCTTCATTGGTAACACAAAAAAATGGAGTGATGGTACTCGCCACAAATGTGAGGAAGGAGCTCTCTGATATACAACGTCATTAGCATGCCCAATATGAGACAGGCATCTCGCATGGAGTGAGTCCACATTTTTTCATTTCCATGAGTATGACTCGAGCTGAAAAGACACAAATGATGGACAAACTTTTCGAGCAAGAATATTCGCTGTGATGACTATGTTAACATTTCACATAGCTGCGTGGCAAACTCATTACTGAATTCTGTCGTTTTTCCTGGCGTAACTGCTGAAAAGCAAGCCGTTATATGTTGACAAAGGCAACTCCTGCAATATTCATATCACCAGGAATATATGCGGGGGCAGAGATGGCGTGAAATCAGATGAACAGTACCTTTTTAGGAATTTGTTGCAATTGAGCTGGAATACTTGTAGAACATATTCACAGGTCAGCACCATAAAAAAGGTATTCCGTGGAAGGACATGAAAACATATGTAAATATTTAAACTATAGCAAGAGAAATGCATCTAGGAGCTTGTTTGTGTTACCAGTTATTATGTAATTCCAACAAATGCATATGAGTCTTCATTTCTTAAACTTTATTTGGATTGTGGTAATTAAGAAATGAGTGGATATATTAAACATGAACGAAAAAACAGCCACTGGGGTAGACCAAGCTCACAATCTTTGCATTATACAGTGAGACTTCGAAACCGCCAATCAAAAAAATAACCAAGAAGGGTTTACACAATATAATATTACAAGCATATGCATTCGATACAAAATAACCCCGTTATGGGTAATGTCAGCCAGCTCCTGCCCGATATTGGGTAGTGCTGGTCACTGCCACATTCAATACGCTAGCCTTTCAGTGCAGGCTCGTCGATGTCTATTACTGATAAATTTTTCCCGCACACTGTCCAACTGCACTCAGAAAACTAGTCACGGTTAGTTTTCCAGCTGGTATGCAGACTTGTCGGTTAAGGCTAAAGTATTGGTGTGCACGTGAGCATTGCACGTGTGCCACAACGCCCGCATTATTTGTGGATAGCTAGGCATGGTATTGATATCACGTCGTTCAACACAAACTCGTTCTTATTATCGAGAAGAATGAAAAGAAAAACTGTAATTTCTTTACACAGCTCCTTGATCGTCGCTTAGCAGCCCTTTCAAGCTAAAAACAAAGACAACAAAAGCGTCGTGACAGAACTGCTCAACAAAGAGTGAGCGAAAGAAAGCAATGAGTGGTCACAAAGCCGAGCGCGCTTTGACGGTGGGCGGGCGCTGGAGGCGCCATCACCAGTTCTTGTTCGAAACAAAACAAGATGCGACGTAAACAAGAAACGAAGTGCCAGTGCGTTCCCTGACATTATACAGAGCCCCATGGCAAAACAATATGTATGGAGACCGACAGGGAACTTTTCCATCTATGCTTCTGACCACATCTGCCCTCTCCTTCATTAATTTCTCTTTCTCATTCTTTATATATCGAAGTTGCGCTCTTTCCGAGTACTAGTGTGAGCCATTGTTTTGCTCAATTAGGTCAGCGCACTTCTTCCAATTACTCACTCTAGTGTCCAAACAGAAAGAAGACAATAGACACATAAGCGACTCGCCAGACAGCAGTAGACGTCAAAGAAAGATCGCGCGTGCTCTCCAGGAAGCGGCGCGTTTGTGTTTCACTGCAGTTACGGCATTACGGGCCGTCAAGAGCGTTCTCGCGTCGCCACCATTAAAGGTGTGTGGACGTATTATATCGTCAGCTGAAGAACTCTGCCCCTATGCGTTCATTCAGCTGTCGATGAAGGCGCGTTGGCTCGTGTATAGCTAATTGTATGTATTTCAGAACGTAAGCACCCCCCTTCTGCCTGTGCGAGTTTGTACGTGTGGAACTTAATACGTATTTCTGCTTACCCTCACCCCTTTCCTTCTAGATAAAGCAAGAACAACTAATTTCTGGGGAATTACCAGAACTATTTGTCCGAGGACTGCGCTAGTCAGTTAAAAATGCTGGCATGATGCTAGGGCATGCAGGCATCGCTAGGTGAGACTTTGGTTAGCAGCTACAGAATTTCGTCGAGTTCGAAAGGATTATGGTGAACCAGTGCTACAGCTACAAAAAGTCAAGAAAAAGAAATGCAGATAGACTAATTTCATCCTAGTAATGCTTACCTTCGTGTATTCTTCCTTGTTCGTTGTGCAACTGCTGTGTTAATTTAAAAACTTTTAATTGGGAAAGCGCTGCCATACGTGCGTATCTGTTGACGTCCCTGCGTGTTCCACGTCATCAATTATGTACTTTTAACGGGACGGCTCAGAGCTCTCCCATAGTTGAGTACGAAGTACTCGAAATCGTTGAACATTTTTTCTAAACACATTTTGTTGCTGTGCCGTTGAGGAACCTAATAATGCAGCTTCTGCTTGCCTAATGCTATTTTCAGATTTCCTTGCGCTCTGTGTTTCAGATGAAGAGCCAAATATAATAGGAAAAAGGGAAATCTTAAACCGCCTGTTTTCCTGAGGCGATTGCATGCATTCTGCACCACTGGGGTGCAGGAGGAAATGAGCAGTTCACTTATTCGAAATTACCACACACAGTCTTTGTACCAGTAATACTCTGCAAGAAGTGTAGTAGCTGTGTCCCACCACGTTTTTCAAGGAAACTAAAAGGGCCAGCACGCAATAAACACTTGTTACAAACCGTTTTTAGCGTTCAGCGCTGTTTGAGGCAATACCAGAAAATCGGAGCAACACATGGCAGTCATGTGAGACCACACACGTTCACAATACTTACTACCGCGAGATCTGCATTTTTGGGGCAAATCGAATATTTCAAATTACTGACAGACGCGAACCAATGCTGCGCTAGAAAAGACATGTTGCGTTTTTTGAAACGGTTCTGAGAGCCCACCGAGCCAAAGATGCTAATTTCAAGGAGTTGTTGAGAATGGTGAGTTTTCAGGTTACGACTGAAACTTTAGCAATTAGCTTACTCGCTCTAAAACAACACCAAGAATACCATTATTTATTCTTTCTTCATTTTTTTTAGAAAATATGAAGAAAGTGGTGCGGGCTACTTAGCACAGCTGATAAGCATTGGAAGTGACCTACAGTGAGAATGGTTATTTCAGGCACAGAAGGGGTTCTTGTCTACCGCAAGAGGACAAAAGTTACTTTTGTTTAACTACATTTTCATGCTTCGAACTGTTTGCGGCTTGGAAGTGGCAGCTTCAGCCGAGTGAACTTTTATTGCTTACTGAAGTTAGCTTATGTTTTGGTTTATTTGTATCGTTCTTTTTTAGTTCTTTGGTGGTTGTCTTTCTGTTTTTGCTTTGTCATTTCACCAACTTTATGCAAAAGCATTGCGAGAATACCGGGTAAAATTTTATAGCATAATGTCTCTTGTTCCTGCGTTCGCTAATACTGTTCGTCTTTTCTTCTATTCGTGATTTACAAGCAACAACTATTTTTATTGGCACCAGCCTCTGGTTTTTTTTGTTTTTTTTCTTCGAACGAACAATATGTTCTCAAGTACTTCACGAGAAGACAGCAGCCTGCAGAATTCTAAAGCGCAAATTTAAGCAGATCATCAATGCCCCCTTTTTTTTCCTCGACGAACGCAGCTCAGAAATGAATGTTTCATGCAATAAAAGTATCTAATATTTTGTAAACAAAATTGGAATAAGTTTTCGAAAATTTTCGGCTGCTACACCATTCTTTGGTCCGAGCATTTCTGAATACAGAGCACGTTTTCATGCGTTAGGTGAAAAAAGAAGGATATGTTCAAAATGTTGAATGCTAAGAAATTGCGGGGGAAAGTTATAAGGGTACCAGCGTAGCTTTTAGGATGATTGCCAAAGATCCAGTACTCAGCGCCTATTCATTGACGGTTGTCGCTGCATTTCAAGTCCGAGTAAGTCGTACAAATGGCATTTGTACGTCCAGTGCTGTTCTTGGAAAAGCGTATGGAGAAAGCATTTCAGCTTCCGAGCATTTTTCGTGTTTGTTATTGTTGGTAATCGAGCGCGAAACGGCCGCTCTTTCCGCAGATTTCAATGATAGTTTGAGGAAGCACACAGTGGGTCACACCTAAATGAGCTACTTAGACTCGTATGCCGAAAAAGACTCAGAGCACAGATTTAGCGGCAGAAGAAATAAAACGTATTCGTGTTTCTTTCGCTGACAACAGAACACCTCAGAGATGGGATGTGGTAACTAAGTCCAAGGACAGTTTTAAATGCGAAGTATTTCTTAGCGAACTTCAGAGAGTTTGAGCATTATCTATCTATCTATCTATCTATCTATCTATCTATCTATCTATCTATCTATCTATCTATCTATCTATCTATCTATCTATCTATCTATCTATCTATCTATCTATCTATCTATCTATCTATCTATCTATCTATCTATCTATCTATCTATCTATCTATCTATCTATCTATCTGCCTGTCTGTCTGCCTGCCTGCCTGCCTGCGAAAACATTCGTGATCAGTCTAATGACCGATCATCGACATCATCACTAGAAACAGCGATCTCTTAGCTTATAAGTACCCTATGTCTATGCTGAAGGCTAGAATGAAGCTTTTTTGTCTCATATGCGTTTCGACTATAGCAGTAGTTCTATATTGTGATCACAACGCAAGACAAGACTAGGTTCTCAACAGCTTCTCTCCTACAATACAAAAAACGGATAAAAAGAGCAATTAAGCCAACAATAAAAAGAAACTAGGAAGGCAACTCAGCTGCGCTTTTCCTACTGGCTTGGCCCCCTATAGGGCAAAACTGACAATTTCAAGACGATAGTCTTTCTTGGGGACCTTCGACGCAAACAGTTTGCTCTCTCTATCTGCGAATTTGTCTGTTTGTGCGCCCTTAACGGTACCCTAAAAGGCACCAGACGATACCCCAAACGGCCAACCCCATCTACAGCGCCCAGCAATATTGCTCAAGATTCAGCGTTCATACTTAAGCGATTGTCAATTAAAAAGCAATTATTGCGCATATCTGAGGCACCATAACAACACGTCAATATTCTGTATATGTATCTTTTTACTAGAAAAAGCATACATAAGTAATTCTAAGGACAGTAACGTTTATCACGCTGCGCTGACCATGCAACGCTTACACGAAAAGGCAAGTGTTTCCAACGCTTTGCTAAGATGACATAGCGATGGCATCTACCCATTTCCTTGCGTTCTACACCTCATCACCTCCGAGACGGGCGCGCACGCCGCGTGCTTCGTTTTCCAATATGGCTGCGAGATAGCACTCATGTCTCACGTGTGACGTTACTTGATGCGCTCATTTGCCTCCGCTGCACGCTCAAGGTACTATAAGGCAGCGCCTCCAAAATACCATTCATCAATTTTCTTGCGCAGAATATCAAATAAACGTTTCGTTCAGTTTTTCCAGACGCGAAACTATCTTCTTTCGACGACATTTGCAGTGTAACATGCAGATACGACACCAATTTTTTCACAAATAATAACAAGGTCTAAGTTACTGCTTTTGGTATACTTATAAAAATAGTCCTATAAAAAGGTAACATACAGTCAAATAAAACAAGCTCTTCAGTTCGAAAATAAACCTCTTTTATGAAGAACACAATCAGTGAACAGTTGAATCAAGGTACCCTATAACGTTTCCCTGAATCACTAAAACAATCCGCTAGTACGTCGCTCTTCGATTAAGCATCCATTAGTTAAGGTGCCCGCCAGTGAATGTATAGTTCGGGATCACGTTGAAGCGGTTTGATTTTTTATAACACAGAATAGCGATAGCGCATGCGAAATGTGACTCTGAACTAAGGTAACGCTAATTACTAAATACGACGGGACCGCATAGCGCGGCAGTATATTGCCTGTGTTTACAGCACGTAAAGCATAAGCGACAGCATGAAAGACAGTTAAAATAAACATAAATGTGAAGGTGAAAATTTGTGAACCACTCGCATCATGGTAGTTTAGCGATTGAGTTGTTGGCCTCCTAATCTTGAGGGCGTAGTTTGATACCCGAATATGTGGTCGTATTTCAATTATGGAGAAATGCAGAAAATGTCCATGTGTTTAGGTTAAGTGTGCGTTGGAAGGCCCTGATAAATCTTCAGTCATCCATGACGGAGTGCCTCAATAATTATATTGTTGTTTTCGCAAGTAAAACTACATAATTTATTTACGTGGTAATCCTCTTACAATGTGGCATGCACATACCATGCGAAGAACTAACAACTGAGTAGATACCTTCGACTTGTCTACTGCAATTTCATTTTGTTCATTAGTTTTTTTTCACAGCAACTATAGACAGAGGGGCAAATTACAGCCTCTTTTATTCAGAGAGTTGGAGAAAGGGCTCTCCGAGCGATTTAATGGATGTCTTATCTGAAACGAGCTCACTGCAGCAATAACAAAGGGAAAATTAGTGGGTGTGGTTAGGAAATATGGTAACAACTGCTGTTTTTTGTTATTTTTGAACCAATAACCAGAGGAAAGCATGTGTAGTTTTCTGTCATGAAGAAAGTGGGGGAAAATTCCGGGAAAGATATACACAAAACCATTTCCAAGGACGCGATTTTTTCTTCGATGCAGAAAAAAAAGACCACGCATCCGAAACAGAATTCAGCCTCCAGAAATGGGCCTCTAAAATTTTTCGATAATTTGCGGAGGGAGCCCCGAGAACTCTACGTTTTGCTAGCGGGCACCCTAAACAACAGAAGTCACATAAGAAATATTTCCGCGTGAAGCCATGGAGAGTGACGACTGTCAATTAGACGTCAACTCACGCCAAGCATTAACTTGGCTGCCATGATGATCACTACTGAGAATAGAATAGAATGTGAAAGTGAGATAATGGAATAAAATATCACCATAGGCGGATGACGGACTGTGGCTCTTTCTAGCGAAACACGCAAAACGTGGAGGGAAAAAAAACAGGAAAAAGAGCAGGGAGGATGGGGCTGTTTGCGAGGAACAGAGGACAGACCAAATGGAAGCAACATATTCCTCTTCCGATGAACAAAGTTGAGGGGTGCGAATTCCAGCAGGCGAGCGATATATACCATCACCCGAGAAAGCTTAGTTGAGATGGCAGTTTAAAAGAGCGCAGAGAATATTAGCAGTACAAAAAAAAAAACGAAAAGAGTGACGATGCAACAAGAGCTGGTTGGAATAAGAGAGAAATCCGGGCAGATTGGCCAACACTATGGTTCTCGTTGTTTTGTCAGCCGCGTGATAATATACCACGCATTCCACAGCTCGGCAACTCTAAACCGAGTTAGCACCGTCACCATCGAATGACCTTCACTTTGTTTACAACAGAAGTGTGTTATCCTTTTCTGAAAGACAAAAGGAAAACACTGTGATACAACAACGAATGTTCACTTTTTTTTATTTTCTCCTTGGTTCTGCCCTACCATTTGATTCGCTTAGCTCGCCACCACCTTTGGTCCTTTCTCGCCATTGCGCTTCGTCTCTCTTCTGCTTCACAGCGAAGTTTGGGCGCCGGTGAGCGTTCCCGAAGTACAGAACAAAAATTACTACGGCATCTGACCTGCACCCTCACTTTGTTAGACGGACACACCAAAAAGAGATGCTGGCGAATAAAAAAAGCTTCGACACACAATAAAACGCTATGCAGTAGTTAGCCAAAGCTAAGGTCGCGTGCTGTGTTGCGCATCTTCTTGTACGATTGAACAAAACTTGGAACCCACGAATCATGGTAGCGTGCAACAACAATGAAATTTCTTCCACTCTCTTTCTGTTTTTTTGTTCTAGTTTCTTGTAATAATGTGTCGGGTCTCACGTGCCAAAGAAGCCAAATTATGATTAAGAAAGATGCCGCACTGAAGGGCTCCGGATGTTTTGACCATCTGATGTTTCTTAAGGTGTACTGACATCGCACATTACACATGCCTTAACGTTTCCACCTCCATTTAAATGGAACCACCGAGTCCAAGATTGAACCTCTGACCTGCGGGTCAGCATCCTTAACCACTGATCCGCCGTGGCGGACATTTCTATCTGCTAATTTTATTCAGCTTGTTTTCTACTTTAGTTACATTTTGAGCTCGTTTCATTTGATCCCTTCCTCGGCGTGTCAGTTAACGGGGCAACGTTACAGAGCTCGCTTCACGGAAATTCCGGCATCGACTTCACCATCGGTGTTGTTGGTTGAGAGCGCAAAATCATCTTGTCCGTGACCTAAAACCAGAGAAAAATTGCAAATAAAAAAAAGATGAAAAACTTCGTATCCAAGTGAGTATCAAACCTAAGCCGTCCATAGGAAGCAGGTGTCTACCAGAAAGCCACAATAATTTTTTCAAACTGCTCCGAAAAAAAAAAGCGCTATATCAATATCATGTAGTGCAAGGGGTTCACACATTCCGTGGCAGGAGCGTAGAATGGCGCCAGGTGTGAAAACTTGGGGAGCCCTCAGACACGTTTTAACATCAGCAGAAGCAGAACCATCCACAGAGTGAACAGTTGTGTAGGTTCGCGTGTTTCCCTATGGAGGCATAGGAGGCCATTCACTGATTCTCAAAAAAAATAACTATTGCGTAATGGACAATTAACAACTGTGCTTGCAGTAGGTGTTTAATGATATCTTAAAACAGCCAGTACTCCACGCAAAGTTGTTTTTTTCCCTCGCAGCATGGTTGAGACATGCACCGAGAACCGAAGCAAGCTAGCATTTCAAAAGGCAATACGCACAGTGCCCGATTATTCTATCGCGTTCTGTTCACGAAGGCAAAATGAAAGCTTTCTCCAATTTTGTAATCGACGCTGGTGCCCGATTTGGTGTTGCTGGCTTCTTGTCATGTTCAGCATACCCTGGATGTAAACAAGAATTCCCCACCACGCGGGTGTTGTTCTGTCTTTGTAGAGCGGTGCATTTGGATCGGGAACGAATACGGCTGTGCTGTAAACAAAGCACTCGCGCAGTAAACAAATGAGAGCGCGGAGTGATCGTACTCGAAAATGTTTTCGAACCAGTGCGCGGAAACAATTTTAAAGATGATAGTCCTTCTTGGGGAGCTTCGACGCAAAAATTTTTGTCTGTCTGTACATTTGTCTGTTTGTCCGTCCTTAACGGTACCTCACACGGCCGGCACAGACAATACCCCGAACGGCTTACCCCATCCACAGCGCCCACCAATAATGCTCATGGTTCAGCGTTAATAATTGTGCGATTGTCGATGAAAAGCACTTATTGCGCATATCCGAGGCACTATAACAACACGTCAATGTTCTGTATGTGTGCCTTTATACTAGAAAAGGCATAAAAAAGTAATTCTGAGGGCCGCATCCTATATCACGCTGCGCTGACCATCCAATGCTTGCACGAAAAGACAAGTGTTTCGAACGCTTTGCTAAGACGACATGGTGGCGGCACTTACCCGTCACCTTGCGTGCTACACCTTATCAACCTCCAATACGGGCGCGCATGTCGCCCGCTTCGTTTTCGAAGATAACTGCCAGATAGCACTCGTCTCAAGTTTGATGTGACTTGATGCGCTTGTGTGCCTCCGCTGCACGCTCGAGGCACTCTAACGCAGCGCCTCCAGAATACCATACACCGATTGTCTTGCACAAAACATCAAATAAACGTTTTGTTCACTCTCTCCAGATGCAATACTATAGTCTTTCGACGGCATTTGCAGTGTAACATGCAGATACGAGGCCAATTTTTTTATACGAACCTTTGCCAGAAGGTAATGTTTTTCACGTTGGAAACAAAACAATTTCCGAAGGCATCACGCACTATTTCTCTTTATAGAGCATGCCTCTTCTTCCTACGGAATGCCATAAATTTAATGAATAAGAGAAAGGAGAAACGTACACAAACCAGATCATGGTTATTCGGAGTGCGTTTAACTATTAGAAAGAAAAACTATAAGTGTACAGTATTCGTTCCCGTAAGATGGCTGCAAAGGAAAATTCATTTCCTTCACAGTGCATGTATTTTCACTTTTTCCGTTATTTTCGTTTAGCTGTTTCATAATATAGGTCATTAAATAATGTTATTAATATTCAAAAATGGAATTCATTCGTTCATATTGACTTCATCAGTTCTAATATAGACATATTAAAATCATTCTGGACTTGTTACCTTGAAGTGCGTTGGTACCAATAATATTAGGATTATCATCATTATCCCCAATGTACGTCATATCTTCTAGGGCTCTGCGGGAGCGTCTGTCGTTATAAAACCAAAAGTGCATTGGACGTATTTCTAATATATAGGAAGGATTGGCCCATGCGTACTGCATTAGACTGATCTTCAAGAATAAAGGGTGCTCTTATATTTAAAACACAAGGGGGAAAGCTTAGAACAGAATATGGGTTGCTTCTTGCACGGAATTAAGCTTTCGTGTTCGGAAGCGATCCTATAGAAGCAACAAATACGGACACAGCACACGTGCGTCCGTCCAGCTGACTGCACTTTAGAGCAACAGCTAACGCAGCTAGGTGACAGTGCTTTCCTGATTTGAAAAAAAGAAGAGGAAGGTGCTGTCTGATCTACAACAATCAAAGTCACGACCATGTATCCCCTAGGGAAAATGTAGACTGGCCAATGTAGACGCGTACTTGTCAAGTGTACTATACTTCCTCGTTGTTTGTTTCTCTTTTCCTTTCTCTCTGTGTCTATGTCTTCTCATCTTTCTTTTTCTCCTTCCCTAAATATTCGTCGTTTCCGCTCTCTTTCTTCACATATTTCGGCCATCATCTCTCACTATCCCTCGTTTTTGTTTTTTGTTTTTACAAAAGCTACAGATGGTTTTGTCTGCGCGATGCCATAAAGAGATTTTCTATGCTTCATTCTTCGCTTACTTCTCTTCGTCCTCGCTCTCATTTTCTTTTCCCACCACCGTGTCATGCATGGCTCTGATTACATGGTTTTAGCTGCAGGATGCAAAGCGACGACATGACATGACAGTATACAATGACAGCATACGATGGCTAAAGCGCCAACATGCTCCACAGATAATTAATGACAGCATGTAACTGGACACTGGAACCAATGGCTACAATGAGATCTGGGCTGACAAGCTACCTGAAATAAGCGTTACCTTGGTGCTTAAAAACTGCTGTCGGAGCTCGTATCGGCAAGCCGCCTTGCAGCGTCGCCGATGACTGCGATCACGAGGCACGCATTAGGCGAAGTCATGTGGATGAGCAAGCAGATCTTGAAATCTGGTTGCTTCCCGCTGAGTGGCATTGGGGCCAGTGGTAGATTGTTCGAACGCCACCTCGCGATAACTTTCAAAATATGTTTCACAATAGCGCCAGTGGCGTGGATGCGGTATTTCTGGCTTTATTGCGGTGTCCGGGCTTGTTCGAAGGTCCTCGCCAACGCTGGAAGCCGCATTTACTCATCCACGAAATGCCAAGACAGACGAAAAAATGTGAAGGCCACACCGCCACACCTCTCGCGGTTTCGTCGTGCTCCTTACCTAGTCTCGAATCCAGAAGCTATGGCTCTGTCTTTGGCTAGTCTTTCAATAACGCGCGCTAAGCCTGAGTCAGGTCGCCTGTCGAACGTTTCTTTCGCTGATAAGTATGTACAGTATGCCGCCAGTACGCAGAAACGCACTGGTTACTCAAGTGTGGTGGTTGCCCCGCCACGGTGGTCTAGTGGCTAAGGTACTCGGCTGCTGACCCGCAAGTCGCGGGATCGGATTTCGGCTGCGGCGGCTGCATTCTTGATGGAGGTGGAAATGTGTTAGGCCCGTGTGCTCAGATTTGGGAGCACGTTAAAGAACCCCAGGTAGTCGAAATTTCCGGAACCCTCCACTACGGCGTCTCTCATAATCATATATGGTGGTTTTAAGACGTTAAACCCCACATATCAATATTATCAATCATTGTGGATGTTATTCTGGCACTCGTGCGTTCAAAAGAGAGTCCTGTTATCTACAGAATCAGTGGGAAGAATGGTGAAAAGAAAACAGAAAACTATATATGTGGTTTAACGTCCCAAAACCACCATATGATTGAGTGACACAGTTGTGGAGGGCTGCCGAAACTTCGGCCACCTGGGGTTCTTTAACGTGCAGCCAAATCTGAGCCCACGGCCCTATAGCATTTTCGCCTCCATTGGAAACGCAGCCGGCATGCGATCCCGCGACCTGCGGCTCAGCAGCCGAGTAGTTTAGCCAATCAATGGACCACCATGGTGGCGCGAAAGAACACAAAAGGCAAGAGGAAATATGCCTAAGAAAGCTAACGAGGAGCACGTAATAATCACCCAGCTAATTTTCACTGCACTTATACCACTTCCTTGGGCCATTCAGGTGTTAGCGCTTCTCTGTCGTGTGGTTCACTGACATGCATCACAGAGACCCTTACTATCGTTTGCAGTCAATGAACAACTTCTGAAAATGCGAAGAGTGAGCTGAAATTGTCAATCAAAAACAATTATTACGCATATTTTGGGTGCAACATCTGTAGGGGGTCATTATATAGCTATTACTTTATTTTTAAAATGCATGGATAGCTAATAAGACAGCAGTGTTATTTACACGGCGCTGACAATTCGAACCTATTACCGAAAAAATGGGCGTTTCTCACGCTTCGTTATAACTACATGGAGCTGCCGCCTACCAGTGACCTTGTGTTCTAGAAAAATTTCGTTTCTCCAAATTACTGCTAGATAGTGTCGACAACTCACGCACCACCTATTCGCCAATCCACTCACGCAGAACGTCAAATAAACATTTTATTCTATCTCTTAAGACCGACAAAAATCGTCTTTCGACGACCTTTGCCAGTGAAGCACGCAGTTGTGTCACAAATGTTTTTGGCGAGTCACGCTTTTATCTTCAGCGGCGCGATTGCTGACGGCTCTTTGTCAGTTATTTGGCACTCAGCTAAACCTATTATCGAGTTCATTGCTGGGTACTTTATGGAAATCGTGCGTTGTTTCATACAAAAGTTGTTTGTGCAATTCAGGACATAAGGCAAACTGCGACATTTCTATGGATGACTTCTAGTCACTGTCGTATACTATGTGCCACGAGCACTTTAAAGCAATGCGAGGTCCGCTGCGGTAAACACCCAAATGGGGACGGAAGATCATGCACGCTTTAGTTTTTTCTGGCCTGAGATACGTTTTATTAGTAAGAACCTAATAACAACAAAATAAAGTGCGTTATTCTGCAGGCTTGTTCATAGGGGAAATCCCAACGAATAATGATGATCAACGCCTCATATGCGGACGCACCTCTGCCTTAGGGGAAAAATAATTCTCCATACAAAGCAGCGCGAGTTCGTTTCCCGTTGTCACTTACACAACACTGCCGTTATGCAAGAAAAACTACTGCTCCGAATATCTTGCCGTAAAAATTGCTTGCCATAAAGGCACACGGTACAAAAAAAATCCTTCTGAATATGATTGCAGCACTTGCAAGTCCATAAAGGAGCCCCACGAAGAAACAAAGGCCTTGCCTTCAGGGAAGGAAAATTTCGAACTGTTCAGATTTGTTATGCGCAAGGAACCACCGGGCGAATATCCTCCGTGCACGTAATCGTGCCGTGCGAAGACAGACCACCAGCTAACCAAGTCAGATACGAAAGAAAATGCACGCGGCTGAGTTTTCGAGTTGCCGGTTCATTATATTAGATGTCTTATGCTATCGTAATAGGAGGAAATGAAAAGCTGCAAGAACGTCGCTGATTCGATTTGAAAGTGCGACTCGTTGTGCAGCCGAAGCAAATGAACTGCCCCCCCTAAAGTGGCTGATCACACTTATTTTTATCAGATTTCGCTCTGTAACTGCGATGAATCAATAAAACAAAGAAAACCAACACTTTCTTAAGTTGTCGGAGAACGTTATTTTGTTGTTTCTTTTCCACTGCCCGTATTTGCTCTCTCGCTCATTTATTGTCCTGGAAGGTATGCCAGATGAACATGCTGGCTTGGCACGTTTTTCAAGCGCGACGCGGAGTTTCCTCGCCTTTCATTTTTTTGCGGTAATATATTTTAACCGTTAGCCAGTTTTGGTCTTTCTAAGAACTCAAACGGCTTCTCCGAATTTGGCACCGAAATATTTGTTTGTTGTTTGTGTGTGTGTGTGTGTGTGTGTGTGTGTGTGTGTGTGTGTGTGTGTGTGTGTGTGGTGTGTGTGTGTGTGTGTGTGTGTGTGTGTGTGTGTGTGTGTGTGTGTGTGTGTGTGTGTGTGTGTGTGTGTGTGTTTGCGTGAACGCCATACTTTCGAAGAATTCTCAGAGACCTTCTTCCGGACGTGAGCTGGATGTGAGATAATATCTAAGTTCCAGGTTCCTCTGCTTGCTGTTGCTGTTGACGTCGTCATTGCTTTTCTTTCGGTATTTCTTTAAGTAATTAACATGAGGATGAAGCGTCCTGCCTAACTTCACACCTTACTATTCAAACGTTAAATACCTTGTGACAAAGACAACAGCACTCTCAGAGAATCAGTCAGTAACAGTGTCGCCACAACGCCATCTATGGAGGTCTAGCCCTGAGCGGGAATAAAAAGGTTAACGCGTTTGCTTTCAACTTTCAGCACAACTAAAGGTTTACTTATTTGCAGAGTAACACGCTTTAGAGCTAGATTGTGTGTACTCATGTTTCCTTTGCCTCCTTTTGGTTTCTCCTCCGTGGAAGGCTAAAAAAAGTACTGATGGTTGTTTATTCTTCAGGTTAAGACATGGGTCTTCGTAAAGTTTCTGTAGTGAATATTTTTGGATAGAAACAAAAGTGTTCGAAGAAAAGGTTGATGTATTATTACTTCTTTTTTTAATGAGAGTGCCGAATAGTAAACATAAGGTGAAAAAGTTTCGTACAACAAGTTTCTAATGACACCCTTTTCTCGGTCACGTCAACCACGCCGGAACTTGTAATCATCAGAAGTGTGAAGAACAATCAACAAAACAAAAAACGCGACGTTTGATGACTAAGTTTGTCTCTGGAATACTTAGGCACCATAGCAAGCGCCCTGCTACAAATTACTCTGTTTGATAACCGCGTTTGTAAACTGACAAACGTAGAGAGAGAGAGAGAGCTGTAACATTACAAAAGAAAAGCATGACTTGTCCTTCCAGCACGTACAGAGCTTACGGCAATAGTATATAGTAGAAACCAGGTATATCAGCTAATTTCATGATCTTATTTTGATTAAATATTTTTACCGATTTCCTCCCCTGGCTTACTTGGCATTAACGATGCTTTCGAAATAGCCTCCCAACAGCAAGAAATGAAATGCACACCTGTGCAGCTTACGTACCAAAAAGTTGTGGTACGAAGGCTGCGAGGTGTTGAAGTTCTACCTTTACAAGAGTAAATTGGCATATACAGAAGACGATCAGAGGCGCATCCAGCGAAGAATACAAGTTCCAGTGGCTAACCCCAGCGCCATTGAATAGGTGATTGCTTTGCGCATCAAGTGAGCTCCCGTTAATTCGGCGGTGCCACGAAATTTCTCTTAAATGGAAAAGTGATCGTGACTCATTGCTGTTTTTGTTTGCAAGATCTGTGGTGCTCTGTTCGGTCATTACGGATGCATGATGGCACGTGCGTCGATATGCGCAAATTTTTTTTGTTACACATATAGGCTATATTCAGGTGGGATGCAAGTGTGTGGCATTATATGCTATTCCATGCTTTTCCCATAATCTAAATGTAGTTGACGCAAGGTTTCGTTAAGCTTCGCGGTATCAGCATACAATTCTCTCATTAGAGGTCGGCAGTGATAGTGTTGTAGATGCGAGGCTCAGCTCCTCTCCCTGGAGGTCACTGGTTCAGTCTCAGTCGTTTCGGTTCGATTTAGATGGAGGAAAAATGCTAGGGGTTCGTGTACTGTCCGTTGTTTATGAACGTTCAAGAGCACCTGTTGGTAAACTTAACGTAGCCCTTCACTGTGGCGTCCCTCAAAGTAATGTCTCGCTTTTAGGCATGAAAACCCTGATAATACTACTATTTCAGTCATTATAGTGTGTCGGCGTGAAGGCTACAGTAGTGGCATATTGTAACACTTGACGATGATTTACGTAAAGCCGCGTATGTGGTATCCAACGAAACAGAGCGAATTTCCTCATCGACAACCATCTAGCATACGTTCAAGCACCCTTCCAGCATCCTACTTCTGGAGAACTCGTAGAAATCATTGCTTACATTAGGCTTCTCTGAAGAAGTCCCCATTCATATGTTGCTTTATAAATATTATTTTCGCCGGATACATGCAGTATACATGGCTATCGGGCAATCTTTCAGCGAGCCCGGCTCACCGAATCACGCAAGCCATTTAATAATGGCATGCAGACACTCAGTCCAGGCAATTGGCTTACACGAAGAGATAGCGAGGGGCTCGTTAGCTTTCCTCGTCTTGAAGAAGGAAGGGGCTACTCTAATGGAAGGAAACAAAAGAGCGCCGCCACCGCGAGACAATCGTGTATGCACTTCCAGATTGGTAGCGGTGATGCGGGAGAACGAACGCAAGAAACCGAATTCTCAGAAACAAAGGCACCTCGTTAGCTTCTAGCATAGAGCAGCATTTTCTCTGGGGTACAACTACATGGATGAACAATTCGCCCATTTGTATGATCACCAGTGTTTATTGTCAATACAATGGCTGTACCCACGCTTTGGCACTAAAAAAGATCGTTGCTCTGTTTAAGCTCCTACCAGAGTGCATTGTTGTAAATGTATACGACTCTAATCAGTTCGTGGTGATTCTTCCAGTATATAGAACTGAAAAATGTAATCAGTTCTTAGGGATTCTGTCAGTAGAACTGAAAAATGTAATCAGTTCGTAGACATTATGCCAATGGATCTGAAAAATGTAGTCAGTTCGGGCCAATTCTGCCAGCGGATCTGAAAAATGAAACCAGGACGAAAGCGGAGACAGTGCAAAGAAGTGCGATAGCCGTCATGGCTTTACTGATGGAGCAATTTTTCATGAAACTTACTCGACAACAGAAAATATGGTACCTGTGGGCTAACAGGACCATATTCTGAGACTTTCAACACCATTTCGAATGCACCGAGCAGAATGTATTGAATTCGCTGGTCATCATTAAGACATTATTTAAGAATGCTATCGATTCCATGATAGCATTCTGATCTGTCAGCTACAGGCAGATAGGCAATAAGGTATATCAAAGCACTCATTGTACACCAGTTCGGTTTAATCAGGCATAGAACATAATGCCACCAGCATCGTGACAATAATATATTGGCTCTGCTACACTGGCCTGTAGTGGCGCTCGGTATTGTAAAGACGACGCTTCTAGAAATACCCACAGTAATGAAGCCCAGAATCCTAACCACATGTATCTGCCGTTAGTGTGAATTCGCAGCAGCTGCGAATTCACACTAACGAATTCACACTGCGAATTTTGTTGTCGTTTTTCTGACAGACAACATGACTGACAGGACTAAGACTGACAGAATATGTTCAGTGCCAGACCCATTGTTATCTGGTGTCGCGTCCTAAACCCGTCAATAAATCGAAATCTACAATATTTGCGTTAACAAAACTACTCCCAACCACTGATACGGCTTGCGAGTCATCACTCTGTCGGTCACTCAAAGAACCTTATTTTGTCCTGAGAAGACGAGAGTACTCCCGCCAGGGGCTACCGTCTGCGGACCGCACCCACCATGGCGGCGGGAAGTAGCGACTCTCAACGACATCGCGGGCTCTTTAAACAGTCCTGAGGTGCTGTTTCTTGATAGAGCTGGCAAGAAGCCAGAGCCAGTCTTTATCCGGAGAGGGAAACTTTAGGCTTCCGAATATGTCTTGACACTGCCACAGGATGTGTTGAAGTGTGCACGTTGAATGTCCACTAGTGAGCGATAGTCCCCAAGGCTTCAACCGATCAAGAGTTCATATTCTTTATTAAGACCTAAAATCACCAAGCTCACTTTGTTATTCAACTTTCATTGTTTTTCAGATTTTTGTTACAGCCGCTTTATTTATTTCCCTAAGATTTCTAATAAACACTCAGCTGAAGGATCGTGTACGAGTCATCTGTTCTCCACGTTCTTTTTCGTGCTTAGCCATGAGCCTAAGCCAAGAAGCCTAATTTTCTGTTCATAAAGTGTGGTGCCCAACCGGACAGCGTGTTCGATTATTAAGCGTATATAGTGTGGCACTCGCACGACGACACGTCAGAGCATTGGACAGACCCAGTTGCTCAGTTCCTGGCCAACTTCGGTCCATTTACACACTGACACTTATTTACAAAGGACGGAGTGGCCTCCAAACCAACCTACCATTGCATCGGTTTGTGCGTTTTGCCACGGTGACACGGATGACGTATCCGCGCCACCGGCGCTTGTAGGCTAAACGTCTTACCCCCGTATTCTAGAACGCCCCTTAACTCAACGCTTCACCTTCACTTGGGAAAGCCGATGGGAGCGCCGTCTCTAGGCACGGCAAGTCACTGCATATCAGCAATGATCCACTGTGATTCTAGAGTAGCGCACCATCATTTTCAGCCGAGCAGTGGCACAGTGCTAAACCATGTCAAGTGAAGAGTGAAAGTCGAGTCAAGCAGCGTTTGTGAGTGGGCTTAAACGTTACTTCTCGGTGGCATTTTCACAGTTCGTTGCTGCCGACAGTGTCACGCCTTGCTATAAAAGTAGGGATCCACCTACACAGTCCACTTTAGCGCCCATATCTGTACACCTCACCCGAATTGACAACACGTATTCGTGTAGGATGCTTTCCTCGTGGTTTTAGTCTTTGGTGACGGTACAAAACGGCTTGTCATAACGAGCTTGAACAGCAGTATCAAGGTACCAGCAGTACCAAGGTAAATCATAACGTGCGGTTAGGTTGTTAGCCCGCAGGACACCTTGCAAATATCAGCTGCTGCACCTTGTGCGCTGTCATGAATTTCTAGATACGTTTACTACGGGCCACTTTCGAAAGAATATCCAAGTCAATCACTGTGTTCATTGTCCCACTTTTAAACTTCTAAACTCTTCGCCGTAAGATATGGGGGTTGTCTTGGTCCTCTGCAATGCATCGACACCATGGACCAGGCGTCTGGTCACCGCTGAAAGCGTTTTAATCACTTTTTTTATCTAGATGTAGGCGAAACATTGCAATAACGCTTCGGTGCCATGCTCAGTTTCTAACTGCAATGCACTCACTTCTATCTTGTAATATTTTGTGTTTATACATAACAACACAGGTAAAACTGCTATATTGGGCTTTTTTTTCTCTTTTGTTCAAGAAGACTTGATGCACTTTAGCTGATACTAAAAAAAAGTAACCTTTTTTTGCTATGGACTGTATTGTTGAGCCTGCTCAAAAATTTTTTTGCCAGTGTGTTCCTCTCGTCTAAATATCTCAAATCTATAGTGCTAAAATCTCGGTAGCCCAATAGTTTCGGTATTCAGGAGCAAAGCTTGTATGCTCATAAAGATTGGACCTTCGTCACATGAACGTAAGGGCGACTACTAGACTTGAAGACCATTCGTTTTGAAAAAAATGATTAACCATGTAGAGCACTTTCTACTCTACTGTGGGAGAGGAGAAAGCCGTACCGTGGGCCTCGTATTGATGGGGCCCTGTTGACAAAAACGATGCATGGCATGTACAAGCAGCGAAATAGCTTAAGCACAACAGCAACTGCTTTAAGACTGAGATGTCCTGATGTCCTTCTTATCAAAACGCGCACTATTATGGACGGCGAGCAGAAGTTTTATGTTCTTGGCATGAAGTGAAGGCCTTGAAAAGAATTCGAGCCTATTTCCTTGTTCTGAGATTATTGTTTTATGCAGTGCCGTTCGGGATCACTTGATTAGGGAATAGATCGGAGCTCATTTTATAAGTTTCCTAAGTCTCTTATTTATATTATACCGCGTTAGAGTGAAAAGACACGTTATTGTATCATTAGGTTTGAAAAAAAAAACATAAAGTTGCCGAAACACGTAGAAAAATCGGCCTCTTACTCTTTGTACTTGATGTTTACACTAGAACACCATGTCCTGCGGTGAGTGCTTACTCGTGCTAGGAAAACTAATTGTGGAAATTGAAGACAATAGCAAAGCAGGTAGGTCACAATCGAAACACATTGGATCAAAGCATGTTGCTTGTTTGTGTCACCATTTTTTATACAGCACTGGTTAACTTAACACGGATCGCTTTGATTGAAGCAGATTAACGATTTTGATTACTTGTGATTAAAACAGTTTTTTTTATTTCTCGTTACAAATCATGAATTGCCCCATATCAATTCAAGTTGCTTTAGAAATGAAAGATGATAAGAAACGCTTCAAAATTTTGACCGGTTTCTGTTTCTGTGTTTGTGTCTGAACTCGACAGGTAGGCAGGTTGCTGAAAGTGTTAGCACTCTCCTCAGTTTGTGCAGTCGCTCCTGCTTGTACTCAGGGATGTCGAGTTCTGTCTGAAAATTTCAGCGCTGCGTTAGGTCAAGATCAGAGTGAAAGTTTTATTGAGTGATGTAGCTGCTTTTTTGGTAGGCAGCACTCAGCAGTTGCAGCGTCACAGTTGTGGTCTCTTCCCCTTATACACTCTTATCAATCACGGTGATGCGGAGAGAGTATAAAAAACTGAAAAAAAAACAAAGAAGCCACCAAAGAAACATGGCACCATCAGTCTATGTTCACAGGCTTTCGCCGAACACAGTTTATAATTTAAAAGATAGCATATCCGCAGAGTGAATGATGATCAGTGGGGCAAAGCGTCGGTCCGTCTACCTGTCTGTCCGTCTATGACGGCCTGACAAACGCCTGACGCCCCTCATCATCATTCACTTCATGGATGTGCTGTGAATTTATATACGAAAATCACTAACGGCGTCTAGTGATATATTTTCAAGGATATATGCACACAATGCCATCTGGGGAGCAATACTTAAAACTGACTAGAATTGCCTACTACTACAACATACTACTACAAGGGAACAGCCCACGCCCTAAAGAGCTTTTCCCCATTAAAATGACCAATTTTTCTTTGTGTTTTCATTTTTCGCCTATGCTATCCCGTAGCAGGAATGCTTTCGTTTCCCTTGCTGCGCCATGCACTTCTGGTCCTACAAACGCTAACGGTGGGCAGTACTTCTTGGGCTTTCAATGTCTGGCAACGTTTCCCTTGTGCGCTCTTCTCGGTCGGCAGTGCTCAGCTTCCGACCCGCAGCTTGGCAGCGTTTCTGCCCAGATGACGTGGCTTTGAGGTGCTCATGCAGCTGAATGGGTGTTGACT
This sequence comes from Rhipicephalus microplus, assembly GCF_013339725.1. Lineage (NCBI taxonomy): Eukaryota > Metazoa > Arthropoda > Arachnida > Ixodida > Ixodidae > Rhipicephalus > Rhipicephalus microplus. The sequence continues at coordinate 68,965,176 of NC_051170.1, forward strand.
TTCTGCGATTGCCATTGCACAGCAGGCTATCCGTGGTTATCCACCCTGCTGTTGAGGTGGAACAGGGCCTCTCAGAAGCCCCTCCCTATGACGCATGTATGCTTATGCTTATGCGCAGCTACCTATGAACACATTTTTCTTGCTTAGGTTTCAATCTTGTTTGTAATAGACTATTGCTGTTTTACGTAGTTATAACACTAGAGGAGCCACTTTTTTCTGCAATAGCGGTATTAGAGACATCGCTTTTAGCAAACATGTTATTGTCTTTATTTTTCATTCATTCATTTTATATATACTCGAAATTTCGCTCTGTCGCTTCCAGGATGTCGAAGTTTGTCTTCAGCTTCGGCAAATGCGTACAACGCTTTCTACGTAGCATGAACCTGGCAGAAAGTTCAAGTGCGTTTACGACTACTGTTCACTATTCGGTGTCGTCCTTCATCGTGTTAGATAATTCGCTACCGGCCGCAGTGCTTCGTTGTACCCCTCAACTGAACGTGGACGTCAAACACTCCACCATCATCAACCCGAAGCTGCAGCCTGATTTCGCATGGGCAGTAGAATAATCGTCGGTGAATTTTTAGGGGCGAAGCTCCTTATGGCGTGGCTTGTGCGTCCCTCGTAGTACGTAACCACCAGTGGCACATACCCGAAATAGCGGTCCTTATGATTTTGACCTCCAAGGTAGTTCCGGTGAGAGATTTATTCTGTGCGTTGTTGAACAATAAAAGATAGTGCTCGATGCACATGTTAATGGCTCTTAAGGGGGAATGAGAGACAGGAGCATTCGGCCTTTAGGTAACGCGCACGCTGCGATCCCCATTAGCAGCTATTGACATGTACATTGAGCAGGATCTGACAAGAAAGAGTTGCTACGTTATACCCGCTGGGTGTAACCTCCTTGATTTTAGAAGGTTTAGCGAGTGTTGGGCCACATAACCATGAATACAGTGAACTAGTATATACCATGAACTCGAACTGGTTAAAGGTGGGAAGTAAACCCGAAGTGCAAGCCATAAGAAAGTGTGCATGTGCCACCTCCCGTTTAGTCCTTGAAATGTCCGCTGGATGGCGGTGCTTCTATATGGAGAATATATGATAAAAAGATGCGAGATGGTGGTACTTGGAGTGCTGAATAGATGGACGAACGCACACACAGACAGATGCATGGATGGACGCATGAACGGACGCAGGCGCGGATGCATGTACGAACGCACGGGCGGGTTTATGGACGCATGGACGGTTACACAGACGTACGCAGGAACGGACGGAAGCAAGAACGAATGAACAGACGAATGCTTCGCCCCACTCCCCGTCATTCACTCCGTGGATATGCTGCCATTTTTTAACAAATGTTTGAGAACAGAGCGTGCATTGCGCTCTTCTAGGGGCGAAGCTCCTTATAGTGGCACCTGTTTGTGCCTCTAACCGTTGTAGTAGCCTGTAAAAAGTATAACATTTTGACCTCCAAGGTGGTGCCGGTGAGGGATTTCTTCTGCGCGTTGTTGAACAATAAAAAATAATGCTCAATGTACATGCCATGGCTGCTGAGAGGAAATGAGAGACAGGAGAATTCAGCCTTAAGTTAAAGCGCACGCTGCGAATTTTTATTGTTCAACAATGCGCAGAAGACAAGAAAGGGTTGCTACGTTATACTAGCTGGGCGTGACCTCCTAGGTTTTAGAAAGGTTTAGAGGGATTTCTTCTGCGCGTTGTTGAACAATAAAAGATAATGCTCAATGTACATGCCACGGCTGCTGAGAGGAAATGAGAGACAGGAGAATTCAGCCTTAAGTTAAAGCGCACGCTGCGAATTTTTATTGTTCAACAATGCGCAGAAGACAAGAAAGGGTTGCTACGTTATACTAGCTGGGCGTGACCTCCTAGGTTTTAGAAAGGTTTAGCGAGCGTTGGGCCGCAGTGCCATGAATACAGTGAACTAGTATATACCATGAACTCAAGGTGGTTAAAGGTGGGAAGTAGACACGAAGCGCAAGCCGTAAGAAAGTGTGCGTGTGCCTCCTCTCGCTCAGTCCTTGGAATATCCGCTGGATTGCGGTGCTTCTATAGGAGGAATATATGATAAAAAGGTGCGAGATGGTGGTATTTGGAGTGTTGAATAGGTGGACGAACGGACACACAGACAGATGCATAGAGGGAGGCGCGGATGGCTGCACGGACGGATGGACGCATGGACGGACACAGGAGCAGATGCATGGATGAAATCAGGGACGGACGCACAGATCAACGTGCGGACACACGAACAGACGCACGCACGGACAGGTGGATGGGCGCACGGGTGGCCGCACAGATGCACGCATGGATGGACGGAAGCAAGAACGAATGGACGGACGGATGCTTCGCCCCACTATCCATCATTCACTCCGTAGATATGCCGCCATTTTGTTTCTTTTTCTGACATCAGCCATTGCACTTACTTCACGTCTGTACAACCGTCCTCAGGTGCCTGTCATCAATGCGTGGCATGTTGAGTCTGAACTACACTGTAGTCCAAACGAATGGCACTCGGAAGGAGTTCGAAATTCTGTGAACCACTAAGCGTAAACTAGGCAATGACACTAAACTTTGTATTCTGAGTTCTGCTCAATCTCAGCGTAAAATTAAAGGTGGCTCTTCATTTTCAAAGTCAAGCAAAGAGTTCAATGACTACTTCCGCAAGGACCGCCTCGCATTTTTAATTAAAAAAAATTGGCAGATCCCACGTACAGTGGGAATCGATGATATGCGAAACCCGAATGAGAAATGTTGATATGTCACTTTAAAATCAGCTCAATGTTACGAGGTGGAGCTAAATGATGTCGTGCATGACTTCCGTGTCATGATTATTATGTTTAGATGTATCGTTTACCTTCGTCAACTATTCTCGTCACGTGATACCAAATACAGTATACGTGGAGCTAGCGAAACGGCCACGAGCACGCTATTAGCGTGGTATGTTCTCATGCTCTTACATGACACGCGTGTCAGGATTATCATGTTTGCGCAAGTCATATATTTTGCCATCCATTCACGATACGTAACACCAAATTAAATATATGTCCAACTAGTGAAACGGCCGAAAACGCATCACGGAGGGCCCAATATACTCCAATGTAGCGTTGACGCGCGCGCATGCTGGGCACAGCAACGCTACGTTTGCAAAACGCGAGTGCTTTATAGTCTGACGCCAGGCGCGGCCAGCGTCCACCGGCGCGGCCCGACGGCAACCGGTGCGAAATGCGACATATGCGTTTCGCGCCGCTGCATTACCCAGACAACACGGCGTTTCCCGCTTTTCGTGACGGAAAAACGCTGGACGCGCTGAAACGCGCATGCGTCAAAGCAACGCACCGCGACGCGCGCGCATAGGCAACACCACCTAGACTATTGTCTATAGTCTAGGTGGTGTTGGCATATGGCAGGACCAACGCCTGGCGTGGCAACTCCGGCGTGACTTGACGAAATGAGCGCCGCCGAGCAAGCGCACCGCATTTCGTCGAAATGTATTGGCGCCTTGATTGTGGCATGTAGTCATGTTCTGACCAGACACGCATCTCATGATTATCACGTTTGCACCAGTCACATACCTTCGTCATCCGTTGGCGTCACGTAATACCAAATTTGGCATATGTGAAGCTAGCGAAACGGCCACGAGCGCACCATCAGTGTGGCATATAGTGATGTTGCTACATGACACGCATGTCGTGATTATCATGCTTGGATGTGTCATTTGCCTGTCTCCTCCATTCGCGTAGCGTAATACCGAGTTTGGTACATGGGAAGCTAGGGAAAGCTAGGGAAGCTAGATGCATCATGAGCGTAGCATGTAGTCATGTTACATGACACGCATCTGATGTTTATCATGTTTGCAGCAGTATCATATCTTCATCATCCACTCACGTCCCGTAATACCTAATTTCGTTTAAGTGAAGCTAAAGAAACGGCCGCCAGCGCATAATGAGCATGGCATGTAGTCATGTTGGTACATGACACGCATGTCATGATTTTCATGTTAGGGTCGGTCGCTTGTGTTCGCCATGCAGTCATGACATACCATACCAGTTTTGCAACATGCCATGTGAACGAAACCACCGCAAGAGCTGCAGGACCATAAAATGTAAATCACGACATTTATGACACACATGTCACGATTTTCATGTTATGACTAGTCAAATATGTTCTTCATAGAGTCATGTTATGCCATACCAAAATTGGTATCGATGTCATTATCGAAACGGCCAGGAGAGCTAAAAGTCGTAGGCGGGTAGATAGATAGATAGATAGATAGATAGATAGATAGATAGATAGATAGATAGATAGATAGATAGATAGATAGATAGATAGATAGATAGATAGATAGATAGATAGATAGATAGATAGATAGATAGATAGATAGATAGATAGATAGATAGATAGATAGATAGATAGATAGATAGATAGATAGATAGATAGATAGATAGATAGATAGATAGATAGATAGATAGATAGATAGATAGATAGATAGATAGATACAAAGTCACAGGAGTTCGCTAAGAAATTTTTCCCATTTAAAAGACAGAACCTTGGCGCGTAGGAGCGCCTCGCTGGGGCGCTCATCAGGCATCTGGGTCACGTCAGCCGTGGCTATTTATTGGGCCGGCGTCGTAACGACATCACATCCCGCAGGCCCCGCTCAGACACGCCTGTCCTTTCACTCACGCATTCCCGACTATCGTCCTCATCAGCTGCATCTGTCTTCTTTCGTAGTGACAGCTGGTGGTGATGCTCCTTATTCGGTGCAGCGGGAGCCTTTGCAACACCGTTACCAAGCCAGCGGTTTAACCATTCGGTCCGTTATTTTGAAAAAAAGCACCAAAAGAAGAATACTGCAGTGCTTGGAAATCGTGCGTGATTGGTATAACAAGAAATACATCCAGCGTTCCCTTATTTTCAGGCAAACAAGAGGTGCGCAGACGCTTTGATTGCGCTGCGCTAAATTTGTGCAATACTTTTTTTTTCGTATTCGTAAACCCAGACGCGTGTTAGTGGAGATGAGTTTTTCTTCTTTTTTTTTCATACACACATCTTCTACGTTCATGCGCTAAGCTTACTCTCAGGCGTTATCTCTTACTGCGCTCTGTTAGCGATATGAATCAAGCGAAAATATAGTTCATTTATTTCAACGCAGTGCTTAGGATTCCCACCACCCTAATCGTTTCATCGAGAAGTTGAATTTCATTCACTTTAATTCTTTTTAAAATCAATGTTGTTTATGAATGGGTGCAAGGTGATTTATCAGCGTCATAACAAAGCCAATAAGCGACGTAGATCCACTCCGCTAACAAAGACTATGGGGAGACCTCGCACCTCTGCTACTTCTAGAGGACTACGTCCCGTACGACAGTAAAAATCTTGTTTTTCAACGCGTCACTCCAAGTGAATGCGCCAGATATCCCGCGGCAAACGATAATCATCACGACAAAGATTTGTACATAGAAATGGAGACCATAAAATAAATCTTCATCACTCAGAATAGCTGTTTGACGTAGGTACTATGGCAACCACCACTACGTTCATTCAGAAAAGGCATCTACAGTAGAGCTTACGCCGATGCCATGACCTCTTTCGCTGTCAATCGCGCATTCATATCACGCCATCCCCCAAGACCTACGAGAACGAATACTGTAACGAATCTGTGATATGCGTGTTTACCACGTATGTAAATATAGAGCCGTGACACTGACCACCATTTTTATTAGTTGGGCTGGTGCTGTTTGCCTTGTAGAGGTGTTATGCCAATACGCAGTGTCAAGAGTTCCAACGCGCGGTCAGGCCTGTGAATGGCTGCCTGCCACAGAATACAGAAAACGACTCAGAATTTACAGGGTTGGTTGTTACTTTATCGGTCGTGTGGCATCAGCCTTTGGAGCCAGTGTTACATATTTTGCAAATAGTTTCGTGTCGAAGCCACATGAGCAAATAAACATGTATATTTATAAAAAAAACACTGCAACCATGGCTCGTGATTCATCTTTTGAATGTGTTTTTACCCAATATGCTCTCAGTTGGGAGAGTTTTGAAATATGGAATTACATGCTCCTAGAGTGCTGCATATCATGCTACACAAATTGTCCAACCTCAAATAGCGCAAGTCAAAAGCTTGTTGTGGCAGTTACCCAATGATAAAAGCGATAATAAGCACTTAGAAAGAAAGTACCAAGGGGGCGCGCATCGCCTGTATAGAGGCGTTGCGCAATATCGTAAGCTCGGCGACTTGGATAAAGCACTTTCAAAACAGGCGAGGATTTTGCAACCAACTGTGGCAAAAGATTCATTCTTTGTTATTTCAGCCTTCTGCCGTCCCCTATTGATTTTATGTCGAATATGCATGCGGGTGACCTCGAAAATTGCGTAATTCCCAATATTAAAAGAAGCGTAGCACGTCGTCTTGCATGATGCGGAAAAACAAAAAGAATATGTTATGTCGGCGGGTTCGGCAGTGACATGAAAATGGAGGTTAATGATGCATTTGAAGATATTATTAGTGGAAACAAGGTTAGGAAACGGGACATGTCAAATAGCTGCAAAATGCGCTGAAAGAGTGCGCTTACGGGATGAGGGAGAGGGAACAGGGCAAAAAAAGAAACAAAAATTGGCAGATTCCACGTACAGTTGAAATATATGATATGCAAAGCACGAATGAGGAAGGTTGATATGTCACTTTAAGATCAGCACAATGTTACGAGGTGGAGGTAAATTTTGCCATACATAATTTCCTTAATACCGAATTTGGCGTATGTGAAGCTAGCTAAATGGCCGCGAGCGCATTGTGAGTGCGGCATGTAGTCATGTTGTTACATGACACGCATGTCGTGGTTATCATCTTTCGGTGTGTAATTTACCCATGTCGTCCCTTCGCGTCACGTAATACCGAACGAATTTGGTACAAGTCAACCTAGCGAATCGACCGCGAGCGCATCATGACCGTAGCATGTAGTCATGTTGTAACATAAGACGCACCTCATGATTGTCATGTTTGCACCAGTGCCATGGTGCATATGGTGCCATGTTTGCACCATATGTTAATGTTGCGGTCCGTCGGTTGTGTTCGCCATACAATCGTGTCATACCATACCAGTTTTGCGACATGTCATGTGAACGAAGCCCATGTAAGAGCAGCAGGACCATGAAATGTAAATCATGACATTCATGACGTGCATGTCTTGATTTTATGTTATGACTAGACATGTATGTTCTTCATACAGTCATGTTATGCCATACCAAGATATGGTATCAATACCATTATTGAAACGGCCAGGACAACTAAAAGCCGTAGGCGGCTGGATGGATGGATGGATGGATGGATGGATGGATGGATGGATGGATGGATGGATGGACGGACGGACGGACGGACGGACGGACGGACGGACGGACGGATGGACGGACGGACGGACGGACGGACGGACGGACGGATGGATGGATGGATGGATGGATGGATGGATGGATGGATGGACGGATGGATGAATGGATGGTTGGATGGACGGACGGACTGACGGACGGACGGACGGACGGACGGACGGACGGACGGACGGACGGACGGACGGATGGATGGACGGATGGACGGACGGACGGATGGATGGATGGATGGGATGGATGGATGGATGGATGGATGGATGGACGGACGGACGGACGGACGGACGGACGGACGGACGGATGGATGGATGGATGGATGGATGGATGGATGGATGGATGGATGGATGGATGGATGGATGGATGGATGGAAGGATGGATGCGCTCAAAGTGACCGAAGTTCGCTAAGAAATGCTTTGCATTAAAATATACACCCCTGGCTAACACACCATCTGCCATGCATAAAGCATACAATCAGCTTTGCCCTAAATCCCTTCTAGGTAATCGAAATCGTAATTTTAAAGCTTAACAGACATTACAGCGCTTTTAAATCAGGAATCAAGTATCAAGGTAATTAAAAAGTTTGGAAACATTGTCAAAGTGTTTAATTGTATTTTTACTTGCCCCCCTTTCGCTTCAGTGGTAATTTTACTTTTGTCGTCTCTCTTTTAATTAGTTGCGTACTTTGTGAGCTTCATATATGCACAGAGTCCTTTTTTATATATAAAGTATACCTTGCACATTTTTGCATTTCTGATATCATCTACACATTTCATCTTGTTTATACATCGAAAGCTTAACAAAAACTGGCGCCGCGTTGTCGACAACAACAGTTCGTTTGTTTTCATGTGCTTATAGTGGAGTTGACACTCAGTGGTCTCTCATCAAAACATTTGTACCTCCATAACTTTAAATGAGCCACCGCACATAAAATGTTGCGTAAAATATTTTTTTTTTTTTTGTAGGTTTTTCAGGCAGTTTTTTTCATCTTTTTTGACGGTAATCAAGTTTGCCAAGTGGAACTCAAAAAACTCTGTCCCCCCGCAACCATTTACGCGCCTGCTACGCATGCTGGCTAACGAAGTATCGCTTTGCCGCGGGCGACACACTTCTTGACTTGCTATGCACGTCCCAAAAGAAATACTGCTCCCTCCAACGTGGGCGGGATGCGTAACATATCCATCTTTTAGCGAATGTAGCAACACGGAGAAGGAAGTTCTTGCGAGTGGAGAAACGAAGTGGTAGCAAATCAGCATAAAAATTCACTGCGAGCCTCCCGGATAATTAGTAATTACGAGTAATGATAATTTATACAGTAGCATGAAAGAAGGAGGAATAAGTGCTCAAAATCATCCGGTTTCCTCAAAATAAAATTTGCTTCGATAAGAGAGAAAATAAAGAGACAGTCGAGAAATAAACCGATACCAAGGAGTAAAACAAACAGCGAATAGCGAGATAAATAAATATATAAAAATAAACAAATAAATAGTAAATCAGTGAATTCATTATCTCCCACTAAAAGGAACCATGTGTAGATGTGAAGCAGCGGCTCCTAACGCTTACCCTGGCGGCGACGTTGACGCAGACGCTTATCGCGGCGTTGCTCAGGGGAGAAACATGGGGAGGCGCAAAGAACGCAGTGGTGGACCGGTGTTTCGTACTGCGACATGCTAATCGCTGCTTATGGGCAATGAGAGACACAAGACTCCGATCGGACTCGGACATCCCCGTCCGCTTTTAGGGGCGAAGCTCCTTATAGCGGCAACTTATTTGTCCCTCGTACTCGTAGTAGTAGTCGTAGTGTGTAACCAGTCTTACATTTTGACCTCCAAGATTGTGCCGGTGAGAGATTTCTTCTGTGCATTGTTGAACGATAAAAAATTCGCGGCGTGCACGTTAACTAAAAGCCGAATTCTTCTGTCTCTCAATCCCCCTTACCATCCATTGGCATGTACATTGAGCACTATCTGACAAGAAAGGGTTGCTACGTTATACTCGCTGGGCTGTAACCTATACTCGCTGGGTTATACTCGCTGGGCTGTAACCTCGAGTCTTGAATCCTTGGTCTCCTTGGTTTTAGAAAGGTTTAGCGAGCGTTGGGCCGCAGTGTCATGAATGCAGTCAAGTAGTATATACCATCAACTCGAGGTGGTTAAAGGTGCGAAGTAGACACGAAGCGCAAGCCGTAAGAAAGTGCACATGTGCCACCTCTCGTTTAGTCCTTGGAATGTCCGCTGGATAGCGGTGCATACGCGGAATATACTGTCACGGGGGTGAGAGAATGAATGAAATAAATATATTTCCAAAATATGCAGGGACAGTCAGAGGCAGCTGCAGCCAAGATGGAGGTACAACAGCAACAACACGAGCACGGTCGCTTTCATCATCTTGGTCGTCTATGATGCTCTTTCGTTGCCAATGTCATATAACAATATGATGAAAAGATGCGAGATGGTGGTACTTGGAGTGTTGAATAGATGAACGAACGGACACACAGACAGATGCATGGACGGACTCATGGATAGCTGCACCGACGGATGGACGCATGGACGAACGCATGGACGGACGCACAGATGGACGTGCGGACGCACTAACAGACGCACGCACGAACAGTCACACAGACGGACGCATGGACGGATAGAAGCAAGATCGAATGGACGGACGGATGCTTCGCCCCACTCTCCATCATTCACTCCGTGGATATGCTGCCATTTTTTTAATCAATTCCACCACTGTCTACATATAATTATTACTGTTCATGCGTGCTAGTACGTTTGTTAATTATTCACCACGCGCACGTGATGCACGTGATTATTCTGTGCAGTGAGTGCGTGTATGGTGCTGGAGGCCTAGTAAGGTGACGTTCCTTCTAACATCACCTTTTGCCATCAACACCATGACAATCTGGCATTGTTGAACAAATTAAGTAATAAAAAATGTGGGGTTTAACTTCTTAATGTCAGCATACGATTATGACAGACGCCGTAATGGAGGACTCCAGAAATTTAGACCACCTGGGGTTCTAGCGCACGAGGATTCAACACGAGAATGGAGGAAGCTTAATTGCTTTCCTGCGAGGTTGTAACCTCGAGTCTTGAATAGCTATTTTAGGTCATCGAAGATCACACTTTAGCAATGCAGGCTGGCGTTGATGGTTGTTCCAGGCATCAACGAGCTTGACCTCTGTGTTTTGTCATTGAAGTTTATTTGTTAACGAGCACGCTGCGAATTTTGAGGGGTGAAGCTCTTCTAGCTGTGGGTCGTGCGTCCTCGATATATGTAGAAGTAACCCTTTCATCAACGAACGTGTGGGTGCTGTTGTTGGTGGACCAGCTACCACACCGAACGTGGAAAACGTGTACGTGAGGTACTTTCGACGAGAACAGCGCGCATCACAAAAGCTCGCACTCGGCTCTTCGGGCTAAGGTCGCGGCCCACTGCGGCATATTGCTCTTCCGCCTTACACTTGGAATGTACGTTAGATGGCGGTACTAGTATGTGATGAAGATATGTGGAAGAGATAGAAGATGGCGGTACTTGGAGTGGTCACTATAGGTACTGATGTACAGACATACATACACACGGACAGACAGACAGACACACAGACAAACAGACAGACAGACACACAGACAGACAGACACACACACACACAGACAGACAGACAGACACACACACACACAGACAGACAGACAGACAGACAGACAGACAGACAGACGCGGCTTACCGATAAAACCCTCCGATTGCATCGCCCCACTCATCATCATTGACTCCGTGGATATGCTGGGATTTTCGGCCGATTTAGGAAACATGATTCAATAATTGTCACTAATACCCTTAAACATCAGTAAATTAACGTTGGATGCTAAACTAACCACTGCGGCACTCGAACGGCAGTTCGAGAACTCTCGAGCAGCTGCAAAAAAAATGAAGCTACCAAATCGCAGCTACCATGGATTTTACACTTTTGTATTACCGTGTTACATTTAAAGGGACACTGAAGTCAAATAAAAATTTACGTCAGAGTAAAAGCTCAATGTATGACAACATCTAAAACGACAATATTATCAACAATAGTGCCCTACTGACCGAGAATTTAAGGTAAATGCAGAAGAACACAAGCGCCGCAGTAGGACATTTTCAAAATGATCCCGATGTCATCAGACGGACCACCTACAATTTATCACTAGTGATGGATGAAATAAAAGTTTATCCAATCCAATCCAATCGATCTAACTGTACTAAATAGAGAACCTTCCGTGCATCAAGAGACGCAGTAAAATGCTTTTTGATCGTTTCTGTTTGATTCATGAAAAAACAAACCAATCAATCAACCAATCAGTCTGTAATTTTTAGATTGTACATGTTTGCCATCAATGTTAAAAGCCAGGATGCTGAACACTTGCCGCTGGTGACAATCAAGTAATTGCAGTAAGGTAAACTTTGGGAAGGTGCTTTTGCATAGTAGTGTCTCGTCTTGTGCAACTTTTAGTTCAGTACACAAAGAAGCTGACGAAAGTGTCCGTAAGCAATATTCCATCTTCATAATCATCGTCAAGATGTTCGAAACCTTAAACAATAAACAAATCAGCTTCGCGTTCGAGCGAGTACTTAAACCAACCACTCGGAAACCGAAAAGTAAAGCATTTTTTGTCATTCCTACCATAATTTATCAGTTTTGTTCAAAAACGGCATTTAAAAATGTATTTTACATTAGGTGTCATGACTGCGGACAACACTGGCGGTAGTCTTCGTGGTCTCGAAAAGTCTACTGAGCATATTTTGCGTGATTGTCTTCTATTCAGCATGCACAGACAAGCATTTTCAACTCTTCGCTTAAACATCGTTCTTGGGGGGAGTGATTGCTGTTGCGCCCCTCCCATCACTCTTTTCTAATAACGTCTCCGACGTGGATGATGGAGGAGAGAGAGAGGGTCCACCACATACCACTGCCTTTTGCTGGTGTACATACGTTGGCTACACTAAATTATCGGTTCAATTTGAGAGGAGAGCGCTCGCAGGATTTCAAGCTGGACGGTTGTGCCCTCGCGATCTCCGACGCCAGCGTAGCTCCCGCCGACTGGTTCGCCCTCCGCAGTCTCCTGACGCCGTGCAGCTCTCGCATTGTGGCGCCCCGCCCTTAGACTGCTTCGACCGGATCCCCACTTTCCTATCTCCTTCTTTTTTCCGTCGCTTGCCTGTCTTCTTCTCCGTCTATTTTCCTTCTATTCTTTTTATCCCTCCTTCCCCCCCCCCTATAAGGCACTGCGCCGTGTCGCCTGAAGGCAGACAGAGATTAGGTGCCTTTTTCCTCTTCATTCTAACCACCACCACCACCACCAATTTGAGATAAGTATTATGACACTTGAGAAATCTTTGCATGAACGAATTACCCAACGTTGATGACAATGTCACATTTAGCTCGTAAGCAGCTTGCTAAAGGCCACTTTGGGCCGCTTGTATCTTCACGTTGACCAGGGGATGCCAGGACTTCGGGATATCATGGACGTTTTTCTAGTTTGTTTTATTTATAAATACGTTGCGCCAGCCTCGCAGAGAAGGAGGCACAATTATGTCTTCCTATGCCTACTGGTCGTGAAGCGTTCTATCGAAGTTAAACTGTTCTTATCGCATCAATATGGCCCTACTGTGTATGACGCCACTTACAACACTCATTCCCTGAAGATATATTTTGCCAGAGAAAGAAACTGAGAGACATTTCTGTCTATACCATCAGAGTTATTCAACATCTATTGAAAGCACAACCAGCAGCGTTACTATCTACGACTTTTCAAGCTATCACTGTGATTTCGCGCACGCACACAGTTAGTTGTGTTTACGGTTGCCAACCATACGAAGCATAAACAACTCTCGGAAATCGATATGCTTCGTCTCCGAGCTTCTTCAAGGGCACCATTCGACAGATCAAAGGCATGTTTGCGGCTTGTTCTCACTTGAAATACAGCATCAACACTCATTGAATAGGCACCACACCTGAGGTCCTTGCTTATCATAACAAAAACAGCGCTGCTATCATTAAAACTTTCCTTTGCAATATCTTGGCATCGAACATCTTGAACATGTGCTTTTTCTGCTCTACCGCATGCAAATGTGCAATATATTCCACAATTCTGAGAAAAAAAGACCGACCGACCAAGGACATCTTTTGAACAAGTTTTTCCCATTTTATGGTGTTTAATTCTACGAGAACTTGTGTGTTTTGAGCCGCGTCGTTCATTGCAGAAATGTGGTATTAATGGTATGCTTGAATAGGTGCCCTGCCATTTTGTGTACCACCTTTCAACGTGAAGTGCTTTTGAATATACGTATACGTTGACTTTGAAGATAAAAATAACTGAAGCAAAGGCCATGAAATGAAACAAATAGTCTGATTTAGATCATTGCTGAAATTAATAGGCGCCGGTCTTAGCGAACTCCGAAAAAGAACCGTGGTGTAAAAGGGTGGGCCTATGTTATTCCCACGAAAATGTTGCATGCTGAGTTTGAAATTGATAAAACAACATGGCAGCTTCGACAAAAGTAGAGTAAAAATAAAACACAGAAACATGCCTTAGCTGTGGTAATATCAGTTGCTGCTGCTAAAGCTGCCAACAGTTAAAAGCAAGAAAGCTTGCTTGTGTCGAAGCCGCATTATGTGTGGTGTTTTATTTATTTTTTTTACCGTTCTTGTGCGCAACAAACCTTTTCTCTCTGTTAAATGTTCGTAACTTCTTTGTTACCTCGAACACTCTGCAGCTGTGCACGCGCAGTCTTTTGCGTGTTTTTTCAGCTACGGTGGAAAGGATAACTCTCGTAATAGTGGTTCTTGCTTTATAGCCAGATACTTGTTAACGCTTGAACCCACTCAAAAGAGCTCACAATTCTAAAGAATGGCTTGTCATAAGTCGATAACATTCCCTGGGCTGTAATTGTTTTCCTTCAAAACCAGACTTTTGTTGTCATAGGCGGCATTGCTTCCCAAAGGTAAGTAGGCCGAAGCCTTGACATATGATTTACTCCAAAAGGGGACTCTCAAAGCAGTGGTCTATTGAAAGCATGTGCCCTTAAACACGACCACCATGCGTTGAATTCATTTTCAGGCATTACGCAAAACTGCGTGGCACCTTAAACTTTGTTATTATATCTCTTTGCAATCTGATGGTCGTTACAGTTATATTAGCAAACGCGGAATGACAAAGCATCTGGGTGGTGTCGCACAGCGTATCCGGTACACAGATTACGCGTGTTAATCTCAAGTAAGTGAAAGACTTATGCAAGCTGAGTGATGTCACCAAAATGCACGAAATAATTGACAACACAAAACAACGTTCACTCTTTCATTCTACACAATCGACGAGGTTTGTTACATGCTGTAGATGAATAACTATAGACAAGTAAAGGAGATGCAAGCTTTGCTGCCACATTGTGATCAGAAACAGGTACAACGTGTGTACACATCGAAATCACAACAGTGTTGTGCCTTCTACGAGTCCTCTTTTGTTTGGCACTTAATCTCGCTAAAAATATAGTGTGCTGAAAAAAAACTGCTAATCGTGTCAGGCGAGAAGAATCTGATTTTGTAGGCTTGCGCGTAGTAGAATAGCAAAATACGCATGTTTAGTAGCACCTCGTAGGAAAAGTTCCTGGTCAACCAGCGCAGCAGCTACCCCATGACAGAAAAGAAGGCACGTACACAATGCTACGAAGCTGACAATATCCTTTCTTTCTTCCTCATTTCCTCTTATTTTTGTGCAGCTTGTGCCATAACTCACGCGGAACAAGTACCCACTAGATCGTATTTTATTAGCTCTAGATAAAGTTAGGCTGCCCAGCGTGCACTTCCGATAAACAGGCACCAGGAACCGACCAATTTAGGCCTCTCGCAAATATGCTTGTACGGCCAAACAGGAACCAGTCGTATTGAACTATAATTGTTTTGCAGAAAAAAAGGGAAGGAGGTTAAAGATGAAACATTTATTCATGTGTTTTTTTTTGCGTAAGAACTTGCATATGCACCAAAGCGAAGTTTACCTAGTAGGTTGCATACAATTAACGCTGAGAGCCAGAATGTGTTCATCGAACAAAGGCACATTGAGAGCAAGCTCGTCAGCTAACATACTAAGCATGTACCTTATTCCTCGATAGTGAAAACAAAACGCTTTTGACGGCTCGTAAGACTAGAACCAGCAGAGCAAAACCGACGTGGCGCTCCCCGGCGAGCACACTAGATCTTTCGTTCATTTCTATTGCTCTTACTGGCTGGTCCCTGACATTCCTGCAGTGGCTTCTTGTTGGTTTTACCTCAGTGCGCGCAAGGCAGGAAATGCGTTTGCATAATTGAGCAGAATAGTGGCACAGTCTGGTACTCACAAAATGTTCAACTTCACTTTATTATTCAAAAGTGGGGAGAGAAGTGAACGCAGGGGAGTGCGGGAATAAAGCGGCTCGAAGAATGGTCGAATAGGTACCTTGTTGGCTTCCATGTATATTGTTTTGATATTGTGCTTCGCAATAATGTAAGGCAATGCTACAATTCTTCTTTTGTTGTCTACGTCGAAGCTTGTGTTGCCACTGTGGACAGGCAGCTACTCGATGTGTGCGCTCTTAGTCCAACCTTGTTAAACCTTCGGCTTACTGCTAACTTTCCTTCTGGTCTTGTCAATTGACTCTATCTGGACACTATTGTTCTCCTTGTTTTTGCTCAAAGTAGTGCCAAAAGGAGGTAAGTGGGATGTGTTCGAGTCTTATTGCTCTTTCATTGATATCCCTAATTATTATCAGTTCGAGTTGAACAATCAAAAACGAATTTCGTGAGTGACTATTGAGAAGCAACACGGGCCTTGCAGCTCACTTGTCAAGTTGACTCGCTGGCAAGTATTCATCACAAAAAAGAACAAGAAAAAAAATTGGCAGATCCCACGCACAGTGGGAATCGATGATATGCGAAGCACAAATGAGAAATGTTAATATGTCACTTGAAAATCAGCACAACGTTACGAAGTGGATGTAAATGAGGCCGTACATGAGTTCTGTGACATGATTATCATGTTAGGATGCACCGTTTACCTTCATCTATTCACGTCACGTGATACCAAATTTAGTACAAGTGAAGCTAGCGAAACGACCGCGAGCACGCTATAAGCATGGTATGTTGTGATGTTCTTACACGACACACGTGTCAGGATTATCATGTTTGCACCAGTCATATATTTCGTCATTCATTGACGTCCCATAACACCAAATTTGGTATATGTGGAGCTAGCAAAATGGTCGCAAGCGCATCATAAAAAGCCCAATATACTCCAATGTAGCATTGACGCGCGCGCACGCTGAGCACAGCGACTCTACGTTTGCAAAACGCGAGCACTCTTACGCCAGGCGCGACCTGCGTCCGTCGGCGTGGCCCGACAGCAACCAACGCGACGTGCGACATGCTGCATTTCGCGCTGGTGCGTTACCCAGACAACACTGCGTCTCAGTCTTTTCGTGAAGTAGGGATGCTGGACGCGCTGAAACGCGCATGCGTCAAATCAACGCAGCGCGGCACGCGCTTGCGAGTATAGGGCAGGACCGGCACCTCGCGTGGCGACGCGGGCGTGACGCGACGAAATGAACTCCAGCGAGCACGCGCACCACCTCAGGTCGAAATGTATTGGCGCCCTGACTGTGGCATGTAGTCAAGTTCTCACACGACACGCACCTCATGATTATCATGTTTGCACCAGCCACATACATTCGTCATCCATGGCATCACGTAATGCTAAATTTGGCATATGTAATGCTTGTAAGACGGCCCCGATCACATCATCAGTGTGGCATGCAGTCATGTTGTTACATGACACGCATGTCGTGATTATTAAGTTTGGGTGTGTTATTTACATACGTCGTCCGTTCGCGTCGCGCAATACCGAGTTTGGTTCATGTGAAGCTAGCGAAACGGCCGCGAGCGCATCATGAGCTTAGTATGTAGTCATGTTGTTACATAACACATATCTCATGTTTATCATGTTTGCACCACTATCATACCTTCGTCATCCATTCACGTAATGCAACACCAAACTTGGTATATGTGACGCTAGAGAAACGGCCGCGAGCGCATCATGAGCGTGGCATGTAGTAATGTTGTTACGTGACACGCATGTCATGATTTTCGTGTTAGGGTCTCTCATTTGTGTTTGCCATGAAACATGTCATACCATACCGGTTTTGAAACATCTCATGTGAACTAAACCACCGCAAGTGTTGCGGGACCATGAAATGTAAATCATGACATACATGTCATGTTTTTCATTTTAAGACTACTCAAATATGTTCTCCATACAGTCTTGGTATGCCATAGCAAGTTTGGTAGCGATACCATTATCGAAATGGCCAGGAGAGCTAAATGTCGTAGGCGGCTAGAGAGGATAGATAGATAGATAGATAGATAGATAGATAGATAGATAGATAGATAGATAGATAGATAGATAGATAGATAGATAGATAGATAGATAGATAGATAGATAGATAGATAGATAGATAGATAGATAGATAGATAGATAGATAGATAGATAGATAGATAGATAGATAGATACAAAGTCGCCGAAGTTTGCTACGAAATCCTTCGCATTTAGCAGCAGTCGTGTCGATAACGAGTACTATCGTTTTTGAAGAGGTCTCAGACATTTCTACGGATGTATCTTTAAAGATGACAGGATACCAATTAAATAAAGAAAATTTTATGAATGTGAAGATGTGCACATTCACAAAATCCATCGTGCATTTATCAAGTTCATCTTTTTTCTTGAAATGATTCTCTTATTCATAAAGATAGGGGAATTCATCGTCCATAAATATTTATAGCAGAGAACATAGAACAATACTATGGTATTGGTGAGATGGTGGCAATTATTGTTATTCAACTTCATATGAGGCACAATATGAACGTGGTACAGTCCTAAGCACCTACATCCGGCCATGGCGAACGTTCAGTCGTACGCTTCTGTTGAGACATGAAATCGGCAATGAATAAGGTAGAGAGATACATAAAGATAAAGAGTGAAAGGCAGAGAGCTCAACCTGAAGAACATTCCGTTTGCTACACTGCGCTAGGGAAGGGGAGGAGGAAGCAACAAAAGAGAGAAGGCAGGGAGGTTAACCAGAAAGACATCCGGTTGGCTACCCTAAACTGGGGGATTAGGGAAGGGGACAAGAAAGACGAGAAAGAGGGAAGAGAGGTAAAAGAAAAAAAGGGTGGGGGAGAAATTGACAGTCATTTCACTGCAGCGTGTAGAACTCTACCGCATGTCAGAGGCGTTCACACAAGCCTGTCTTTCTCAGGAAACACAGCAGGGCTTTCACTGCCTTGTGGGCTGTCGAGGCATGTGGACGTTGCTGTACTAGCACCTGCACAGAAAGAGGCCGATCATCCAGACGCCGCATTGCGTTGGCAAGTACTTGTCTGTCTGAGGCAAATTGAGGACAATGGCACAGCAGGTGTTCGATATTTTCGTCGGTGCCGCAAACATCGCACGCCGCACTGTCAGTAATTCCAATTAACGTGGTATAAGCTTTCGTGAAAGCAACTCCCAGCCAAAGGCGATAGAGAAGCCAAGCTGCACGTCGATGTAGGCCTGGTAAAGGCCGGAGTTGTAGTGAAGGGTAGAGCTCGTGCAGTGGGGAAGGGGAAATGGGTATAAAAGTTAAGAAGGGAAAGGAAAGAAGATTTGGCTAAAAAAAGAAAACGCGCTCACACTGATGCATGGTCGTGTCCGTCGTTTTGCGATCGTGGTTGACCGCAGAAACTTTAGCAGCGCCTTCTTCGCTTTTTGGATGGAAACTATAGACGTTCTGCCGGCACTCTAAAGTACTGCTCCTAAAGCGGCTGGTCATCGAGCCATGCTAACGTTGCCGAAAGCTGTTCTGTTTGGCAGCTGCAATGAGGATAATCAACAAAAAAGTGTGCAGTAGTTTTCTTGCTGCCACAGTGATCACACGCAGCATTGCGAGTCATTCTGATTCGACGAACAAAAACCGTTCGTGAATGACATTCCAAGCCACACGCGGCAGAGGATAGTTGTTTTAGATCCGGGTAGTCCGCATGGAATTCTAAGTATGAGTGATGGATCCCGACGGTGAAAACGGGTATGCAGGAAACCGGTCCTGTTCTACATTGAATGTGTTACATCGCATGTGAGCGAGTTCATCTTGGATAGTGCATCGGTTCTCAATAATGGAATGGTTTTCTGTACGCATCTTTCATGAGCATTCCTGGCAGAGTTATCAGCATGTTCGTTCCCTTCAATGTCACAGTGATGAATGAAGTACGTACAGCGCGAACTCAAGACGGGGATACTAAAGAAGAGACACATACAAGCGCTACGTATCCCCGTCTTGAGCTCGTGCCATAAAATCTTCATTATACAAAACTAACTAGCCCAAAATTTCACTCTACTGAGCCACAGTGAGCTGGAAGCCACTGTAAAACGTTGCGATGCCCTTTTTCTTTCAATTGCTGATAAGTTTCTCTTATAAGGTAAAGACACTATATGGGCGACTTTATTAGTAAGCTAGGCAAGAAGTAGGCTGGGGGCCATGCAGTGGGATAATATGGCACCGGCTGTAGAAATGCCATAAAAGGGTTACTAGTAGAGTTCGCAGAACGTAATAATTGACGAATATTGGATACCTTGCACAGAAAACAAGCTACCCGTAAGTGCATGAGGAGGAGTTCTAATGGCGAAACGAAGAATGAAATCGACTTCATGTTTTGTGCACACCCGGCAATTGTACAGGATTTCGAAGTAGTTGGCAAGGTTTAATTCAGTGACCACAAAACGGTAAGGCCTCAGATTCACCTAGATTTAGAAAGAAACAGCAGAAACTGTTGTGATATAAGCCCATCAGAGAGCTAGCGCCGAGAACGCAAATATAGGAATTCATGGTTTCACTTCACAGCAGATGTTACTCTAGCCGATGAACGTAATGAATGATAATCTGGCTAGCATTATTACTAAGTTCGCAAGGAAACCTGAGGAAGAGCCATTATGCAGCATATTGGCAAGCACACACAGCAGACGAAAACCCACAATACAGAACGCCAAAGCTCCAAAGCCTTAAACTCAAGCGGCAAAATAGAACCGGGAAGGCTTTAGAAGTTATTCAGTTAATAAAAGGTAGCCGACATAAGAAGGTTTCACATGGAGGGAATTGAGCTTGCTCTAAAGAACAGTCGAAACGTCGAAGCAATGCACTAGAAATGGACCCAGTCAACGACTACATGTATCCACCAAACGACAAGGAAGGCTAAGTAACTAATAACATGGGTAGGAGAGTTGAAGTTCTTTCAGAGTTTTACACAGATTACAAACTCAACAAGTTGGTGTTAGTGACTTATTTCTCCAAATCGAAAAGAAATGAACATGGGTAGGGTAGGTACCGCATAGGCAAGTTAACAGCTGTCCTTTAAGAGTAAGTGATTGGTTTCCAAGGGAAGGCAAGCGGTTGAGGGGAAGACAGAAATTTAGGTGAGTTTGCTTGTATATTGAGGCATTGGCAAACATGCAACCGGGTCGATTGGCAGAACATGGAAAATGTCTTTGTCCTTAAGTGGCTTTAATCCTGCCGATGATGACGCAGTGAAAGAAGCAAAAACGTTTGTGCTTGAAGAACGTGGGCAGATGACTCCCCCGTCTTATCCGCAAGTTTCTTCTCTCTTCTTTCTTTGAGCTGCACGCTCAAACCTTGAAACTTAGTGGTCAGCCAATGCAACTATATGGTGAATAATAATAACGATGTAGTCCTGGAAGAAGGCACCTTGTGTAAGTTTAGGGATTAGGTCTAATCGGTGGTGCCTGCAAAAAAACATCTTCTTTCTAGGCGGCATGTTTGTGACCTGATCATAAATGTATAGCTTACTTTACTTTGCGGTATACGTGAATGGTACTTCTGTGAAGCACTCCTTGGGTGCGGCGCACACGAGACACTCCACAAGAGCATCAAGAGCTAGCTGGCTTTGCTACTCATTATGCAATCTCCTTGACACTCCTTTTCACGAAGCGAGGTATTATTATTCCTATCCGTTCCCGGAGTTAACCCGAAAGAAAAAAATTCTTCAATGAGCTGGTTCCAGCAAAGAGTGCCCTAAGGGTGGAACTTATACCGGCGAGGCTCTAAACGTGGAATAACTTTATACAGTGACTGATGATGATGAGTTTACGTTAATATTTGTCTATCAATATTGTGCGTAAATTTGGAGAGGAAGAGCTTGTCGTATTTTTTATCATTCACATGATTGTCGCAACCAGTGAAGTACGAAATATTGTCGGTGCAGTGATGGCGACTTGAAGCTTGTATTTTTATCTACGTGCACACAAATGTGCACATTAACGGTGGCTCAACGCCCTGCCGAACTGCTGGGTCAACGTCTACATGTCGCCTTTATCATTCTGCGGTCAAAACAAACTCACTGAGTGGATCTATATCAAGGACGAGCCGTTCCCATCATGCGCGTGTGACTTTTCCCAGCGTGTGAATATTAAAATAGTTACAACAATCAGAATATTGCATCAACTGCGTAGTACTACTGTTAGGCGTGTAATAAAAAACATGACGATGTCGTTTTTCATCTGGCAATAGTGAGTGAGAATTTATTAGAAGGCAGAGAGGTCGGCCTGAGCTAGTTCGCTCTAGCCTGCTACTCTACACAGGGGATAAGGGAAAGGGGAAGGAAAGAGGGATGAAGGGTGATGATGGGGACAAGAAGAGGTGGTGCGTATGTACAGTAGCCACTTAGCATAGTACCCTACAGTCTAGTTTCTAGTCCAGTGCTTTCTATAAAGTCTAGAACAGCCTTTGTAGCAGTTTTTGACACTGTTTCGTCGTTCATTGCTGACAATAGGTGGCTTTCACTTAATGGTGTTCGTCCAATGCTTGCCAACGTTGCAGTTAGCATTTTTCTTCGGCAATAAGTTTGCAGTATGCCAGCATCGTTAATGGACGCAATAAGTTTGCAGTATGCCAGCATCGATAATGGACGCAATAAAGTCCTTGTTGGTCAAAAAGATTCACGTTGAAGAATCAATAATTTAGAGCAAGCACGTCTTCAAGGTTGGTTAAAACTTGTCTTTGTAGTTTGTTATTATGTCATAATGTGAACGAATATAGTTAAATTAATTTCACAGGCACAGATAACCTTGGAGCTTTTTGGCTCAGTTATTCGCTTTTTATTATTGCAGAAACGGTGTCAAAGAAAAACATTTGTCTTATTCATAGAAAAATTAACTAAACGGAAATTGAAGTTCTTCGAATTCGTCTGCGGTAGGACTTGACGAGAAATTAGATCAAGGCATGCAATTTTTACTTTGTATAAATAAATTGAACAGCTATCCATTCATATAAGTTGTACGGTGAAAATCTGAGTGGCATTAGGCACTGTATTTTAAACTAGTTTAGCACTCGCAATATCCAGTCTACAAAGCTATAGAGATTGAGAACTGAGATAAAATAAGAAAACCACGGAAAGCAGACCATATTATATTTAGGAACCGTATATGAAGTGTCTCTCTAGAAGAACGCTTGTTTCTGCGCTCTGTTTGTTTTTTTAGTGAAATTATCGGTGTTTTAAGGTGCCTCGCCTCCCCGTCTTGCGGTGATGGCCGTGGAGCATGCCAGAGGCCCGCCTGGTCACAGGTCCTCGCACCTGTCAACCACAAGGAAGCGAGCTGGCTCTCCCAGTGACACTGAGGACACCGATCTCTATCCTATGTCGGAAGACGACACATCCGATGGCAGCTTTGTACCTGTCCTGGGTAAGAGGGCGAAGAGAAGGACGGCGAATACAGCAGCATCAGCTCCTGCAAGCACAGCGACTGTGCAGTCAAGGCCCGCGTGCTGGCCGCACGTCATCATCTTCATGCCCGAAGATCCATCAAGCAACCTACGGCTCCTGAAAAGGCAAGCCCTTTCGGTTGCTCTCGAATGTGCGGTGCCACATCAAATTAAGGACGTACGAGTAAACCCAAGGAAGAACATTCTCGCCATAGACGTGCACGATGTGAGTGCGCTAGGACAGCTGCAGCAAATGACTGAGCTAGGTGGCATTAAAATGCGCCCCTTTATCCCGATGGATGACAAATCAATTGCCGGTGTAATTTATGACATCGACACTGCCATTCCTAATGCTGACTTGTCTACCCTCATCAAGCCTGCAAACGAGGGAACTGTCATTGCGCAAGTGCAGCGCCTTGGAAATACGCGCTGCGCAAAAGCGTTTTTCAAGGGAGATTGCATACCGCCCCACGTTAAAGTTGGACATTTTCGACATCCGGTTTGACCAATCATCCAAAAGCCACTTCAATGTCATCAGTGCTTCAGGCTAGGACACGTCAAGGGCGTATGCCCCAACTTACGACTGTGTCCCCGCTGCGCTGAACTTCCAGCTGAAGACGCCTGTCGGGCGACTAATCTGAAAAGCGCCAACTGCAGCGGTCCTCATGCTGCCTCGTCGAAAGACTGTCCTCGAATCCAAAAAGAGCGCGTGGTTCTCAGACAAATGGCCCGAGACAACTCGACATACAGGGAGGCAGCCGAAGTAGTCCGGCGTCGGCGTCGATGTCGGCATCATCGAAAGTCTTCAAAGAAGGCACATTCCCGAGATGCTCCTTCCCACTCTTTAGCGGTTCCATCCAGTAGCGCCGCGAAAGGGCCCACCACTTCTACGAAAGAAACAGAGCAGCCTCCTTCTCTGGAGGAATGGCCCACGCTCCCGACGCGCTCTTCTTCCAAGGAACCTCGGCAGGTTGTGGCCACACCAGAGCCGTCTCCAGCCATGGAAGATTTGCCTAAAACTGATCGTCAAGTGATCTCGGTGCTGCGTTCCCTCATAGAAGCCATCCGAGCGATATTAGTCAACATGAAAACACCATCAGCTCGAAGCGCACTTGGACTATTGGACGCCCTAAGCCCAGTGCTTGAATCTCTGAATTAGGAAGATGGCTACTCACACGTCAACATTTCGCAAAGAAGTCAAGGCTGCATCTGTCATCCAATGGAACGCCAGAGGACTAAAATCACGCCTTTCAGATTTTGGTCAGTTTGTGTTTACCAACGTGTTTCCAATCATCGTCATTAGTGAACCCAATTTGTCGAAACCAATAAGACTATCGGGGTACGAAGCTGTCATGTCTTCAACGAACAGTGCGTGCAGCAAAATCATCGTCTTTGTTCATCGTGAACTGACGTATGTTGTGCAACCAATTGCACCTCACGATGACAATCAGTATGTCTGCATCACTGTGAAAAAGAACAAACTGATGTTTGCTCTCATAGGCGTTCATATATCGCCATCGAATATTCTCGATTCCAGGAGATTAGCGGATATTTTAGAGTGTGTCCTGCACCATGGGTCCTCATAGGTGATTTCAATGCGCACAATCACGCATGGGGAAGTACGCGGACAAATGCAAGAGGACGCAGGTTAGCAAACATTGCCTACAACTATGAACTTGCTCTCTTGAACGACGGCAGCCCCACTTTTCTTCGAAGGGTGACATACGGCAGCTGTCTCGACCTTGCCTTTGTCTCCAACTCCCTCGCGAGATACGTCAAGTGGTTTCCAGATGTTGAGACACGAGGAAGTGATCACATTCCAATCTACCTTAACATCAAAGGCTTGTCTAGTTATGGTCCATGGACGACCATTCCAGCAGTCCAATGGACTAACTTCTAATCTGACATGGAAGATGCTTGCAGCAATGGCCTACGATCTGGGTTAGAGGAAACAATTAAGAGCACAATGCAAAACGCCATTCGCACGGTGACAATATCTTCCACACGAAACGACTTTGATATAGAGTTGGAGAGACTCCGAGCACTGCGATGCCGGGCGGAGCGTCGGTATCGGCGTACAAAATCAATTCACGATCTTAGGGCAGCAAGGAGGATGCAAAAGAAGATTTGGCATCGCATGGATAGATTAGCGTCGAAACGATGGACAACGTTTTGCCAGTCACTAGACCCTCGCAAGCCACCCTCGCACATTTGGAAAACTGTGCAAGGTCTGCGTCACCCTACGGAACAGCGCTTTCCATTCAAAGCGCTCGCGCTATTTCAAAGGAGGCAAGACATCGATTTCACAGAAGATTTCTGTGCGCAGATCGCCAACCAAGCCACTCGTCCAGATTCTCCAATGAGAGGTGACGTCCCCCGTTCCCGTGACTACCACATAGACCTCCTTTTTACAACGGAGGAGCTCGAGGGGGCACTAGCTCTCTGCAGGCATTCAACTTCTCTGGGCCCAGAAGGTATTCCGTACTTTGTGCAACCTTGGGGAAGGTGCAAGGAGAGAACTGTTGAGCCTCTACAACATCCCGTGGCAGGATGGCAATGTTTCTGATGACTGGAAAGTAAGGCGCTTGTTACCCGTAAGCGACTACCTGCAGCTTTGTTTCTAGATGTGAAAGGCGCTTATGATAATGTACTACATGAAGCCATTTTGGGTGCTCGTGCGGTGGTTGGCCTTGGTGGTCGAGTCTTTCGGTGGATTTCAAGTTACCTGGCTGCAAGATCATTCTTTGTGTAAACAGAAGATGGCCCAACTACGCGACGCTATACTTCCAGGGGTGTTCCTCAAGGCGGAGTTCTTAGCCCGACGCTATTCAATCTTGCACTAATTGGCCTTGCTGAATACTTCCCAAGCGCCATTAAAATCTCAATATACGCAGAAGACATCTGTGTCCAGACATCGGCAGTCACACGCCCTCAGATACGTTCCCTGCTTCAAAAAGCAGCAACTATGATTGCCAACTACTTGTTCAAACAAGGTCTCAGCATATCACCAGAAAAATGCGCGCTGGTGGCCTTCACTAGCAAAGCAATAACTCCTTATGTCATCTCAATCTGCGGGCGACCGATTTCTTACGCCAAAACCCACCAGTTTCTGGGCATCATTATTGACAGGGACCTCTGTTGGAGTCCGCATGTGACCTATATGAAGAAGCACCTGACCGCTATTTTACAACTGGTCAAATTCCTGGCTCATTCAGGAATTCAGAAATTCCTGGCTCATTCAGGAGCTCCATCATTGCGTCAGTAGACGCAATGATGGAGCTCTCCAGGGCCCTGTTCTTCGGTTTCCTCAGATATAGCTTGCCCGTGCTTAGCAATACCTGCAAGACTAATGTTCGTGTTCTACAGGCAGTACAAGCCCAAGCGCTGAGAGTGTGCCTCGGTCTGCCCAGATGTACGTCAACGGAAGCAACAATTGTAATTGCTGGTGACTATCCGATACAAACTCACATTGTTGTAGAAGTCCTGAGAACGCACATCAGACACTTCGCACGTGCTCCCTGCCATCACCTTGCACTGTTGCCTTAGAGAGGTGCCAAGCATCGTTCGCCAAAATGGTTCTGAAATACAACGATAAACTTCCCTCGGGCTTCACTCCTGCATCTAAACCATCCATACCGCCTTGCTGTCTTATTCGACCCACAGTGCATCTTAGTGTACCAAGGATCCAGAGGAAATCTGAGCTTTCATCGCCCGTGCTGAAACAACTGTCTCTTTGTCTTTTGCACGAGAAATATTCAGACAGCATACCAGTATACACTGATGGTTCCACGAACCGCCAGTGTTCGTCAGGGGCAGTAGTTCTCCCAGCAAGAGGTGTTACCATCAGCTTTAGGACTGACCACTCCACGGCATCTACAGCAGCGGAACTAGCTGCTTTGTGTGCTGCACTTTGTGAGGTCAATCGGGAGCCACCGCAACAATGGTCGATTTTCAGCGACTCAAGGGCTGCCCTACAATCTGTGCTCTCAGCACTGCGTCGCGGACCATACGAACAGCTTGTTTTCAAAATTCGATGCCTTCTCCACACTGCACACGAGAAAGGGCATCATGTGACGCTTCAATGGCTGCCAAGTCACTGCGGCATCATAGGGAACGCACATGCCGATACTGCCAGGCGGGCAGCCCTTGAAGGAACACGAGAAGAAGCCATACCACTTTCGCGGACCGATGCTGCCAGTAATCTTCGACGACTTGCGCGTGAAATCACGTTTTCACTATGGTGCCCACCAAGCATCGATACGAATCGTCAACACCACCTGTCCTCTTCGATGGCTCTCCGAATGCCCTCTGGACTCGACCGAAGAGAAGCCACCCTTCTTCGCTTATGGCTAGGAGTGGCTTTTACAAAATCTTATTCCTTTGTCATAGGAATGGCCGACAACGCTCTCTGCGATGCCTGACATTGCAGTCACACCACATTCTGCGTGACTGTCCGTTGTATGAAATCCAGAGACAGTCACTGGCGTCCGCTTTCGCGCGCATCGACAACAGCCCAATGTCTGTGGACACTATTCTGTTGAGTGCCCGAGAGAAGACATTGCGACATAAGGCGACGAAAGCTCTGTTGAAATGCCTACGCGACACAGACTTGAACAAGCGACTGTAACATCAATGTCACACACCGCGAAAGACAAGAACGGACTATGACTGAGTGTGCGCGCGTGTGCTGCCGAATGTGCTGTTTCTATCTTCCCTCTCTGCTCTCTATCTTTCATCTCCCCCATCCCTCTCCCATGCACAGGGTAGCAAACCGGCTGCCTATAGGCTGGTTAACCTCCCTACCTTTCTTTTCCCTCTATTTTCCTTCCTTATATATGACTTGATAGGCTTGAAGATACTAGAATGAAATAGACGAAAGCTGTAAGCCGTTCGGAGTAAACCATCTTACAACGTTAAGGGGATTTAGATCATTTTTCTGCAGTGTTAAGAAAAAAAACTAGTGAACAATTTAGAGTACTAGGTACTCCACCACGGGAGAGCGCTAGTCCGTCCTGTGGGCTTTTTCTTCTTATCCTGAAATTCTGTGATATTTAAACTTGCGTTTACAAACACACTTGCTGGATGTCTTCCGGTTTTGTGCACCAGCGTAGCCCAGAAGCATTGGCAGGGAACGAATGCTTTAACGAGTAGTCCGCTCATTTTTCACACTTTTCTCGCCTTTGTCTGGCCAAATAATTGAAACAATTTAGGGGCGAAGCTTCTTATAGCGGCACTTGTTCGTCCTTCGTAGCCGTTGTAGTAGTGTGTAACGAGTATAACATTTTGACCTCCTAGGTGGTGCCAGTGAAAGATTTCTTCTGTGCGTTGTTGAACAATAAAAGATAGTGCTCAATGTACATGCCAATGCCTGCTAAGAGGCAATGAGAGACGGGAGAATTCAGCTTCTAGTTAACGCGCACGCTGAAATTTTTTTATTGTTCAACACCGCACAGAAGACAAGAAAGGTTGCTACGTTATACTCGCTGGGCGTAACCTCCTACGTTTTAGAAAGGTTTAGTGAGCGTTGGGCCGCAGTGCCACAAATACAGTGAACTAGTATATATCATGAACTCGATGTGGTTGAAGGTGGGAAGTAGACCAGAAGCGCATGCCGTAAGAAAGTGTGCGTGTGCCTCTACTCGTTTAGTCCTTGGAAAGTCCGCTGGATGGCGATGCTTCTATATGAGGAATATATGATGAAAAGATGCGAGATGGTGGTACTTGGAGCATTGAATAGGTGGACGAACGGACACACAGACAGATGCATGGACAGACGCAAGGATGGCTGCATGGACGGATGGGCGCATGGACGGGCGCAGGAGCGGATGCATGAACGAAAGCATGGACGGACGCACAGATGAACGTGCGGACTCACGAACAGACACATGCACGGACGGGCGGACGAATGCACGGGTGGCCACATGACTCATGCATGGATGGACGAAAGCAAGAACGAATGAATGGACGGATCCTTCGCCCCTCTATCCATCATTCACTCCGTGGATATGCTGCCATTTTTTTCTAACCTACACACAACATTACACGAATAAGTTATTAAGTTTAAACATCTTCCTTTTACCAGAAAGCGGAAAAAGAATCTTTACTTACTCTGCCACACTTGAAAGAAACAAGTTTTCTTCTTCAGCGTTAGAGAGTGACAATTCAAGTAACCTGAAGTTTCTTTGGCAGCAACACGTGCTGCTGCTATTGCTATGTTGACACCGACCGGAAAGGAAGAAAGGAAGGAAGGAAAATAAGAGGAAAAGAATGGCAGGGAGGTTAGCCAGCCTATAGGCAGCCGGTTTGCTACCCATAAAAAACCGGCTGGAAAAAGGCGTATGTATAACTAAGGCCCGTGCATCCTAGAAAAATAATGTTTTGAAGAGAGAGAGATAGAAAGGAAGGCGGGGGGGGTTAACCAGATATTGACATCTGGTTCGCTACCCAGCACTTGGGGTAGGAAAACAGGGACAAGAAAGAGGGGGTAGTAAGAGAGGAGGAAAAACGCACGTGCGTTTATGAGAAAACAAGAACGCGCACAGGAAGGGTGTTCTGGCTACAACCGTGCAGAAAGGCTAGTCGAATGCAAAAAGTGCAGTAGTACCTTCAAGGCTTTCTTCTGAGAAGTTGCATCTTGTCGATATTGTAAAATTCTTTCCTCCGACAGAGGTTGTGGTGTTGCCACTGGCGTAGCACCCTTATCAAGGGGTGTTTTCAATGACCTCAACACCCTTATTATAGCTGTTATTACTGAAACAAAAAACATGAAAAGTATAATTTGCTAGTCGTGTTACATGCACTCACACATGACAACAGCATAGCAGGTGTCCGCACGCGCCAACTGCACATCAAAGCCCATTCAAATTTCCCCATGAACGGAGTGCTCGCTTTTGTTTCCTTGTTGTATGAAGTGCTCACCCTACACCGGTTTGCACTGGTCATCTGGTATATACAGCCATATAGTTTCATAAGCCTTCATTCAGAGACGGTTGCGATGTTTTTGTTCCGTATAAATGAACCAGAAAGATTAAAACAAGAGGCGTAAATTTAGAAAATGCTTCTAGACAGCCTTAAAAGAGTTACATATTTTTACCCAAAATAGAACGGCTCTTCAATGTGCGAGTCCCGGTTACATTTTGGTACGCTGCGATATGAGCCATGAATGTTTGAATAACCAATCGCACCCTTGACTTCTAAAGGGTTTGCTTGCCACTATGGGCAAAGAAATCACCCTTAAACACTGACTGTTGAATGTTTTGGCTAGACAAAAGGTTGTTTTGCTTGCTTGAAACCCCTGAAGGTGAAAAGAAGTTTACTATGTGAGAAAAAGCAATACTTCAAAAAAATCACAGTTCTTCTGGGGCTCCGAAATGTTGGTGGGTTTTTCCGAAATATAAAGCACTGAGTAAAATGCAGCATGTCACAAAAAGCCCTTCATTTATTTCATTGCAATTTTTTTCTTCTGAATAGAAAGTGTGCGGGCCACCGTTCAGGTAGAGTCACGACGGCTTGCATCTGCTTTCTGAATCCGTGCACTGACGTTGGGCCTATAAGGGTTGTACACTTTGGCATCCAGACATACAGGCATTAGTCTATCCTGCGTTTTACGTTTTCTCTGAAGTGCCTCAGCACTAAGGAAGGAAATTCACGCTGCCAAAAAACCAACACTAACACACACGCACTCCTGCTAGGACCGAAAAACCCAGCTAATGGAACTACTTCGGGGCTTGCGGGGCTCATATGGTTCCCGCTGGAAATATTTGAGTGCCATGAACGTTGTCTTAGTATATTTTAGCCTTTATACGCATGCCGATGGGACCATAGCTTACGCTGCAGGTACTTGGGGCGTAATAGCGTAATAAAAGCACCTATAGAAGCACTCATAATAATAGGAAGGGAGAGTGGAATCGTTCTTATCGATATTGTTGGTTTCAAGATGCCGAGGAAGCATTGAAATGCACTGCTTTCACTTATATACCAAGTGTCGTATTATTTCACACACATACACACGCACGCTCACCGCCCCCCCCCCCCCCACACACACAAACAGAAAGCGCCGGTACTTTTTATGGAATAGCTAAAGGTGCCTTGTCCTGAACGAAATGAAACATGGCTGCCCCTCGATTGTTTTAGAGTCGTAGCTGCCAGGAATTGCAAATTAAATTGTGCATAGCTATGCATATTATCGCTGTAGAACAATAGCTGAATTCATTTTTTAGGGTGAAGCATTAAGGCTAGATTCATTCGGCTTCTTTCTGGCATCGTAGTGAACAGTCGTAGCGTACGTGCTAATAACCACGTCGATGAACCACGTTACAGTTCAGTGCACCATGGAGGGTTCGCCAATATAGGCGTGCTCCCCGCAGTTGTCCCGCCCATCCGCCCGTCCATCTATGCGTGCGTCCATCCGCTCATTAATCTGTCCAACTGTCCGTGCATCTGTCAATCCATCCATTCGACTGTCTGTTTGATCTTTATGTATACAAGTCGGTAACTTTAAACGTAGACATTATGGACCTTAAGAGCTACCTTCACCTACTCATCATTTACTCCGTGCAGATGCATATATTTTTTTTCAACTATATGGAGACTCTCAGCTGGATTTCGCTGCTGGCGTCAGCGTCGCTGTTACTTACCGTATATGCATACGGATTTGTATGCAAATGCAAGTAAAAAATCAGAAAAAATACTTCGGCGCACGAAATCAAACTTGGGTCCTCTGAACCGTGAGTGCGAGGTGTTGATCACTGAGCCACAGAGGAGCAGGTCTTTCACCGTTCAAACGGCAAGTTATCTATATCTACTACTTACCACTGCTGACGGGCATCTCGGGGGGTGATGGTAGCAATCGTGTTTTCAGCATTACCAACAAGATGGCGCAATGAGCGCACGTAGCAACATCGTCACGACGCAGCGGCTTCGCTCTCATCTCTCACGCACACTTTGCCCCGCAAACAGCAGGAGCCGACGCTCACTTTTACCGGAACGATACTCTTTTAGTTACTGCGTGCGCAAAGGTCCCTGCAATCGTTGCACAGTCTACGTTTGCGAAAAGAGCTGCGCTTTTCAGACTATGTAAGCGGCGACCACGATCGCACCGATCAGAGGTAGGAGGACGAGGATTGCGGGTGCGTTCGTGCCACGTGAGAGCGACTGCCAGCGGACAGTTGCGGCTGGGACTTAGCGGAATAAACAGGGTTCCAGGTCTGGCTCCGCGTCTTCCCTGCGGGGTTCTGGGCCGAGCAGCATCGACACTCCCTACATTTGGCGCCCAACGGCAAGAACAGCGAAGTAACAAGGGAGACGCTTATTCGCGTTCATCTGTACCTGAGGGTACGTTTAGTGCACCATTTGTGCGAGAAAAATGCGGGGCACGTTTCGATCTGCTGGCCATTCTGTGAGTGACCTTCCAGTTTGTTGCTATCGCGTTCATTGCTTAGCCTTTGCGGCAAAGCTGTGAGTTTTTCTTCGGAATGAAACTCCTTGCCACCGGTTTCTATTCCCTGTCGAAACACGAGTGCTCGCCGGCTGTTTTCTTATTTTTAAAAATTGTTCGCCATGAAATCACAGGTCTTTTTTTTGTTGCTTTTAGTGAGTGCTTTTTAACAGACCATATGAACGTGGCCCAATGATTTTCCACTATTCAGAATGATAAACATGTTGTAATGGCGCATTCGAAACATAAAGGCAAAACGGAATAGCATTGCGCTGCTCCAGCACTCCTGCTTACTAAATTAGGTCATTTCACAGCAGCTCTGTGATGTTGAGCGCCATCTACAGAAACAATAATTTTGAGTCTATCTATATTACTCTATTTAGCCTTATTCAAGAATGCTTCCTGTACCCAACTAGCAATTCTGACAAGATCAGTTAATGCGGTGCAACTTTCACTGAAACATATTTAAAAACACGTGATTAGTAGTGGGAGATGAGGCTATTCAGAACTTTTATGGAGCTCATAGAACATACCCCACTTGATTACGCCTCACTGAGTAACTGGCAGTGCCTGTTATTGCTTAAAGTGGATCTAAGAAATTATTTTGTTTTGTGAAGTTGCTTCCACGGTAATGCTTTGATTCTATTCACCGCCAAGATGGAAGCCATCGAAGACACATCATCAGCTTCTGTAAACGTCGCTGTATGTTGTAATGATGGGGCTTCATTTTCATTCCGTTGTCTCTCAACCATCTATCTCCTTTTAGGTCCGAAGCTCCTTAAGCCGTGGTCGTGCGTCCACGATCTGTGTAGTAGTAGTAGGTTGTATAGTAGTAGTAGTAGTAGTAGTAGTAGTAGTAGTAGTAGTAGTAGTAGTAGTAGTAGTAGTAGTAGGTCGCCACCTACGTGGTTGGGCTAGAAAAGCGGCACGCGCGCTCTTTTTTGAATTGAGGAGGAAACCCGGGCACGTTGATCATAACTAAAAAGATAGTTGTTTTTAATTAAATAACCTACAGAGACGAGTATTCGTGACTCAATCTCCAAAAAAATTAGCTTGAATATGGCGCTTACTAAAAAAAGAAAACTAGTAACAGAGGGACGAACTTGGAGCACTATCTGACCAGAAAAGGTTGCCCCGTCAACCTCGCTGGGCGTGACCATCATAGTTTTAGCAAGGTTTAGTATTAGATCGCAGGGCCATGAATTAGCGGTGGTAAAAGGTTGGAACTAGACAGCAGCATGAGCTGCTCCTCTTGTCCAGCCGTACCACCTTTGGTTTAGTCCTTGGATTGTGCGGCGCAAGGCGGCACTTCTATATGATAAATATATGATAAAAAGATACGAGACGGCGGCAGTTGGAGTGTTCACTAGATGGAAGGACAGATGGACAGGCGCACGCATGGATGGGTGGAGAGACAGACATATCCATGGGCGCGTGGACGGACGGATGCACGGATGGAGAGAACGATGGATGGACGTACCCACAGACGGAAGGACGCACGAATGGACACACAGATGGACGGAAGCGTGAACGGACTTACGGATGCTTCATCACACTCATCATCATGCACTCCGAGAATACGCTGTGTTGTCGTTGTTGTTGTTGTTGTTGTTGTTGTTGTTGTTGTTGTTGTTGTTGTCGTCGTCGTCGTCGTCGTCGTCGTCGTCGTCGTCGTCGTTGTTGTTGTTGTTGTTGTTGTTGTTGTTGTTGTTGTTGTTGTTGTTGTTGTTGTTGTTGTTGTTGTTGTTGTTGTTGTTGTTGTTGTTGTTGTTGTTGTTGTGTTGTTGTTGTTGTTGTTGTTGTTGTTGTTGTTGTTGTTGTTGAGGAGCACACCAACCTAGAGCCCATTTCTCGTGGCACGCAATGTATATGGGATTTAGGAGATTAATGTTCATACTTGTGAGGTTAGAGCGTATGGAATATACCAGGGAAGGTTTTTTCATAAATGTATGGTAAGCCTGTTACAAAGTAATGCCGCCATACTTATTATTTTGACGTCTTCACTTGTATTTTTGTACTTCGATGACACCGAAATCACTCAACTCGAAATTGCTGTGCAGAACATCGTAACACTTTATTCATGCGGTAACGAAAAAAAAGTACAAAAGTGAACCAGAGCTGATGGGGTGTTTTCCATAAATATGTAAAGGTCGTAATTTAAAAGGGCTGCGAATAATATATCCAAATATAGAAGTCCAGGGGAACGTGAAAGATTGAAAGGATGGAAGTCCTCTGAACAGCGACGGCACTCAGATGACCACAATTTAGCCGTCATTTATTCAATGCCAGCCGAAGTTTGATGCCGATAAAAATGCTGCTATTATGCGAGGTAATCTGGTAATTGAGCTGAATCATAAGTGTTTCTTCGAAGAGGTTGCTCATCTAATGCGAGAGGGACTGTGTTCTGCTCTTACCGAAGGCAGATAGAGTTCTACACACATGTTAAAATAAGTACTGTTACTAGCTCAATACTCACGTTGTTCACTTAAGAATCCCCTCCACACCGAATTCCTGACCCTTTACCTGACATCTTGCTGCTGAGAGCTTCTCTTCCTTCCTGAAATAAAAGCTTCATTTACTCGTTCAGTGATTCATTCACATTGCGATGAAACTTTTTAGTTTCATCGCAATGTGAAGAAACAGGAGCCTGTCACGAAATTTCTCAGAAATATAATAAAAGCCGCTTTCAAACACGAGCTCAGCAAAAAGATAGATGCTGATGAAGCTCATTCGTTGTGGCGAGTACTTAGTAGCGTGCAAAAGTAAAAGTGATTCAGGAAAAAAAAGTTGCTGACTTTTCGGACAACTTGCGCGATGTTGCGGGGTGAAACATTGTACGTGAGTGAGCAGTATACAACGTACGCTCGTCGTATTTACCCCCTTATTCACAAACGCTCTCGAGCAATCAACGTCCTTGGTTTTAGCAAAAGACGGCGCACTGCTCTCCCATAGTTGAGTACGAAGTACTCAAAATCGTTAAACACTTTTTCTAAATATATACATATTCATTTCGCTAGCATGCAGTAGTGGCAAATGGTGCTGTGAGGCCCACGGGACGGCTCTATGCTCTCTCATAGTAAGTACCAAGTACTCAAAATCGTTAACCACCTTTTCTAAACACACCTTCTCTCGATCCCACACTTAAGAAAATACGGCTCATTGTATGCAATTACCTAGATCAGCAGCTGGAAACGCACGGCGATGAGGCTTTCTTTCGACGATGGAACACACGTTTCTTCAGAGTAAGGAAGGGACAGCTGAAGTTTCCAGTTGTTCCGTACTAGCCATGCGGCCACTCTAGTACGCATGCATACGTGTTCTGTAAAATGTGATTAACTTGATTCATTGAAATTTTCCTTTGCCTTGTATAACTTAGATACCTAGTGATCAATTAGATTTTGGTACTCATTTGTAAGATGTATAAACTGTCTTTACTTCTTTTTGATGTTTCATTGGTGTATGTACAAGTTAAGTGTACAATAAATTTCCCTTTCTCACTCGAAACACTCCTCGAGTGGTGTTTTACCATTCACAAACCGCCCTTCACTTGAAACGCTTCGTTCACTTAAAGAAACCTCGAGCGTTTCCTCGAGATTGTCAAGGAAGCAATAAAGCTGCCTTGAATCGTCCCTCGAGTGAAGTTTCTGCGCCAACATCGCGTTCATGGAGGAACCCGTCTCGCTGTGACGAAGTTTTTCGATTGATTGGGCTGCCACTACCGCGTTCTTTCGACAGTGACGGTTGGCATTTATTACGGAGGTGTCTTGAACGGTTCGGCAACGGCTATTGTGGCGCCGGGACAGGCGTGCCTGGTGTCAAGAGGAGCACTCACCACCGCCGTGATGTGTTGTGTTCCGTGCATGAGCCAGTGAATTACCTGCCTTCGGGTGTGCGTATACTCGTCGTGCGAGTGTTCAAGAGTTACTGCGGAAGCCAGTGCTTTCAAGTGTTTTGATGAAGCTCGCACACCACATCAGTTAGAGCGTGGCGCGAAAGCTTGACAAACAAGCGGAGACGCAACGTTATAGCAAGCTTTAGGATGCGCTGCATTCACCGTCCTACTGAGCGGCTTCCTTTCCGGTGAATCTTTGCTACCCTGCCCGAAATATACGGTGAAGCATACCTTCGTTAGATGATCGTCTGTATCAATGAGAAGGTAAGTTTTGCTGTTTTTTTTTTGTTCATTTCCCGCTGCTTAGGCCAGATCACTATTAGAAACAGTTTAGGAAAAACAAAACCCAATGAAATTGGACCCAATGAGTGTGACGTTGTTGCTACTACGCGTGAAACATAGCTTGAATATACAGTGGATATGCAGCTGACAATACCAATGGACAACCAAACCCAGCTTTAGGGAAACCAGCAGAGGTTCGGGCTCTGTGAAACGTGCATGTACGCAAGAATGCATAGAGAGTCGTATAAAAACGCAAACATGATAAATAGCAATACAGCAGATATATTTTAAGGATGTTTTTTATGGTGCAAGCCCCCCCCCCCCCCCAAAGAAATTGCTGGCTACGCCACGAATATCAGAATTACATAACCATATACCTCCTCAGCTACCCAAGTGCCCAAGCCAAACATCTGTCAAAAGAGTCAAAGCTCAATAACTTAACCATGTCTGTTCTTTACCGCAAGAAATAATAATGAATGTGTGCAACCTTTAGAAGACGCTGACGTGGCGTTATTTGGTTTCCAGTTGTTGTTTTTTTCGTGAGGCGGAAACGAGTTTCACTGCTCGTGCTGTTTTTAAAAGCTCATGCACGTTCTACTTTTCCAAGCATTCGCTCAATTGGTAGACAACCTCTGCCCGATCACGTCACACGTTTTTTTTTTTTTTAATGCGAAGCATTCCTTAGCGTATTTCGGCCACTTTGACCGTATCTATTGACCCGCAGGTCGCGGGTTCGATTCCCGGCTGCGGCGGCTGCATTTCCGATGGAGGCGGAAATGTTGTAGGCCCGTGTGCTCAGATTTGGGTGCACGTTAAAGAACCCCAGGTGGTCAAAATTTCCGGAGCCCACAACTACGGCGTCTCTCATAATCATATGGTGGTTTTGGGACGTTAAACCCCACAAATCAATCAATTGACCGTATCTATCTATCTATCTATCTATCTATCTATCTATCTATCTATCTATCTATCTATCTATCTATCTATCTATCTGCTTACGTTTGGGTGCTCTCGTGGTCACCCTCTTAACTAGGCGTGAACTAAAATTAGCATAGGAGGGTAAGATGGTTGGACGAATATTACGCGTTGGTAAAGACCTGAATAATACAATCCTCTCGCGTACGTCGTCAAACACTTTCTTGCAGGCAGTGGCACATACCCACGGGCGGGTATGTGCCGCTGGTATGCGTGTATGTGCCACAGGAGATTGACAGTATCTACCCAGTAACGATGAAAACACACATGGGCAATTTTAACGCACGAACGTTAAGAAATACTCGAAATCGGTAGCTTTGACCCGACGAATGTCAAGAACAAAGGCCAGGGTCCGAGCTGGAATCGAACCCAAGCATTCTGCGTGGCAGCAAAGCATTTTACTACAGAGCTACGCCAGGTCTCGGAACTACTTTTCAAATAGGCGCAATCTTCGTAAAACGTCAATAGTGGTCACGGTGCTGCCTACTCAATTTCATAAACATCACATGTGTACACATTTAATACAGCCATCACGTCGGGTTGAAGTCAATTGTGGACAGCTGCTATGCGCTGAAGTTGATTTATGTAGCAGTGTCCACGGCCAGCATCTTTGCGAGCATTAGCGCTTCATAACAACTTCTGATGTATGTTGCTAATACACATTTTTCAGTTGGAATCGTTGCGTAAGTGCGAACAACTGGTTATATAAACACCTGCAACTCTTCAACATATGTACGTGCGTAAAACATTTGTACATATGTTTAGCGTCGTTTCATGACACGTCGCTTAATAAAAAATTGCAACACGGTCACCTTCCCTGCGCGTGCTTCGCTTAACGTCGATTCCCAGGTACGTGGGGTCTGACGATTTTTTTTTGTTCACGACAGCGTGAAGCAGATGAACAAACAAATGCAGCGATCTGACGTGCTTCCGAAGACGGCCCGCTCTGCATACGTGACTAGGCATACTTTCTCTTGGGAACACGCTCGAAGACACGCAAGCAAGACACACCGAGGCCTGAGAGTTACCGAGAGACACTGTCTCGGCTTGCGAGCTTGTATATTTCTTTCTTTCGAGCTACCTTCCTGGTGCGTGCGATGACAGTGCCTCCTGTCTGTTCTTGATGGGCAGAACGGCGATGA
Source organism: Rhipicephalus microplus (assembly GCF_013339725.1). Classification (NCBI taxonomy): domain Eukaryota; kingdom Metazoa; phylum Arthropoda; class Arachnida; order Ixodida; family Ixodidae; genus Rhipicephalus; species Rhipicephalus microplus. The sequence goes on from NC_051170.1 coordinate 69,004,096, forward strand.
AGCGCGACGGTAGGCCAGATAGTGTATCGGTTGAGTGCCAAAATGAAAGGTGGTGAATGTACTCTATAAAACTCACTGGAAAAGACCATCGAATATACGATACCTTTCGTATGCCAGAAGAAGCAAGTTTCTCGCAGTAAAATAGGCCGTGCTTCTCATGTGTCGGATGTATGACTCGGGCTCAAGTGACCCGAATGACGAACAAACTTCGTTAACAAGAATATAAGCTGCCGTGACTATGTTACCATTGCGCGCAGCTATAGGTGGTGAAGGTACTTTCAAATTATATTTGTTGGCATGTTTGGCAGTAAAGAAACGTACAAATAAAGGCACCAACTGTAATAGCGTTTCTACTACGTACTTGCGAAGAGAGGGGCGCAAAAGAGAAGAGCTTGAAGCTGCAACCATTTCTTCCAAAGCAAAATGCGTCGGAAGATTCATTGCATTGCAACCGGAAACGCGAAATATTTCGCAAGGTCTTCGACGCAAAAATTTTGGTCTGTCTGTCTGTCTGTCTGTCTGTCTGTCTGTCTGTCTGTCTGTCTGTCTGTCTGTCTGTCTGTCTGTCTGTCTGTCTGTCTGTCTGTCTGTCTGTCTGTCTGTCTGTCTGTCTGTCTGTCTGTCTGTCTGTCTGTCTGTCTGTACGCCCGTCCGTCCGTCCACCCTTAACGGTACTCTTAAAGGCACCAAAGTGGCCACGATGCTTCAAACAGCTGACCCCATCCGCAGCGCCCACCAATATTGCTCAAGATTCAGAGTTCATGCTTGTGGGATTGTCAATTAAAAAGCAAATATTACGCGCATCTGAGGCACCAAAACAACACGTCAATATTTTGTATGTGTGTCTGTTACTAGAGAAGGCCTAAAGAACGTAGCGTTTATCACGTTGCGCGGACCATGCAACGCTTGCACGAACAGGCAAATGTTTCCAACGCTTTCCTAAGATGACGCGGTGGGGGCACCCATAGAGTTTCCTAAAATTAACTACAGGGGAATCTGGCACTGCGATCGTTCAGCGACCGTGGGAATGATGGGTAGTGCACACATTTGCCTAGTATTCGTATTTGCGGGCGGCAAATTGTACTTGTGCCTTTGTTTGTTGCTGGTTATGGTTTTGTTTTGAAAGAAAGAACGAACCCTTTTGAACTTAGTGACCTGATTCGAAATGGTAAGCCTAAAGGAATAAGGTTGTGAAGCGCAAACGTTAAACGTTTGCATTTTTTTTTCATGAAAAACAGCCCCAAGCCACACGAACACACACGGAGCCAGAAGCAGGCCAGAAGTACGAAAATTAGACAAATGTGTGTACTACCCATCATACCCATGCCTGCTGACGCGCCGTGCGTTGTAGCTCCCATAGACACCAGTGCCAGAGTTCCCTCTAGTGTATATTAGGAAACTCTATGGTGGCACCTACTCGTCGCTTTCCGTTCTCTACCTTATTGCCTCCCAGACGGGTGCGCAGGGCGCACGCACTTCGTTTTTCAAGATAACTGCCAGATAGCGCTCGTGTATCACGTGTGTCGTGACTTGATGCTCTAGTTCGCCTCTGCTGCATGCTCGAAGCACTCTAACGCAGCGCCTTCAGAATACCACTCACCAATTTTCTTTTGCGCAAAACATCAAATAAATGTTTTGCACACTCTCTCCAGACGCAATACTATCGTCTTTCGACGACATTTGCAGTGTAACATACGGACACGGCGCCAATGTATTTTTTTTAAACTGGCATTGGGGTTGCCTCCGAACTTTATCATCAATTTTTATTGGAGTAACTGCCCGTAGTATAGATCACGCTTTCTTCCGTATAGTACAGCTTAAAACCAAATCGGGTGTCTTTTCGGAACTTAACAGTCAATTTAGTTTTAGTGCACAGCTGAAAATCTAGACCATTACGGAAATCTTTCTCTCCGATTTGCACATTACTCACTAAATATATCGTGAATACTAACACAGCAAAAGTTATACAAGCGAGTTTAGCGCTACCTTCCCTAATATATACGGCAAAATGATGGATGTTTTATATAATGCTGTGCGCTTACGTAAATATATAAAGTAAATTGGCATCATATGGTGATATTCACACTTTAATAAACCAAAGCTTTGACTTTAACAGCCACTTTAACTGACAGCACGATAGGCTGAAAGAGGCCGCATTCCAACGTTGCGGTATTTATTGGGCAGGAAAAATTGTCAACCAACCTGTTCGCAGTGATTTAAAACACCTGAATTGGGGGTCAGAAATTATTTCTAAAAAAATGTATCCTGCGAATGTTGTTTCGTGGGTAATTTTCGCGACGAACATGGTGTCAGTAACGGCGAAAAATTAATCGCTAGTTGCAATCGTCGTTTTCGGTTCCACAGAAGCCCATATCTGCGACCATATTCCTAATGAGAATGTATACTCAGGGTCATTTGAAGTGACACATCACTTCGGCATCACCTTCCAGATAAAGTGCAAAGAATCTCGTACATTAAATCACTTGACGATCAGAGTTTAATAATATGGGGTTCTACTTCGACTGATCTTTTGAGCTTTCAAATATGTGATTTATATAAATTTGAATCGCAATACTTCTAGATTACAACTGTAGTACTGCACTGGGAACAAGCACACTTCCTTGAGATGCGAATTATGAATAAATGTCGGGAAATGCATTGAATTCGCAAAGTATAATTCAAAAGTGCTAAATGTTGCATTTCAAGATTGAATATGAAGTTACATGTTTTCCGTGAGGCTTAGTAATTGACGGTAATTATAGTGCGCAATGAAGCGTCTAGTATTTCAAAAATCAGTCAGCTTCAATTCTTCCATAAAAACAGCTATTCTTGCCAAAATGAACTGCCAGTTTGTTTTTTGGTTGTAGTCGTTTTGAGCGAAAGAAAAATGATACCCTTGACGTCGGTCCTGGAACGCCGCATGTCAATCGATCGATGAACATAACAGTGTATCCGGCATAGCGGTCATTGTCAGCCATACGCAGCACATTAAAGTTAATTTTTACTTATGATGCAGCGCAAGGATGGAAACACAAAAAGAACGGAAGGAACACAGCTGTTTTTGCGCTTGTCCCCGTGCGCTGCTTCACAAGTAAACATGAACTATCACCAACTCACCCAACTTTCAACGTTACTGAGCAATGAAGGCCCCGCCGCGGTGGTCTAGTGGCTAAGGTAATCGGCTGCTGACCCGCAGGTCGTGGGCTCGAATCCCGGCTGCGGCGGCTGCATTTCCAATAGAGGCGGAAATTTTGTAGGCCCGTGTGCTCAGATTCGGGTGCACGTTAAAGAACCCCAGGTGGTCCAAATTTCCGGAGTCCTCCACTACGGCGTCTTTCATAATCATATGGTGGTTTTGGGATGTTAAACCCCACGTATCAATCAACGAAAACTGAGCAATGAAGTTAAATGACCGTTAGTTCTCTGGTGATGAGACCTGCTCAGATGTACAGAATGCGTTTCAAGCCACTTGAAGAAACACGCAGTGCTTAAGCCACCTTTGTAGTTGATGCGTACGATTGCACACACCACCGCTGATAAGAATATTAAAAGCAAGCCCAAGGAAATAAATGCAGCAAAAAAAGTAAAACTAAAGGAGTGGCTTCCCTTTTTTTAAAAAAAAACATCACATGCGTCAATAAAATGCTAAAGTCTTGAAAAACATAGGCGAGATTATATTTTTTTATTTGTGTCAGTTGAAGGTACGTAACCCAATTATAGAAAGAGCTGAATGTAGTAATTCAGTAAGCCTTTCAGAAAAGCCCATGCCTAAGTACGATAGTCATTAGCGGGCGTTACGTCAAACATCACCAGTCAACTACGTCAATGGGGCTATTCAGCCATCTACGAATCAAGAGCGCTGCGGGTGACCTACTGTCCGCGTCAACCGTTTCAAACCTCACAACACGCCACCAATACTCCCTGCACCGTAGGTCACCATGGCGGCTCGTTTTCCACCGGATAGTGGTAGTAGTGATATTGAAATAGCTCTGTACAGAAAGTAAAAATACGGTTGCTGTGGCCGGTGCTCATGCTTGCTTCGTTTGGCCGCTGACTGCTTTGTCGTTGTTGTTTCAATTAAAACATTTACTATGCCTACACCAATAGACGCGTGTTATCGCCCCCTGAAGTGTTCCAACTAATTAATATCTTTGACAAGTGGTACCTACATTAAAGTCAATGTCTGCTATTATCGGAAGCAATCACGGCTGTTGTCACTTCATGCAGTTTATTATTCGCTTGAAGGCCTAGTTGGTGTTGACTAATGTCAACTCGTAGGGCTATATAATGTATATTCAATGTTAATGTAAAGAAACCGTAATTTCTGATAGTTGAACAAAGAAGGAAACGCTTGCTAGAATTTTAGAGGACTTTTTCCCGTGATATCAAATTTTTTCTACACGTTTCGCCTACTTTGTTTCTCCCTTACAATAGAGAACGATAAAATTGCGGTCAGTCAGAACTGGCTTACGCTGGCTTCACCGAATTGACAGGCCACCATATCCTAAAGTAGTATTTTCTGTTCTTTTGATTATGACTCCCTTGGTGATATCTAATTCTGCAAATACTTAGCATAATATTCACGGAATTATTAACGAGTCACCTAACAGTTTAAGCTACATTGCTGATTGTACCGCGTAACCTAATGAGAATTTTCTGGGGACTTTCCAAGCGTGTTTGCTTTTCTATACAGCGCATATATAGGGATGTTATTAACACAGAAAAAATACCTTCACTCCTAGCCTCCGCTTTGCAGAATGAGGCTGCTGTGTTAAGTGTAAAAGTTTTATGTCGTGTTCTTGTTGCTGACGGCGCCTCTTGTCTGCGGTAGTCAGCGGAAACCCGAGAGTCTCCGCAGCCAGAGCTGCTTTACGACCGCCGTATAAAGCAGCGCTGTTTTACGACTTTCTCGTTTCGGATTACTCACACCTTCGCTATGTCAGGGAAGCTGATGCAGAAACCAGTAGACGACACCTAATTACTGCGGATCCGGCAGTAAACTGTCACCCACTTCCTCACGGTACACTTACTTAACCAGCGTAAAACTCTGAAATATAGCGTCTAATCGCAATTTCCCTGGTGTTGTTCCTGTTTTTTTACGTCTGTTGAGGGAGAAGCGAGTGAAGAGAGTACGGCTCAAAATCTAACTACGCCGAAAATAATCATGCTTTGCGTACAATGCTGCTAGCGGAAAGCATGGGCAGAAGCTTTGTTTTCTTGAACTGGCTCTTAGTTTTTCATTCTTGGGGCAATTCTTGCTTAGCTTGTTCTGCATAAGTGATGACTAGCTTTTCAGTAACCCCGCCGTCATACTTAAACTTCATTAAAGTGGAGGAAGATACCAGTAAGCCACATGGAGATTTTTCAGCCGATCACAGTTTAGGCAATTGATTGCCCATTGGACTGATTCTGGAGCAACAAACCATGGGCGCTGCGCAGCATCGCGTTTTGCGCATGTCTGTTTATTGTTTTCCGCACCCTAAACGTGTTGGTGTACTAAGGTATGAATTCTCTGCATGAAGTGATGCGACTATTTTCATTTGCTTGCATACATCTTCGAAGCGCCACCACGGACCCGTTTCAGACTTCAAAGCACCAACTGTGAGCTTCTCGGCCACACACGGTTGAAGATTCTTGAAAACGGCAGTTTCAAAAAGCTACACTTCTTCTGTTAACGTTGAGCCACCTTTCGAAACTGTTCTTCAAGCAAAGCCAGCTTGCGCCATACAAAGCAATGCCAGTCGCTTGTGAGCATGAGTACCGACCTGCGACCATTTGTTGAGCTGGACAATTCAAATGGCAGAAATAGTTGAAATGAATACAGCAGCGGCTACATTCAGCCACGGTGAAGGCACTCACTTTAAGGTTATTTTGATTGCAGCTAACACCTCACACATTAGCCAATTGTTGACAAGTTTTGTGCGTATATATTTACGTTAATCCTTCAAGTCATTGTACTAAAAAATTGTTCACGTTAGGCTAGATTCAGCAGAACATGTACGCTTGATATTCCTGAAGTCATTCACACATGTATACCACCATGTTCAGGGTATTGGGACTTATCAGCATTACAATGAATTCAAACACCTGCGGGCACTGTGTAATTACTGACTGCTTCGATCAATACCTGTAATAATTTGAAGGCGTAACGCGGTTGAAGCATTTTGCAAGGGACGGTGCAGCCGGAGCTCATGCAGAGGAAGCCTGAAGCCACGAGCAGCATGCAGAGTCTTAATGAATATTATTACTATTATTTATATCGTTGTTATATTTGTTATATCAATAATATTATCTTCTATACTTCGTTTATTCCCCAACCTGCTTTATTCGAATTCTGCTTCCATGCTTTAATCGTCCCATTTTCGTCCACCTAAAACAACTGAGCCAGTTTCTGGTTTTATCGGACATAGACAAAGATCTTATATTTTATTATTTTATGACAGCAGAAGTACTGAGCGCAATTTCATTCCAATGATACACATCATAAATATTGACCAAGTTGTGATCCTGGCGTTCAGTGCGCCCGACGATGGCGCACCGTACCATTTTTACAGCGAAAGCTGTAATGAGATCACAACTCGGGGTCTCGTGCAGTGACGTAGTTCTCTGCATGCCGCCGCCGCCACCACCCGTAACCAAATACCGCGAAATTCGCAAGAACAAACTAGTACTGATGACACAGTGGGGCTCTCACCCGGGTCCACTGGGTGCCAGCTCAGTATTGCACCACTGAGCTATGCTGGCGCTTGGGATTTGGAGGCAAACTTGCCTTAGGCAGGCTTGATCTCGGGAAAGCAATCTCGTTAATACGACTTATAAAGCGTTTTAAAACAATAAAAGAACAAGCAATCGTCGCTCAATGTGAATAGTGTAACCAGTGGGTCGTCCAATGCTCCAAACCATTACAAAAGCTTGTTTTTGTTCAGCTATTAGCTTTGGCGCATCCTTCAGGCATAATTCATCATCGTCGTCAACCATTGCATGAACAATTGGCACAAAATGTCTCAGCGGATACTACGCTTCTCAGAAGAATGACGAAAAATGGCTTAGCGAACGCCGGCCTGCTACCCTAAAATTTTTGTTATTAATGCCGTAGTGGGCATCAAGCAAGTGTGCTTGCAACAGTTACCCGATGAGTGTTTAGAAATGACTCTGAAACACTGCTATTCTGGCTTTCGCTGTGGCTGTGCTGTGCCTTCCGCGCAAGCCTGGAAATTTTTGTTTTTCATTCGGGGCGTACTATACAATACGTGCCGAATCGAAATTGGTAGTTTGACCAGATGCGCCATGATTGACTCTATAAAAGGTAGCTTTGTTCATAGCTTAGAGGCGTCAGGTTGAACTCCTACGCATAATACACCCCAAGAACCTTCGTAGTTTTTTTAAGTCTTTTTCGTTGTTTTTCGTAGTCTTTCTAAGCAAAAGAGAAAAAGAAGCGGTTGACCAGCGCTAGGAAACTCTCATGACAGTTTTCTCGCAACCTTATGTTAAAAAACTAGTCACGTATCTCATTCTCTCCACCACCGTCTTTGCGCCTGACGTCTTGAAAAAAAAATATTGTAGTGAAAATAAACACAGAAGATGATTCTTGTGGGTGCCAGGGCCCAGTATTACGTGGGTGGCACGAAACTAATACTCACCTAAGAAAATGATGTCTATTACGGACCGCAAGCCCAAAAGTAACCAAAGCTGAAGACGCGTTCAAGCAGCTGTCTGAAAGGAAATGACGCAGGAAGAAGAAAAAAAAATAATGAAACATCAAAATGATATCCTAAGCGATAAAAGGGCCGAGGTTGTCGTTAAAAAATAAATATGCGTTACTGATGATGTCTTTGGCGCGTGACACCACTGATGCGGGGAGAATTGCGTACTTGGTGGCGACACGGATTCTGATGAACCCAGACATACACTTCGAAGTTGTCGAAGGGAATGTGGGCAGATATAAAAACTTGGAATGAGTAGGCGTAGGCCTGGCATTCACTCACTTTTTTTTTGAAACCTATGGTGATAAGGCGAACCAGAAGAGGTTCAAGCTTTCGACAAAACTTCGTTTTAAGCAGGAAGCGACAATATTGTGCACCATATCATGATGTCTTCTGAAATAGTTGCAACAGGATCTTTAGAACACGGGACAGAAAAATTGGCCCCGTATTTGCAAGTTACACTGCGAATGTCGTCGAAAGGTTGATTGATTGGTTTGTGGGGTTTAACGTCCCAAAACCACCATATGATTATGAGAGACGCCGTAGTAGAGGGCTCCGGAAATTTTGACCACCTGGGGTGCTTTAACGTGCACCCAAATCTGAGCACACGGAAATGCAGCCGCCGCAGACGGAAATGCAGCCGCCGCACACGGAAATGCAGCCGCCTCCATCGGAAATGCAGCCGCCGCAGCCGGGATTTGAACCCGCGACCTGCAGGTCAGCAGCCGAGTACCTTAGCCACTAGACCACCGCGGCGGGGCTGTCGTCGAAAGACAATAGTCTTGCGTCTGGAGAGAGTGAACAAAACGTTTATTTCATGTTCTCCGCAAGAAAATCGGCGAAGGGTATTCTGGAGGCGCTGCGTTAGAGTGTCTCGAGCGTGCAGCCGAGGTGAACGAGAGTACGTGACTCGATGCGTGGCGTGCGTGGCGTGCGCGCCCATCTCGGAGGCGATAATGTGTAGAACGCAAGGCGACGGGTAGAAGCCACCACCATGTCGTCTTAGCAAAGCGTTGGAAACACTTGCCTTTTCGTGTAAGCGTTGCATTATCAGTGCAGCGTGATAAACGCTACGGTCCTTAGAATTACTTATGTATGCCTTTTATAGTATAAAGGCACACATACAGAATAATTAAGTGGTATTATGGTGCCTCAGATATGCGCAATAATTGCTTTTCAATAGACAATTGCACAAGCATGAATGCTAAATCTTGAGCAATATTTGAGGGTGCTGCGAATGGGGTCCACCGTTTGGAGTATCCTTTGGTGTCGTTTGGGGTACCGTTAAGGACGGACAAAATGACAAATGTACATACATACATACATACATACATACATACATACATACATACATACATACATACATACATACATACATACATACATACATACATACATACATACATACATACATACATACATACATACATACATACATACATACATACATACATACATACATACATATACATACATACATACATACATACATAGCAAAATGTTTGTGTAGAAGGTCCCAAAAAACTATCGTCTATAAAAATTCGTCTTTCTCCGCCTCCGTGAGCACGCCGAGAGTGCTGGCGTGGAGACTACCGTCTTCTTTGGTTCCATTATCGGAGCCATGCTGCACTCCAACGGAAAGTTCCCACCACGCAATAATCGAAACTGCGAGAGCACTGGTTATGTGACAAAGGCTCAAGTGAGCATACAGTTACGCCGAAACTTTTGTAGCTGAATTAAGGTATCTGGAATAACGACAAACAGCCAAGTGCCCCCCTAACAGCTGAGTGCCCTCACGAACATTCACCTCGTGAACTTTGGCATTGATGACTAACTCGTGATGCACTGTCATTGCAGCTAATCGAGGAAGCCACGCTTCAGCAGTGCTGCTGCTGCTGCAGGTAACGCGGCCTACAGGGATGACGTCACCGTGTTCACTCAGCATCTCAAGAAGCGCTGCGGCTCCAGCCTGTAGTTTTTGCGGTTATCACCGCAATTATTCACTGGTAATCAAACCAGTTGCAGTGCAAAAGGAACATTTCATGCATTACAACGCGTAAAGAAATGCTCTGCTTGACCATTTCTCTTTTGTCATCGAAAAATGAAGCTCCTCCCGTTACAATGAACCACCTGTTTGCGACTGGTTAGGCTTAGAAAACTGTATTATGAAGTCCTGGTTTGGAAGACCTTTATTAGGCCCGAGGAACCGGCGGCCGACAGCGGATATGCATGAACCATGATGATGATGATACGTGACAAAGATGAGGATGCATGAGCAATACATGATAATGATGATAATTAATGTACAGATAAAGAGGATTGGTATACTAAATGCCCACACTGATTCCCCCCACGTGAAAGCGGCCAGCCTGGCCGCGGCAAGTCAAGGGGACAAAGAACGTCGCATGAAGGGCTTCATACGGGAGACATGGACGACTTCAGTAGTTCGATAACGGCGATCTGCTGGGGCTACAAGTGGCGTCACGCGATAATTTACTGGTGAAGTTTCTTCAAGAACTGTGTACGGCCCGATAAATCGTGGCTGGAACTTGTCGCACAAACCAGGTGTGCGAATAGGCGTCAAAAGGAGCACTTCGTCTCCAGGTTGAAAGGATACAGCACGATGCGATTCATCATAAACCAGCTTTCTGTCTTGCTGTCGGGCTTCAGTGTTTATACGAGCACGTTGGCGGCTCTCTGCGAGCCACAAAATGTATTCCTCTGAAGAGGATGGAGATGGATCCGCATGGCAGGTAAAGAAAGAGACGTCCAGCAAAGAAGTAGCGTCCATAAACTAGGTAAAATGGTGAGTAGCCGGTTGTCCGCTGAATAGCCGTATTGTAGGCGAAAGTGACGAATGGTAGAACTACATCCCAGTTCTTGTGGTCTGGTTGAATGTAGGCGGCGATCATGTCAGCAAGAGTGCGGTGGAATCGCTCAGTGAGGCCGTTAGTTTGGGGATGATAACTAGAGGCAGTCTTGTGAGTTGTGCCAGAGGCGCGAAGAAGTTCGTTCACTAGTTGTGAAAGGAAGGCCCTTCCACGGTCGCTGAGCAATACACGTGGAGCACCATGACGCAGTATAATGGCTCGGAGGATGAAATCGGCAATTTCAGAAGCTGAACCGGTAGTGACAGATGCCGTCTCTGCGTAGCGCGTCAAATGGTCAACGGCTGTTACTATCCATCTGTTTCCAGCAGCACTGACTGGAAGGGGGCCATAAAGATCGATGCCTACAACTTCGAATGGTGTGGCTGGGCATGGAAGAGGCTGTAGTGTACCGGCTGGAGCAGATGTGGGTAGTTTTCTACATTGGCAGGTAGCGCAGGACCCAACGTACCGAGCTACACTAGTGGTAATACCTGGCCAATAAAACCGCCTTCGAAGGCGATCGTAGGTTTTGTGGTAACCAAGGTGACCAGCCGTCGGATGGTCATGAAGTGCTCTGAGGACTTCGGACCGAAGCGATCGGGGTAGAACGGGAACCCAGCGCTGACCGTCAGGATGGTAAATTTTGCGGTACAGCACGAGTTGTCCAGCTTAAACTGCGAGAGTTGGCGACGGAGCCTCGCATTAGGTGGACGGGAACTGCCAGTGAGGTAGCCTATAATACGTCGACAGTATGGGTCAGCCAGCTGTAGAGAAGAAAAATCGTGCGGGTCGTCGGAATGCAGATGGTCCATCGAGGCGAGAGAGGAAACCACCGTAGACGTGGACTCCGAGGGCGTGTTGTGCAAATTGATTGCGGAAACCCCAAGTGGAGTCGCTGGTAGTGGGCAGCGAGAAAAAGCGTCGGCGTCACTATGCTTCCTGCCACACTTGTATACGATGGCAAAATCATACCCTTGTAGGCGTAGAATCCAGCGGCCGAGGCGTCCCGACAAGTTCTTGAGTGTCGAAAGCCAACATAAAGCGTGGTGGTCGGTCACAATGGTGAAATGGCGGCCGTGAAGATAGGGACGAAATTTCTGCACTGACCAAACGATGGTGAGGCACTCCTTCTCGGTGATCGTGTAGTTCCTCTCGGCTGCGGAGAGGACGCGGCTGGCGTAAGCAACGACTCGCTCTCGCGAAGAGTTGTCGCGCTGGAGGAAGACGGCTCCTAAACCGTGGCCGCTAGCGTCTGTATGGAAGAAGGTCGGTGCACCATCGTGAAAATGAGAAAGTACAGGATCGGTCGTGAGGGCACTCTTCAACCTGTCGAAAGCCGATTCACATTCCTGAGACCACTGAAAGGGCGTACCAGAAGCAAGTAGCTTATGGAGTGGTGCGGCTATGGAGGCAAAGTTTTGTATGAATCGCCGAAAGTAAGAGGCGAGACCAAGGAAACTTCGCAAATCTTTCGGCTTCTCAGGGCGAGGGAAGCGAAGCACCGCAGCAGTTTTCTCAGGGTCTGGACGAATTCCGTCCTTGCTCACAACATGACCGAGGACCTTGATAGATCTGCTGGCGAAATGGCACTTCTTGGTGTTAACTTGAAGACCAGCGCCCGCAAGGCAAGTCAGGATCTCGTTCAAGCGTTGCAGACAGACAGACAGACAGACAGACAAAGAACTTTATTCAGGTCCTGAGGAACTGCGTTGTAACGGCCCCGTTTAGGGGGAATCCGTAGCAGTCGCGGGCCGCTCCCACGTAGGGACCGGAAGACCGTGGCCCTCCGCCCTCTCGCAGGCCCTCTGGACTTGGTTCAACTTCGGGCTGAAGTTGAGCCAAGAGGTCGCCGCTGTTAAGGGCTTCCTCCCAGTCCTCTTCTTTGTTGAACTCTGCGTCACGTAACGCAGGACATTGCCAGAGCATATGAGGTAATGAGCAATACGCCTCTCCACAGTCCGGACAATGCGGCTCGATGTTGGGCGAAAAATGACTGAACCTGCCTCGCGAAGGGAAAGACCCCGTTTGGAGCATCCTGTAGGCCGATGATTGCGGTCGCGTAAGTTTAGGATGAGGAAGTGGAAAAGCCCTCCGAGATAGATGATAATGAGTCATGATCTCGTGGAAAGTGAGTAGCGAGTCCCTGTATCTTCCGGCGTCCCCGCCTGCGAATCCACCGGGACCGCCGCAGTGAGCGATACCTCGCGCACGGTCATGGGCAAACTCATTGGCGTTGGGGACATCAGGATACACGTTGGCCCCCATGTGGGCCGGGAACCATGTTATGGTGTGAAACCCGGCAGCCCCCTCACAGCCGAGGATGGCCGCTGCCTCACGCGAGATCAAGCCCGAGGCGAAAGCCCTAGCTGCGTAACGCGAATCTGTAAAGACATTAGGACGCGATGGGTCCTTCATTGTTATGGCGATGGCGATTTGCTCAGCCACCGTTGCCGAAACCTTTCTAACCGAGGCAGAGCATAGGAGTGTGCCACTATGATCGACCGAGACCACTGCGAAGCGATTCGAACGCCCGTGCTGGGCTGCATCGACAAAGGTCGCGAGATGCGGTCTGTTTGCAACTGATTTTAATAAGGAACGGGCCCGAGCTATGCGGCGCCCTACAATGTATTGTGGGTGGACATTTCTTGGAAGTGGAGCTACCGAAAACGTGCCTCTGATCGAGGGTGGTAGTGTTACATTACGCTGGTTAGTCGCCGTAGGACCGCAGCCTATGGATTCCAGGATGCGCCTACCAGCCCTCGAGGACGATAGTCGCACGACCTGAGCCATCTGCTGGGCCTCGATCACCTCCGAGAGGGAGTTATGCATGCCAATTGTAGGAGCTTCTCGGTGCTAGTGTGGATAGGCAAGCCTAGAACTCGCTTTAATGCTTTTGCGCATTAGTGTATCAATTCTTGCCTCTTCTCTTTTGGACCAGCGCAACGCCGAAGCGACATAATTAATGTGGCTCATGAGAAATGCATGATAGAGCCGAAGGAGATTGCTCTCGCTCAGCCCACCCCTGCGGTTCGAGACCCTGAGTATGAGCCTAAGCATGTTCTCCGTCTTGGAGGTGATGCAGGCTATAGTTCGTGAGTTGCCCCCCTTGGACTGTAGCAGGAGTCCGAGGACCCTGATGGAGTCCACCCTGGGTATTCTCTGCCTATCCCGTGTGTATAAAGCTATGGGAATCTGTTCTAAAGTAGTGAGGTTCCTCAGTCCTTGTCGGGTGGGTCTGTATATTAGTAACTCAGACTTTGCCGATGACAGGCTCAGGCCCGAACCGACTAGAAAGTTCTCCGTGATGTCTAATGCCTCTTGAAGCGCCTGCTCTACCCCGGCGTCGGACCCTCCCATGCACCACACGGTGATATCGTCCGCGTAGAGAGCATGGTTAACCCCGCGCACCGTAGCGAGTCGCTCCGAGAGGCCCTTCATGGCAATATTGAAGAGTAGAGGAGAGATAACTGCCCCCTGTGGGGTGCCTCTCGCTCCCAAGGTAAATTCCGTGGATTGCATTTGACCGATCCTAATGGTAGCCCTGCGATCCCTGAGAAAAGACCTAACGTATGCGTGGAACCATTGTCCTAGACCCATAACCGAAATTGGCTCAAGCACTAACTTGTGCGAGATATTATCAAAAGCTTTGGCTAGGTCTAGAGCTAGTATGCCTCTAGTATCCCTGGTGTTGTTGTCAATGATTTGTCTTTTGATAAAGAGCATCACGTCCTGTGTGGATAGTGCAGGTCTGAATCCTACCATATTGTGTGGAAATAGCTCTCTGCTTTTTATGTACTCGGATACCCGATGGTGAATCGCATGTTCGGCCACCTTGCCTACGTAGGACGTAAGCGAGATGGGTCGCATGTTCTCCAAAGCCAGAGGTTTGCCTGGCTTTGGGATAAGCGCTACCGAAGCTGTCTTCCGGGATTCGGGCACGTGCCCCGTCTCCCAGATCTTGTTGACTTTCTCGGTAAGCTTCTCGATGGATTTGCCATCCAAGTTACGTAAGAGTTTATTTGAGATTCCATCCGGGCCCGGTGCAGAGCGTGCGTTGAGCTTGTGAAGAACCTTACAGATTTCTGGTTCAGTGAAAGGTGCTTCCAGCTCCGCCACCATTTCACCCCTGTAATGCGGATAGTCCGCGTCGCCGGAAGGGCCCAGTGGAAGATAGCTGTCCGCTCACCTCTTCAGGAGGGCCTTTTCGGACACTCCCTTCGCTTTTTGGTTGTGAACGATTCTGTCAATAGCCAATCGCTGATTTCCCTTCGACTGTGACTCATCAAGAAATTGTTTGAGGAGGTTCCATTTGGCCCCCACTCTCATCTGTCCGTCAACCGAAGAACATACTTCATTCCACTGCTGTTTGGAGAGTTCAATAGAGTAGGCTTCGATCTCGCGATTGAGTTGCGCAATTTTCTTTCGAAGTCGGCGACTGAGCCTTTGCGTCCTCCACCGGGACAGGATGGAATTCTTAGCCTCTAAGAGATGCGTGAGGCGTGCATCCATCCGATCAACCCTTAGGTTCGTTTTGACAACCTTGGTCGCAGCATTAGCATCCTCCTTGAGCCTTGCAAAGAGGCTGTCTAAGCTGTCGTATTCATCCTGGTCCTCCTTCCGCAATTTACGAAAGGCATCCCAGTCCGTTACTTTAAATTCCCTGGGGGAAGCTGCATTGACTGCTAGGGTAATAGCCACTATGAAGTGGTCGCTACCTATATTCTCTTGCAAATTTCGCCACCCTGTTCCGGCGACGTTCCTGACGAACGCCAAGTCTGGAGTTGTGTCTCGGACCACCGATGTGCCAATTCTTGTCGGGTATTGCGGGTCCGTAATCAATTCAAGAGAACAGCTATATACGGCCTTTAGGAGGTTGTTGCCTTTGGGGGACTGCCTGGTGTATCCCCAAGCGTCGTGCGGAACATTAAAGTCTCCCGCTACCACGATGGGGGCCCCCCAAGCGTTGCAGATGTTGAGGAAACGTCGATGAAAAGACAACAATGTCATCGAAGTAACATAGGCAAGTCTTGCATTTCAGGCCACGCAGCACGGTGTCAATCAAGCGCTCAAAAGTTGCGGGCGCATTGCATAGACCAAACGGCATAACATTGAATTCGTATAGGCCATCCGGGTTGCAAACGCCGTTTTTTCTTTGTCATCTTCGTGCATGGGGATTTGCCAATAGCCGGAACGCAAGTCGAGGCTTGAAAAGAATTCAGCACCTTGTAAGGAATCGAGGGCGTCGTCGATACGTGACATGGGGTATACGTCCTTTCTAGTGATCTTATTTAGTGCTCGGTAATCGACGCAAAATCGTACGGAACCGTCTTTTTTTTTTTTGCACCAGAACCACTGGGGACGACCAAGGACTGGTTGAGGGTCGGATTATCTCCCGTTGCAGCATATCGTCTACGTTTTCCTCAATGATTTTCCGTTCGGCTAGGGAGACGCGGTACGGACGACGATGCACAATGGATGTTCCGTCGGTCTGAATACGATGTGCTGTAGCAGTTGTCTGACCCAGGCTGGATGAATGAACGTCAAAAGAGTTTGCATGTTTTTGCAACAAATCAAGCAGCTGCTGCTTCTGTGAGTCTGTGAAGTCCTTGTTTGTGGCTGCTGTAAAGGCCGAGGAAGCAGCATGATCTCCAGGATGGCCTTTAGGGGAGGCAGGGGTAAGAGGCACGACGCACACAGGCTCCAGATCGGCAATGGAGGCGACAGTAGTGCCCCGCGGCTGTAAAAGTTTATCTGGTGTGGTGTTCGTAGCAGCGATGTTAGCTGATCCATTGTTGAAGCGAGCCACACCTGATGCGAGAGCTATGCCTGTATTAAGGCAACGGGGCGATGGAGTGACCAAAATGTCACCAGAGTCAACGTGGTTGGACAAAACAGTGACTAATTGATGTTCATTTGGGGGTAACTCGATGTCTACAGCAGCGACGAGTCGATGTGGCCTGTAGGTTTCGTCACTAAGCAAGTGGTCTGTGTCAGTAAGATGGACAACACGTTGTGCACAACAAATAGCCGCGGAAGCAGATGAAAGAAAGTCCCAGCCTAAAATGAGTTCGTGGGAGCACGGGGATAGCACAGCGAATTGTATATGATGAAGAATGTCGTCGATTAGCACACGGGCAGTACAGAGAGCGGAAGGGCGAATCATTGTTCCCTGGGCTGTAACCAGTGTTGGTCCATCATAAGGCGTCGTGACTTTTCGAAGACGGGTACACAAATCAGCACGAATAATAGGAAACCCAGCCCCAGTGTCCACCAAAGCATCAACGTCCACTCCCTCAACTGAGACTGCAATCATATTGTAAGGGCGCGCTGGAGGAATTGGAGTACTGTGTTGGAATGCAGTTTGTCCTCCAAAAACTGCATCGCTTAGTTTTCCGGACGCCGATCAGAAGCGAGGGAAGCAGGCTGAAGAGGAGAAGAGGAGCGACGGTAGGGCGATGGTGAACGACGTCTGGTTAATCGATGACTACTGCGCAGTTCACCGGATGCTGGCGGAGATGGAGACCGACGCGGCGGTGACGAATAACGACGGCCCTGGTACAAGGCTCCTGCGGTATAGTCTCGTTCGCGTATGTCGTACCCTCGGCGCTCATCTTGCTGGCGCTTGCGGCAAAAGCGTGAAATGTGACCACGATAGCCGCAATAATAGCCCGTAGGGCGAGTCGATCGATAAGGAGGGTAGTATCTTGTGTTAGATGTGCCTGGAGAGAGAGCAGTGAGAGGGACAGTTGATGGCTCAGGCGGTGGTGATGGAAAGCTCGTGGGAAAGCTTCTGGGAGGTGCGGCAGCAATCGACGCGTACGTTGGTGGCGGCCACGTCGAGCTGACGGTGCCTGATGGTGCGGCGACGGCATGCGAGAACGATGGGAGAGTACGAGCGACATTGGGCTGCAGGTGGGCCATGTGGGTCATGGACGTGAGCTCCTCCCTGATGACATCCCGCAATGACGTTGAAGAAGACTGAATGGGACACACTGAAGGTAGTGTGAATCCCATCGATTCTAATTCTTCGCGTATAATCACCCTTATTGTGTCTCGTAGGTTTGGATCTGCCGTAATACGGGCCGCGTCACTGTCCGGTTGTAGGCGCATAGACTCGAGTTCTTCGAGGCGCTGACAGGTTGTCGCAACGTCAGCAACAGTACCTGGATTCTGGATTGCAAGCGCATTGAATGCGACGGGTGCAATCCCCTTAAGAAGCTGGTGTACCTTGTCTGACTCTGTCATTGGGGTTTCGACCCGGCGGCAAAGTGAAAGGACATCCTCGATGTAGGATGTATACGACTCCCCGATGTGCTGTTTCCGAGCCGCGAGAGCTTTCTTTGCGAGAGCCAAACGAACAGTCGGTGTTCCAAAGACATGGCGAAGCTGATCTTTGAAGGCTGACCAGTCGGGGATGTCAATGAAGTGGTTGAGGAACCACGTCTTCGCGACACCCGTGACGTAGAATGACACGTAAGCGAGTTTGTAGGTGTTATCCCACCGGTTAGCAGCGCCGACACGTTCCAAATCGTCCAGCCATTCCTCCACATCTTCCCCGCGCATACCGGCGAAGGGATGGGGCTCACGCTGGAGGCTGTTAATGACGTGAAAAGGCGCAGCACGCGGGGGCGGAGTGGGAACGGTTGCAGCACCGACCTCTTCTTGGTGCGACATATTTCCAGACACCTGGCCCAAGTGGCGACCTGAACGTAGCTCCAGGGGGTAGAGTGGTCGAGAGGATGACGAGGGATCTAACAGCACGCTCCACCGCGTATGAAGTCTTGGTTTGGAAGACCTTTATTAGGCCCGAGGAACCGGCAGCCAACAGCGGAGATGCACGAACCAAGATGATGATGGTACGTGACAACGATGAGGATGCATGAGCAATACATGATAATGATGATAATGTACAGATGAAGAGGATTGGTATACTAAATGCCCACAGTATGCATACAGTTGCACTAAGTTCAACAATATCTAAGTTACTCTGTATATGTTTCCTACGGGACGATATACTGTGTAACTTAGATAATGTATAACTGTATATGGTCCCTACGGGACCATATACACTTACTTTAGTTAGGCTGGATAGGTGGTGCCATCTGGTGGGGCCCAGTTGAGCCAAACAAGCAGAAACTTTTTCAAGGGGTGTTCTTGCTTCTGTGGCTCCCGCTACTTTCACACTGCTACTTTTAATGGCCGCGACCACACAGTAAAAGTGGACATCGTAGGGCAAAACAACTGCAGCCTCAGGACGTCAATTTTTAGGCGGGGGATTTTTCGAAATGCGCTACCACCATGCGGACCACTAAAACGTGATTTTATTTCAGAGGAGAAGAGAGGAAGGGAGTAGGGGTCCTCGAGGAGAAAGTAGCTGCTATAGTTGTGATTTGTAAGAAGCTTGAAATCTCATTCATAACATGGGTCATCCTTCGAGGGCCTCTAGTAAAATTCAGCTTCTTTTGTTGTTGTAGAAAGCAACTACCACCAATCGGTGCCCGAGACGCACCAGCCGAGGTGGTATAGCGAAGTGGGAGAACGTAACGTGCTGCCGCTATGCAAATAGCGGCGAGTCACTTGCTGGTCGCTCGAAGGTGAAGTAAAAACGCTTGAGAATTTTCAGTGAAGCTGAGAAAAACTTGTATTTAGAGACGGCACAGAGTTTACACGAAAACTGGCATCAAAGTTACAAAAAAAAGAAAACACTTTGTATATGAACCGACTTATGATAGGTGACCCTACGGGATTCGGTAGAGCCGATGGTGCCTAACACCTTAAGCCCGCTTCAGGACGTCTGGCGTGGTTCCGCGGCCTTTTCTTATTCCCTTGGTACTCCGCCTTTGCACAACTCATCGGCGAATTACCGCCTATTTGTCCTATGATGAGACAGTACACTCGGTCAATCAGAAACCCGCCACAAGGACGCGACCTTCGTACATGTGCGAGTGCTCATACTCTCGCCCCAAATTATACAACAACCAAGGTGTAAATCAAAGAAAACTAAAAAATGTGTGGAGACAAGGACAACCTCAGCGGTGCAGAGTTATTTAGACTTAGAAGTACATTTACTGAGGTTGGCGGCCACAGGAGCGATTCTTTTCTGGTAACACGTCAATGTCTTGCTGACAGGGAAATTATCCACTTCACCCCTGTGCGCCGTAAGAGGAACCACTCACTGACCACATGCGGCTCCACTTACGAGTTCACTTGTAAGAATAGGCGCGGACGTAGTCGAAGACGTGCCAATGCAACAGCATCTATATTAAAGGTGCAGCTTGTACGTGTCGCAAGCCCACCCACTTCCGCGAGGTACCAGAAGTAAGCCGGAGTGTGACAAAACGTTGGCAGTGATCACACGCTATCGCAACGCGTGCCGCCTTAAAGGCCAAACCTCATAACCACGAAAATGCTCGCAACAGCGATGAGCGACGTGACGTAGATCGCCTGTGCGCGAACAGTCCCTAGCGCAGGCAAATCTATTTCACGCGACGGCTTCGGTGAGCGAACTCCACTGTTGCTTGCATGAGGCCGTCTACTCGTACCAAAAAAACCGCATAGTGAGCGGTATGCAATTTAAAAATAAGATATATCGTTGTGTAATGGAACGGAAAGTGTTTATTATTGCCTTGCAGAACTTTTTTTATGTGCATGTGCATAAATTACGTTACTTTTTAGTAGTGCACGTGTGACTCGGGCGGTGAGGTGAGTGAGAGAAGGTGGTGATTTTGCGGCACATGAAGATAACCGGCAGTACGTCAATCATGTATACATCCTGTTCCGGTGCTTTGAGCACAATACTTCCGGGTGATGGGCGACGGTTTCCAAATCTCGAGAATCGAGGGATCGCGCGAAAACTACCACGCGACACGTCGCGCGAACGCCCTGTTTCGTCGCTCATAGGATCACTCGTCGCTGTGGCGAGCATTTTCGCGTTTAAGAGGTTCGGCCTTAAAACGGTGCGCGTAAACGCAGCATGTGGCTGGGTCGCAGCTGAACCGATGCGAGAGTTCTCGTAAGAAACCCATAAGGTAATGGTGGCCGGGAGGGGGAGTGGGAATCATCGCCATGACGTTTCGATCCCTACCCTTTCGTCGTCCACTTGGAGGTTGGTTCCTTTGTCCTGGGTTAGCAGGAACCCAAAACGCTCGGTAGTCTCAGGCGCTGCAGCACTTTGCGGCCGTGTCTATGCGGTCAAGGCTGATCCGAACGTACGCTTCGACTGGGCGTCGTCAAACCAATGCTGCGTGCCGGAGCAAACGTAGCGCAATGGCTGGCGTGCCTGCCTGAGCCTACTGTATTAATTGAATAAAAGTAAACTAAAAAGTGCCACGCAATCACTACTTACCGCGCTCCTATAACTTTGATTTCAGGATTCCAGAAGAATACCGATCTCTAAAATGACTAAATCAGAACGCCAATTCTAGAATTGTGCTGTACTGCTCTGATTCAGCGAATAGTTACCGCACAGCGTGTCTTATATAGAACAAAAGCGCTTGTAATTAGTGCTGTCTGTGTAGCTCGTGAACACACTTTCTTAATGAAAGTGAATTTATATTTCTTAAGACGAAAGCATGAGATTCCTCCCTGAATGGAAATTTCATCATCAGCGGTAACCATCGCGTGGTATCGAGATGAGTGATTCAAAAAATTATTATCCCGTGATGTCAAAATATCGCCTCATCATTACGTCACAAATCAACAAAATTTGAACTTCATCATGACGTCGCAACATACGGTGTGCCATCACGTGACGTAACGCCTGACAATGCCGTTGCAGCACCATCCTTTGGGCCGCGACCAAAACAGGGGAACGGGCGAGGTCAGGGAAAAAAATGAAGACGCCACTTCGCAGTTACCCATGGGGACACGTTTCGCGTTGACTGATCGCTTATGCACGGACTGAGAAGAAAAAAAAATGGCAGCATATCCACGGAGCGTATGATGGAGAGTGAGGCGAAGCATCCGTCCGTCCATTCGTTCTTGCTTCCATCCATGCATGCGTCCGTCTGTGTGACCGTCCATGCATCCATCCGCCCGTCCGTGCGTGCGTCTGTTAGTGCGTCCGCACGTCCATCTGTGCGTCCATCCCTGCGTTCGTTCATGCATCCGCCCCTGCGTCCATCCATGCGTCCATCCGTCCGTGCAGCTATCCGTGCGTCCGTCCATGCAGCTGTGTGTGTGTCCGTTCGTCCATCTATTCAACACTCCAAATACCACCATCTCGCATCTCTTCATCAAATATTCTTCATATAGAAGCACCGCCATCCAGTGGACATTCCAAAGAACTGAACGAGAGGTGGCACACGCACACTTTCTTACGGCTTGCGTTTCGTGTCTACTTCCCACCTTTAACCACCTCCTGTTCATGGTATATACTAGTTCTCTGTATTCATGGCACTGCGGCTCAACTCTCGCTAAACCTTTCTAAAACCAAGGTGGTTACGCGCAGCGAGTATAACGTAGCAACCCTTTCTTGTCAGATAGTGCTCAATGCACATGCGAATGGCTGCTAATGGGGAATGAGAGACAGGAGAATTCGGCTTTTAGTTAACGCACACGCTGCGAATTTTTTATTGTTCAACAACGCACAGGAGAAATCTCCCACCGGCACCACCTTGCAGGTCAAAACATAAGACTGGTTGCACACTACGACTACGACTACTACGAGGCACGAACGGGTGCCACTTTAAGGAGCTTCGCCCCTAAAAAAGGCTCTCATTTTCTAGTCGTATTTGGTGAATCCACTAGGAAGCATGGGAACTTTTTGTGGTGAACCACAGTGCATCGCTGAGACCAGAACAATAAAAAGGACATACAACGTGCGACCTTTATACTGATGGAAACACTTCCCTTTGTGTGACCTTTTCGTCCTTCTCTCGGCGTTGTTCTACAATCAGACACGCATCACCGACTCGCCCAAATATTCACAGCATTTATTACCAAAAGCCATGTTCGAGCCAGATCACTAAACATGGGATTACGGACTTTATGCGGTCTGCGATTTTTTTTTTTCGGGATGGGACGTAACATAAGTGACGAGACGTAGGCGTCAAATTCTTGCGCATTGGATCAGTTATAGCATACGCGAAGCTACCAATAATTGCCAAAATGATAAAATAAATAAATATAGGGTACTCTCTCGACATTGCTAGCTCAAGGTTGCTGAAAAAATGTCAATCTTTCAAAAGCACTTCCTATTCAATGTTTTGTTTGCATTTTAGTTGCTTTTTGTACAATGCAGCACAACTATAGACATTGCATGTTTGCTACTGCTAAACTTCGTTTGTACATGAAGATGAGTGCCCAGGTGTAATAGAATTTATTGCCAGCCAGCACCATTTTCATGCATTTTCATTTTGTCAGGAAATTCGTGCGTCAATACTTCATTTCAAGAATAAACCAACTAGTCCGATATGCCACGCTAGCTACAAGACAAAGATCAACACCGCAGCACTCAGTTCGCTTTTTCAGTGGTCGTACGGCGTCCTCACTTTTTCTGCATTCCACTTTATCATTCTTTTTTTTATGAAAGCCTTCTTTTTTATGATTGCGAGTTCAAGCACATGACGATGATTAATTAGACAGCGGTGAAAAGCGCCAAGAACCACTAAGTTACTTCAAAGGAACTTTTTTGTTAGCCATGATAAACTATGACTGGCTCAAAACTCATTAGTGCGAGCACACCTGGCTCCTGTGTAATTAATGGACATTTAGAAAAGCTAATTAGATCAGCTCAGTATAAAAGTTCATAACACATTTCTATAGGATCAAGTGGTTGGCGCGAAATAAGCTCATAACTCAAAGATTAGCTTTTTTTTGGGAGGAGCTTGCTGCCACCAATGTACCGAGAAAGCATGCAGTTCTCACTATACCCAATTAATTTCTGCATTTCTGTAAGAGCATCTGCTCCACAAGTACACTTACTTGACAACTTGAAGATATAGAAAGTGCTGTGGCTAACCTGCAACCCTTTTATTCTTTATTTCGTGTCACGGGACAATAGTTTCTGATTTTACTAAACTTGAACAAAGCCGTGTATTATCAAAACCGCTTACAACGTCCACTTTACACAGAAAAAAATTGTTAATAACGTCAAAAAAGCTGATAATATAACCTTGCAAAGATGCCACTTTTTTACGCTAATTCAAACTTTATTACTTATAAATAGCCCTGTTTTATCTAATTTTTGCGTTTTACGCTGATTCAAAACACTTTATTTATCAGATTTATTGATTATTTATTTCCGCACTTACCTGTGCATACCATAATCCTCCAACAGGCTATCGCAAGAGTGCCTAAAAAGCAAACTTCGCGAAAAACACACGCTGCTTGAAACAATATAAGCAGCTTTTAGGTCTCTACGTTTATGCACTTTGTATTGTTAGTGTCCATAAGGTCCGAAGACCACGTATCATAAGACAACACACATCACAACATTTGAATGTGCGTGGGAGCAATATATGGTTCCACCTTCAAATCTGACGTATATGCATGTAACATTTAAACTGCAAAAAATGACATATAGAACGTAAAGAAATATCAAAATGAGTAGCGTGGCATGTTGGTTCAATTGCTATAAACAACATGGTTGCTCACACCTTTAGAGGACTCCGTATGCCACGAAAGTAAAACGTGTCCTTACGGAAGTATATGACTGTTCTTTGGTCATTGAAATAAGACAACCTGGCCGTGATTTCTCTCGGAGTGAACATAAGCTGCAAACGCGGTGCTACAGCAGGGCAAGGCATGCGCCGTCTCAGAGCTGTTGTTAACATGTAAACACAATGAACGAGACCGAGGCAGAGGCTAAAGTCACACCCTCACGGAGCATTATGGCGGTGACAAAACTGTAGTTCAACCAGAAAGTACGGGCACGTAGCAACGGCGCGTTGCAAAACTCACGGTCATAATCCGTTTCTTCACATTACTGCTTACAGACGGTGACACCACCCCGCTGACCAAGAACACTGTGAAAAGAAAAAGTGAGGTACAACACAAGCGTGTCTGTAGGTGGTGGTGGTGGTAAAAAACATTTATCTAAAAAAAGTCTACTAGAGAGTGCCGACGTGGCCCATCGGCGTGCTAGAGTGGCCAGACCCTATTCCGGGACGCCAGTGGAGCTGGAAGCTGCCCGTGCACGCTCCATCAAGGAGCGTTGCGCAGCCAAGGTAGAGCAGCCGAGCAGGTGCTCCTCCCAAGCCTCTCTAGTTGGGAAAAGAAAAGGAGGTGAGAAAGGGATGGGATTAACTGGGCACGATGCTACGACGTGACATTTGTCGGCGAGGACATGACAGGTAGAGCATGTGCCATTGATTACCGGCAAAAAGTGCCTGGCGACCGCCGGACTGATAAAGGTGTTCGTCGGCAGGCGGCGTAGCAGTCATTTGTCCGCTTTCTCTAAGCCGCGTGCGGGGTCCGGGTAGAGGCGGCGCGAAGCCTGGTAATAAGCCAAAATTTCGCAAAAGCGTGTCAGGTTGGTGTTGCTAGATTCCGTTTCGGGACATGGAGGGGCAACGGCCCGGACAGGAGAAGCGCGGGCAGCGGCATTTGCCGCCTCGTTGCCGGGCAGGTCCGAGTGGCCTGGGGTCCAGACTATAGGAATGGGATGAGCGTTAAAGCTCCAAGAGGCTGCCTGTAGTAGGCTAGCTGCCAGCGGGGCAATGGAACCCTGAAGGTACTGGGAACAGGCTGGTCGCGAGTCCGTCAGGATGGTGCGTGAGGCAGGGTGAGCAGTGGCTAAAGCTATGGCAACTTCTTCAGCGTGTGTTACTGTGTCTGCTCGAAAGGAGACGCCATCGACGTGTTTGCCCTCTGTAATCACGGCCGCCGGGAAGTGACCCGAGGGGGAGGGACCCCAGACGTCCACGTAGAAACCACCAGGACGATCGGAGTGTCGCGTATGAAGGGCCGCGGCGCGTGCTGGTCTACGGCCAGGATGGAGGTCAAGATTCATAATACGGGGTAGAGGTTCCACCGATAGCTTTTGACGCCAGAGCTCTGGTACCGGCTGCAGAGGGTCTTGGTCAGATATCGGGTTAAGGCCAAGTCTGTGTAGAAGACGGCACCCTGAAGGCGTCTGCGACAGTCGATTAATTTGGTTAACGCGATGAGCTTCGCGCATCTCTGCAAAGGTGTTGTGCACCTCCAGAGCCGTGAATCGGCTGTTAAAAGTTGCAATAGATAGGTCCAAAGCTCGTTTGTATACTGAATGAAGAAGGACGTCCAGCTGGTGCTCGTGTCGACGACGCAGGCGAAGGTAAGGCAAGGCGTAGAGGACGCGACTGGTCACAAACGCGTGGGCCAATCGGAGGGACTGAGACCCGCGGAGGCCGCCGCGCTTGGTGGACACTCGCCGTATTATGCAGCTCACCTGTTCGCTGGTGCGTCTGAGGCCTGCTATTGTGCCCTTGGGATCCAAGGACGATGTGAGGTGAAGGCCAAGAACCCGAACTTACGGGACAGGCCCAGACGGATGAAAAATTTGAGTTGGCGGTAGCGGAGAGACTGAAAGAAGAGCACTCCAGGCCACATAAACCAACGTAGGTGTCCACCAGAAGGGCAGCCTTTTGCAGGCGTTCTTCGATTTGCGCAAAGGAGACGGTGTTGGTCCAGATTGTGATATCGTCCACAGATAGTGCATATTGTATTCCCTCGACCTGGCTTAGAAGATAGGGGAGGTTCATCATCGCCAGGTTAAAAAGCAGAGGAGACAGGACTGCCCCTCGAGGTGTACCCCGCGTGCCTAATAAGTACGGGCCGTGTTCGGTAGAATCGAAGCGAATGAAGGAGGTGCGATGTGATAGAAAGGCGCGAATGTAGTTGAAAGTCTTCTGCCCGCAGTTTGTGCTATACAGGTTAGTGAGTATAGTGCTGTGTTTGACGTTGTCGAACGCCCCGCGAAGATCGAGAGCGAGCACGGCTTTATTGTTATGGCGCATAGTAGTCGGCTCTATGATATCGTGTTGAAGCTGGAGCAGGACGTCCTGCACCGACAGATGCGGGCGAAAGCCAAACATCGTGTCGGCAAAGGTCCTCCTGGCCTCCAAGTAGGCGGAAAGGCGTTCGCGAACCATGGTTTCCATGAGTTTGCCTGCGCAAGACGTAAGTGAGATGGGTCTCAGCGCCTCAATACTAACGGACTTTGCCGATTTGGGAATGAATGTCACGACCGATGTGGTCCATTCTGTTGGAAGCGGAGAGCCGTCCCATATCGAATTTATAAGGTGGAGTAGCGAGAGGTGTGCTTGGTCGGGAAGATTTGCCAGGAGCGATACTGTGATTCCGTCGCGTCCAGGGGCCGTGCCCTGTCGCATTTTCGTGAGTGCAAATCGTAAATCGGAAAGCGTGTAGGGGGCGTCGAGGTCGGTGTTAGGGGCGCCGGAATACGTATATGCTGGGCCTGCTGGATCAATTGTGCGGCAGATGTAGCGGTCACAAAAATCTCGTGCGAGTTGATCCGTAGTGCCCTAAAAGGCATTCAGAGCACGGCGGAGCTGGCGTTGCGTTTCCCCCCTGGGGGTGGAGGGATCGAGAAGGCTTCGAAAGAGTCGCCACGCGTTCTTAGAGCTCATCTGGTTTGCAGCCTTCAAACAGGTGTCTGCCCAGTTAGCATCGGAAAGTTGTGCAGAGTATGCGGCCGCCTCTGCAGTGAGCGCCTCAATGCGCGCGCGAAGTTTCCGTTTAAGTTTGTTGCGTTTCCAGCGCCTTACGAGCCCGCGGCGAGCGTGCCAAAGGAGGTGTGGATCGATTGCAGGAGTCAAATTAGAAGCTGCAATGGTGCGAGTGTTCGCTTGTTTTATATGAAGGGCGTATGATGCCCACGCTGCATATTCGGTCGAGGAGAGGACGGCGGGGAATGGTTGCATTCTGAACTGAGTCCAATCGGTGAGACGGGCTTCGCCCCAGTGTTGGCGCATTTTCTGCCGCGGTGTGAACTAAATGAGGAGTAAAAAGTGACCGCTGCCTACGCTTTCGCCTAAATTTTCCCATGTAGCATCGCAGATGTGACGGGTGATGGAGAGGTCGGGGCATGTGTCTCGCGTGACCGAGTTGCCGGAACGTGTGGGTTGTGCCGGATCAGTACGAAGCGGGAGGCACAGTGAGGAAATGAGCTCCTTGAGCTCTCTGCCTTGGGCCTTCTCGTAGTGGTCACCCAGTGAGGGCTGGGGGCATTAAAGTCCCCGACAATCACCAGTGGTTGTCGGGCCGCTATGCGCAGCGCCCGATGGAAGAGATGCGCAAAGGAAGCCCTCGCAAGGCGAGGGGGACAGTACACGTATAAGATATGTATTGATGGTTGGCCCCTCCGCTGAGACAGCACTGATATCATGCAGCATTCGTAAGGGAGATCCAGATCGAGGTCAATCTGTATTGCTGAGTAAGCTTTATGCACGAGGAGGTATGTGGTGGTGCCGCCTACATAGGAGCAGTATTCAGAAAGGGATAGGGCAGGGCCAGATCCTTGGAGCGCCCAGACGGCCGGCTGAGAGCCAAGTGAGCTAAGAAAAAGGGAAGGATGTGAACGCTTTCGCCTCTTCCCGAAGCCTCCAGGATTCCACTGTATGATCTCGAATTTAGACGCAATGATTGAACGGGACGTACGATTGGTAGCCATCGTTACTGTCTTAGGTTTTATATTTGATCCTCCATGTCCCGCTCGGAATCCTCAGAGGCAGGGAGGGGCACGGAGGCCGGATTGTCCGACGGCGGTTTGGTGGTAGCCACCTTACGACGACGCCGTGGAGCTGTACCCTCACTGCTCACCGAGCAGGAGCGGGAACGCGATGCCTTGGGTTGAAACTGAATAATTGCCCAGGCTTGAATAGCCTGGGTAACCTCTACTACTATGCGTTGGACCGAGAAGCTGGTGAGGAGGTGATTAATCGAAGCTTCGACGCGCTGAGGCGTTCCTCTACGCGCGGGGCGCACTCTTCGCTAGGGAGAGTTTGGTTAGCGGGCAAGAGGACCTGAGGTGCCCCAGGAGCCTCAAGAGCATCTGGAGTAGATGCGGCACCGGTTCCGAGTGCTGGAGTACAC
Organism: Rhipicephalus microplus; assembly: GCF_013339725.1. Lineage (NCBI taxonomy): Eukaryota > Metazoa > Arthropoda > Arachnida > Ixodida > Ixodidae > Rhipicephalus > Rhipicephalus microplus. The sequence goes on from NC_051170.1 coordinate 69,032,705, forward strand.
ATGGCTGCTTGAACCAGCGGTTTAATGGAAGTGGACTTAGCGCGAGGACTAAGCTTGGACGTAGCTGACGTAGCCGCCTGGACAGAGGAGGCAATACCGGATGGCCTTGCAGTACACTGTTGTTGGGGTTGAAGTCGCTTATTTAAGAGTTCGAGTTGTTTAATTAAAAGAGAATTTTGCTTTTGAATCGCCGCAACTTGCTGGCGAAGGGCCGCAAGTTCGGGAGAAGGAGGATCGACAGAAAGGGGTGAGAGAGGCTTAGAAGCAGCATTCCCTGCCCAACTGCTCACCTGAGGTACCGCCGCTGGTGCTTCGAGCGGTGGGAATGCTTGAGTGTCGGCGTGGAGTGGTGGAGCCGAATGATGCAGGTTGGTGCTGCTGTCTGGCTGTGACGAACATGAGGTGGTCCCTCGAGGAGATGTTGAGGGCTGCTTGCGTTTCCGATATTTTGCCGTGCAGCCGGTGGTCCCAGTCTCATGGGCGCCATGGCAGAGGAGGCACTTGGGGTGGCAGTCGTGGGCATTGAGACCTGCAGGTGCGGGGGTTCTACATTTGGCACACTGGGTTGTAGCCGGGTGAGGACACTGAGGTGGTCGACGACCAATGGTACCGCACTTGGTGCAAACAGGGACCGTTTTTTTTTTGTAGGCGCGGATATACGTCGCCACGCAGTGGTAGAAGAGGAAGCGCGGTAACTTCTTGCCCTCGAAAGTCACCACCGCCACCGCGGAATCTCCGAGTTTGCGGACCGCGAGGATAGTACCTCGAGGCCAATGCAGTTCTGACTTTATCTTCTCCGGGCTTTCAGCAGGGTTTATGTCGATGACGCCCTTGCATGTATCCCCTGGTGCCTTGGCTTGGCCTCGAACGGGCAGCTGTTGATCCCCCACTTGCAGCTGGAAGTCCCCGAGGAGTCGCTGTGCCATAGGCAAAAGGGTGGTGCTACAGACCAAGATGTTTTGTTCCCAGATCGGCCACACTTGAATTTGCGTGGTAATCTGGTCGCTGAGGTAGCTGCGGATGGCGTCGCCCGTGCGATCGGCTGGGACGAATGTGCGTAGCTCGCAGGGAACGCGAGGTTTCACTACTACGATGTAGTCGTCGCGAGAGAGGCGAGGAGTCTGACGCGTACGCCACTTGCGTTGCTTCGCTGGCTGCGAGGACGGAGCAGAGGTAGGCGCACCACCGGAGGGATGGCGCGCCGGCGTTCCTTGCAAGGCTGGGGAATGGCGGCCAGCTGTGGCGTCTCGTTGTTGTTGAGACGCAGACTTCGATTTCGCTTGCTTGCGTTGCCACAGTCTCACCATCTCGTCAAGGTATTCGTCTTCTGATGGCATAGAGTTTACGGAGGATGAAATCTCCATGGACAGTACTTGGCCTGAGGTAGGATCATAGCCAGTAACCACGTTAGCGGCCGCCATCGCCGGGCTGAGAGCCCTTAGCGAGGCGGCGTTGTAGCCGGGAGTGAAGGATGTCCTTCAAGTTTTCAAAACTGGGCCCACCTGGACGAAGGTGTTGTCTAGGCGAAGCGGAGGTTTTGGCAGTGACGATGAACCCAAGTTTCAGGGGTACCAGGCTGGATGTACGCAGAAATAGCAGAAAATCTACGGAGGCGATGTGGATTGCGTCCGTCACCTTCGAGCGCTCGCAGCGCCCCTCTGTCTGTAGGGTATCCTCATTCTGGGATGGTGGCACAGTGTTCAGCACACCCTGCATCTGTTGTCTTGACCGAGGCGCCGTGGCCTCAACTCGTGTTGGTGAAACTTGTTTTCAAAAAGCTTCAAGATTTAAAGCATTTCTTAGCGAACTTTGGTGACTTTGAGCGTATCTATCTATCTATCTATCTATCTATCTATCTATCTATCTATCTATCTATCTATCTATCTATCTATCTATCTATATATCTATCTATCTATCTATCTATCTATCTATCTGTCTGTCTGTCTGTCTGTCTGTCTGTCTGTCTGTCTGTCCGTCCGTCCGTCCGTCCGTCCGTCTGTCTGTCCGTTCGTCTATATATCTATCTATCTATCTATCTATCTATCTAAATATATATATATTACTATATATATATATATATATATATATATATATATATATATATAATATATATATATATCTCACACATATATATATAGTGTGAGATGCGAGTAAGCGGCAACATGTTCCACATTTTTCCGTTTTTCTTGGTCGCCTCCGCGGCGGCGCGTCTTACCTATACGCAGCAACAATGCCAGAATTACCCGCTCGTTCCGGCGGCTCTCCGTCGCTCCTTTCTAGTTCCTCTCCTTCTTCTGCTTCTTGTTGTCTGTTGCTACCTCGTTCGCCCGCTTGTCTTTTCTCTCTCTCTTTTTTTGGAGGGTCTTTAAACTGTGAGGGTGACCCTCTGCTACGGGAACTTGTATCATTTCACTTACATCCTCCGAAGAAGGCTGGTCCACCAGCCGAACTGTTAGGATTAAATAATATTTTATTGTTTTGTTTCCTATACTGCACTATTCTCGAAGTTTATAACCTTTATTACGGTAGCCGGAAGAAACTCTGATCATCTATTTCATCTATATATATATATATATATATATATCTAGCCGCCTGCGACGTTTAGCTCTCCTGGCCGACTCGATAATGATATAAATACCAAAATGGGTACGGCATAACATGACTGTATGGCGAGCATAAATGATGAGTCATAACGGGAAAATTATGGTATGTGTGTCACGAATGTCATGATTTACATTTCATGCTCTTGCTGCTCTTGCGGTGGCTTCGTTCACATGACATTTTTCAAAGCTGGTATGGTATGACATGACTCCATGGCGAACATGAGTGACACACCCTAACGTGGAAATCAGGACTTGCATGCCATAATTTTCATCTTATGACTAGTTATGATTACACGCCACGCTGATAGTGCGTTCACGGTCGCTTGACTGGCACATACATAAAATTTGGTGTGTTTGGACGTGAATTCATGACGAAGGTACATGACTGGTGCAAACATGATAATCTTGAGGCGCGTGTCATGTAAGAACATGAATGCACGCCACGCTCATCATGCGCTCAAGGCCGTTTCGCTCGCTTCACACAAACCAAATTTGGTGTTACGTGACGTCAATCAATGACGAAGGTATATGACTAGTGCAAACATGATAATCATGATATGCGTGACAAGTGAAACTTGATTACATGCTACGCTCATAGCGTGCTCGCGATCATTAAGCTAGCTCCACGAATACCAAATTTGTTATTATGTGACGTGAGTAGACGACAAAGGTAAATGACACGTGCAGACATGATAATTATGGCATGCGTGTTATGTAAAACATGACGACATGTTACGCTCATAGCGTGTTCGCGGCCGTTTCGCTAGCTCCCCATATCACGTCACGTGATACTAATTTTGGTATTATGTGACGTGAATAGACGACGAAGCTAAATGACACTTCCAAACATGATAATCATTGCATGGAAGTCATATACGGTATAATTTACGTCCGCCTTGTAACGTTGTGCTGATTGTAAAATAACATATCAACCACCTTCATTCGTGCTTCCCATATTGATTCGCACAGTACGTGAGATTTGCCTGTTTTATGACAATCAAAGCCAAATAAATGGTGCCGGTGTCAGTTCAAGCCAAGGTTGTTCGAGAAAACTAGCAACACACGCAAAGAGCTGTAAAAGTATATACAAAAAGTTCAGCGCTAAACATTTCGCAGTGCACTACAACTTCATAGCAATGAAAATAGGCAGGCCTGTGCGGGACGTGCAGCACAGCGAAAGCATGAAGCGGCCTTTCAGAGGTTTTTCTTTGCCATTTCATAGTTGGCACTTTTCGACGTCATCTTCAAGACGTTAATGCGTCATGAAATTATTGGTGTACCTTGACATGAAATACATTCGTGCTTAAAAATCTCGGCATTGAGGCTTAGTTCTAGAATTACAGTTGGGATACCGCAAGGCTGCATGTTACATAGAACAAGAGAGAAAGCAGTCGAAATCATAAGGCATCAAGTTGGCCTTGTACGCTTTGTTTTGTTTTTTATGGGATTTATGTGATCTAAGATCTTCTGACTAACATCAGAGCCTTTGCAACGTAAAAATATTGGGTTTCTTCTCTGTTCCATTACCGTTGATATGTTACACATGGCTTTGTCAACCCTACCAAATATTAGCAATTTAATTTTGCGGGGGGCCACATTGCACGATAAGGCACGTGCGCAATGCAAATGAAGCTATTCATATTTAGCTAAAGCGCTCTTGAATGCTATAAATTTTCTTTTGTTGCCAAAATTTTAAATTAGGAAGAAAAAATCACCTCGAGTCACGGCACCGCAACAGTTAATGAACATGGCTTCATTATATACATCTATTTATGAGTTCATGCGTTTCGATAACTTTGCGCAAAAAAGCCAATTGCACCATCACTGTGGTGCTGTCGAAAAACTCTTGACAATATCTATTGATCAAGACGTCCTGTTCGTTCTATGGGTCAATCAAGAAGCTGAACTGCTGCATTATTTATTACTTTTTGTCGTGCTCAGGTGACGTCTGTAGGAGAAAATTGGAACGCCAAAACGCGGATGGTTAATAAACAGACTGTGCTCTTGATTAAATTTTGTTCGTAAGTGCCATAACACACTGTTAAATAAGGACACTTTAAGTTCATGTTCTTATATTAAAAGAACACAAACGAATAAGCTTACTAGTCATGAATAAGTTTGATCGCACAATAGTTTCAGTACCGGGAATGCTATATATGCAAATAATGAACAAACGTATGTGAGGCTCTTGTGCCCATATTTAAAATAACAATATAGGTATAAACTGCAGCTCAAATCTATTTCGATGTTTTTTTTTATTCGGCATTGACTTTTCAATCTCAGGCCACATTTACAACCAGCCTTAAGTAAATCACTGATCACCGACGGTAACCACTTATTTTCACCTTTCGGCTGTTAATACTAAAGACAATGTGTTGTGAGCCTGCACTCGCGCGCCTTCTGTAAAAGTGCATGATGATGCCCGCTGTCAACGTCTGGCCTAAGTGAGCATAAATTGAAGCAAAATAATACAACATGAGAAACAATGACCTCAAGAAATGAAACAGTACATTAAGACATAAATGCTGCTGCTGTCTCTCCTGCTACCACCTCCGCTGTCTCACACAAACCAAGTTCGGCTCACTCCAGCTCTTACGTACACCTCCGGCCTCTATCAATAAGAAAGGAGAAGTAAGTGCGGCAACTTCAAATCCATTATCTATACACTGCAAGTTTTCATATGTATACATATTAACATTGAGCATTGTGATAAGTACAACATTGATTACCATAAACTCCATGGTTTTACGCGCAATGGCTGGACGATATTGCCCTACGGCTTCGAGAGGAATAGCATCTGTGTCGCGCAGTCACCTGCGCGATCAATTTAAACGCCACTCGAGATCCCCGCATAAAGATAACAGTTTAAATCTAATGGGATATTTTATTATGTCTTACGCCGTATCGGCCAATGTGGAAGTATTAGCTTTTAGATGCGGAGCATCTTATACTCGCGCCTTGTAGTGCGCCGTCCGCACCGCTTCTCGAACATTCGACAGCTGACGCGCGCGCATGCGCCGTCGCGCCGTCGCCCACTCTTCCACCATCTGTGCATCCCTTCCTCCTCTACACACCGCGCGCGCTTCACTCCTCCACCATCTGTGCACCCTTCCTCCTCTACACACCGCGTTCGACATCTACAATTCTCCTGATTCTCCAGTGGACGCGCATGTGGCGTCGCGCTTCGAGAACATTCAACAGCTGACAGTGCATGCGCCGTAGCGCTGTATATAACTCAAGGTCGGCGCTCGCTCGCTCAGTTGCCGCTCGTCGGTTGGTTTGTACGGCGCGTCGACGTCCAAGGTCGCGGTGAAATGAATTCCAACGAATCCACAAACACAATGATCGACGTCCCTTCGACCAGCGGCCGCCCTTTCGCATACGTGTGTACGTGTTCACTCATGTAACACCCCCTCCTACAACCACGTTAACCAATTTAGCCATCGACCCAAGTAGTCGCAATTAACACCCCATTTCACAACCACGTTAAACCAATTTAGCCATCGACCCAAGTAAGTCGCACTTTAACACCCCGTTAACCAATTATATGGTCCGCATCCTCCTCAGTGTTCCCCCGAGGGAAGCTGCGGGCAATTTTTTTATGTTTCAACCATTCTCAAAGTTTATCCCCGACAGCAACGCAACAACGAGTGCCGCTTGTGAGCTCACATTTCCAAATATTGTGCCCGCCAAACTTTGTCTCAAATCACAAGGACGCACTCAATAGTCCTGTCTCCGCTACATTGTGAGTGCAGGTTGACGCTTAAGTATATCTCGGCCATGCATCGTGCGCAATTCTAGCCATATAAACAATCTCTGCAATCCTACAAAGATAATACCAAGGATTGAGATCCGGGAACAGAAAACGAATACATTGAAATAGGAGGTTTTTCGGGGATGGAAGCTCAAGTTATCGGGAAAAATGGAACTGGTTAAAGAATCATATTTCAGTGTGCAGTCTCTTTATATGCTTTTCTGAAAGATGCGGGTTTGATATACGCTCGAGTAGTATAATTGAAATTGTTCAGCAGCCATTAATCTCTGTGTGGCTGCGTGCAGGCGCGTAAACGTGGGTAAACTATGTTCAAACAGCAATAAATGGTAACATAGACTTTAAGGAGAGACTGATAAAATTGTCGTTAAAATGTGTGTTTTTTACCTTCATTTGCGTATGACCGGAAGAAGAGACGTACGTGAAGCTTCCACTATTACAAATTCGGGAAGAGCCCAACCCCCCAAAGCGAGGCAGACCCCAATGCATATGAATAAAGCGACTCAAAGTCAGAAACTGTGATTTTCTTCTCAGTATTGATATGCAGTTATATCATCAATAACAAAAGTTTTAGATGGTTAGTACCACGTTTGGCAAAATATGTCCTATTTACGCTATAAATGCAAAATAATATGTTTTGACCGAACAACTAAGGTGGTCCACTGTAAGAATATATTTCACTCAAGATAGCACTCGAAGAATGGTCGAAGAATAGCATTTAGAGTTCTTTTGCATATATCGTTCGTGCATTGTTAAAATACACGAACTGAAGAAAACGGGCAAGAAATTCTATAAATATTTCGCAGAGACTTCGGCCTTGCACAATGACCCACTTTGTTACCATTTCGTCTTCTTCTTTTCGCTTTAGTAACTTTTCGTGGTACTCTTTACAGCAAATTATTTTGTCATGTTTGACAAAAAGCACTAGCAAATACAGTATTTCTACGGACATATCAAAGAAGATGAAACCTTTATTTTAGAATGACCTGGTGAGGCTCTGCTTAAAGTAAGCATTTTTAATGTATCCTGGTATAAGAATCTACATGCTGCGCCTTGAAGTCACAGGGGTAAGCTTCGGGCGAGGCCTTGGAGGCTTTGTTTGTCAACACGTCCACAACATGGAGCGTGAACAAAATCATCATTGAGGCATACACTTCCCATATGTGCTATTTTCGTTCGTTATACTTTGAAAGAACGCACTTTGTACGCCATCCATACACTGTGAACGCACGCATACTTTCGGCTTGTCACTCCCGACGCCACATAAAAACCCTCAGGTGAGGCAACCTGAAGCTCTCCTGGTTTACTCAACTAGTGTTTAAGCAGTCTATGTTCCTCAATCGCTCACTATTGTAAGTGACATTGAAATTAGAAGAAACGCACAACCCTTCTCTTTGACAGCATTGTTGACATTCGCTGTGCTTGCCGGGAATTTAGTCCTGAAAGGACGCCATGTTCTTAAGCTGTTACACATCTGGCGACTCTGCATCTGGCAACGTTGTCTAGCCGACCGCGAGGCCTATTTTTTGAAATATAAAGTTGTTTTTTTTTCGGCTGCCTACCAAAATTTACCTCTCATCGTGGCTCCTAAGTGCGTTGTAAACTAATTGTTGAGCGAACAAACAAGCATTCGCAAGTGTCTCCCCACTCAGCGCCACTGTCACCTTTGGCACAAACGTCAAATATTTACCTTGAACCCTGGGTGTTATGTTTACAACGCAGGAAGTACTTAGAGAAGTTCAATTTATTAGACGAGTGAGGGGCAGGCAGTTTAGGAACACTTCGTTACTTTATTGCAGTTGCTTCTCTGAAACGAGATAGAGGAGTATAGATAGTAGACGACGAGGACTTGGGGTAACATCTTCCTGGGTTGAACTTACCCCGCGCTTCGACCACAATGCTAGAAGCAAATGATTATTGAGAACGCTCATATACGGAGTACGGGGTGGGGAGCCTACGGTAGCAACAGCAAAATCCTCGTCGTCTTTTAGATGCGGAGCATCTAATACTCGAGGCTTGTAGTGCGGCGCCGTCCGCAAGCTTCCTCCACCTTCTTCCACCATCTGTGCATCCCTTCCTCCTCTACACACCGCGCGCGCTTCACTCCTCCACCATCTGTGCACCCTTCCTCCTCTACACACCGCGTGCGCTTCTCCTCTTCACGAACATTCGCTAGCTGTATAATGTAGCGCGCATGCGCCGTCACGCTTCGAAAACATCGCAGCTGACGCGCGCGCCTGCGCCGTTGCGCTTCTCCCCCTTCTCGAACATTCAACAGCTGACAGTGCATGCGCCGTCGCGCTGTATATATACTCAAGGTCGGTGCTCGCTCGCTCAGTTGCCGCTCGTCGGTTGGTTTGTACAGCGCGTCGACGTCCGAGGTCGCAATGATCGACGTCCCTTCGACCAGCACCGGCCAAAGTGTTGGCGGAACCGCAACCAAGCCGTCGTCCGAAAACAAGGCAGCGCGGAGAAGAGCTCGCGACGCCGAACGTAAACGTCGGCGTCGAGCGGAAGATTCTCAACTTAGAGAACGTGAAGCCGCTGAGAGACGTCAGCGTCGAGCAGCAGCACCGGATTCGGCCGCTTTGAAACGTAAGCGTCGACAAGAGGACCCGGACTTTCGAAAACGGGAAGCCGAGTGCAAGTTCGTCGCAATAAATAAACACCGCCCTTTCGCATACGTGTCGTACGTGTTCACTCATCGCTGTATATATACTCAAGGTCAGTGCTCGCTCGCTCAGTTGCCGCTCGTCGGTTGGTTTGTACGGCGCGTCGACGTCCGAGGTCGCAATGATCGACGTCCCTTCGACCAGCGCCGGCCAAAGTGTTGGCGGAACCGCAACCAAGTCGTCGTCCGAAGACAAGGCAGCGCGGAGAAGAGCTCGCGACGCCGAACGTAAACGTCGGCGTCGAGCGGAAGATTCTCAACTTAGAGAACGTGAAGCCGCTGAGAGACGTCAGCGTCGAGCAGCAGCACTGGATTCGGCCGCTTTGAAACGTAAGCGTCGACAAGAGGACCCGGACTTTCGAAAACGGGAAGCCGAGTGCAAGTTCGTCGCAATAAATAAACGCCGCCCTTTCGCATACGTGTCGTACGTGTTCACTCATTTAACACCCCTCCTACAACCACGTTAACCAATTTAGCCAGTGACCCAAGTAAGTCGCAATTAACACCCCATTTCACAACCACGTTAACCAATTTAGCCATCAACCCAAGTAAGTCGCACTTTAACACCCGTTAACCAATTATATGCTCCGCATCCTCCTCAGTGTTCCCCCGAGGGAAGCTGCGGGCAATTTTTTCTCTCACAGCTCCTTTAGCTCCCTCCTGAGGCACCGTTGCACTCGTTTTACGTCTTCTTTTTATTTCCATTAATCCTTTTGATTTCGATGAGCAGTTGGTGTAACATTTTATTAAACGTCATTGGTGGTGGCCCATGAGAACTGATTGGAAGACATTGTGCCGATGTTCACCACGTAGCAAAACGTATTCATGGCAACTTCCCTGGCATGTTTGCGATTTTGAACGTTGCCTACAAATACACAATGGCTGACAGTTAGCTGTCCTCTACGCTGTACATTCGGTCTTGGCGGGAACGTACGCACTGAAAAGAATTCGTTTGGACTGACTTCTACCCATGCGTCAGTGGTAGTGATATTTCATTTAGTGAGTCTCACTTGGTCTAGGAGCCTCACAAGCTCCTGAAAAATATTTAAGACCCATTTGACTTTCGTAAACTTCAGAATGATGGGCTTCCTTTTTCAAAACGTTCAGGGTCGGCGCCAGTGGAGGTTATGAGTAGGCTAGAGTCCTCCCCACCAAGTTTCTTCCTACCACGCTTTCCATTTTTGCGTGCCCCCCCCCCCCCTGCCACGAGCACGCATAGTCCCACGACAACGCATGTTTTACCAGCCTTCCAGCCTCACCTGTCTCCATCATGTAGCGGATCCCTTAATGTTGTGTTTAATATTGCCTGTCTAGTGGGGAATTCGCAAGGCATGACTAGTGGGACCATCTCTTTTTGAGTGCGAAGCGCGAGTGTGTGCACGAGCTGTAGACGCTGGACTGCTCGAGCATTTCTGTCCGTACCGGCTGCCTGCCTACTACCTGGCGTCACTATTAAACTCCTTGCACCTGTAACATATTATTGCTAGCGCTCACTATTCCGCCTGTCGACAAGGATGTCACTCACCTATGCGAACATTATATAGTTTGCACGTTCAGGCACACGTGTGGCAATTATGAGCGCTTTTCGATCTGCGTCACACGTGATGGCCAAGGCTTGAGTTTATGGTCAGCAGTTTACAATCATGGAGCCCGGCGTGTTGAATGTGAATATCTGTCATAGATGGTTAACTCGGAAAATGTAATATCAGTCGGGAAACAACACTAACAGCGGTGTCATGCACCACGTTCTGCACTGGAAATTTCAGTTTTTTTTTATGATATGCTTCTGAACAGCGCCACATCAACTAAAGGAACTAGATAGAACGGCTCTGAGGGAAGACTACTGCCACTCCGAATAGCCCGTAACATGAAGGGGGCGGTTATTATAAGAGGCAGGAAGTCCGTCTTTTGCAGTCTCGGTAATTCGAGATAGGGTCTCAGTGTTACTACAGAACTGTGCGCTGATATTGCTTGATTTGTTTGTGATTAGCCTCTTAAAAGTGCTGACTATTATTTTTTTTTCTTACACTATCCGGATAAACTGCTCACTTCAGAGTTGCAGTGCGCTCATCAACAGTACGGTAGCTATGAAGGCGCACAAGTTCCTGGGGTAGAAAAGGCGAAAAAAGCCTGACGGGGTTTTTCCCCTTTTAGCCAACACAGCAATACTGTTGTAATGACAGTAGGGAGCATTTTAGCACGCCGACTCAAATCTACGACGCCCTTTTTTGTTTTTATTTTTTATATGCAGATCTTCTATAGCATTTTGAAAGTCATTTGGTTAAAACGCTTGATAATTTTAGTAAGACTATTTGCGCCAGGAAAAGTGTAAAAACTTCCGTTCCGGCTCACAAATATGTAAAATATAAAATTGCGCAAGTTTTAAATGGTCCACCTTCCATGGCGGTTTTTTAGAGAATCAAGCGAAATGACTGTCTTCTAATAGACGAATAACGATCTCTTTGCGAGTATGTTTGCGTTCCTCTTTATCTTGGGTACTATTGTGGAACGCCTATTTTCCATCAGCAAAAGCAGATAGAGTAAACCACGTTTTTCAGTTCATGATTCGCGACAGCACGCGGCTTCGCGTTGCGTCATTTCCGGTTGTCTTTTGAGTCAATATGGCAATATTCTAGAAAGGAGAATTGAAAAAAATGGCCCCGTATCTGCATGTTAATCCGCAAACGTCCTCGAAAGACGATAGCCTTGCGTGTGGACAGAGTGAACAATGATTTATTGATGTTCTGCGCAAGAAAAACCGGTGAATGGTATTCTGGGTGCGCTGCGTTAGAGGACCTCGAGCGTGCAGCGGAGGCGAAGAAGCATATTAATCACGTCACACGTGAGACATGAGCACTATGTGGCTGAGACGGGCGTGCGCGCCCATCTCAGCGGTGATAAGGAGTGGAACGCAAGGCGACAAGTAGGTCCCACCACCGTGTCGTCTTAGCAAAGCGTTGAAAAAACTCGCCTTTTAGTGCAAGCGTTGCATATCAGGGCAGCGTGATAAACGCTACAAACCTTAGAATTACTTATGTATGCAATTCAAGTAAAAGACTCACTAAAAAATATATACGGGTTGTTATGGTGCCTCAGAAATGCGCAATAACTGCTTTTTATTTGACAATCGCACAAGTATGAATGCTGAACCTTGAGCACCATTGGTGGGCGCTGCGGATGAGATCAGCCGTTTGGGGTATCGACTGGTGCCGCTTGAAGTTCCCAAACCATTAGACGTACAAATATGAATGTACAAACAGACAGACAGATCAAAGTATTGCATCGAAGGTCCCCAAGAAAGACTATCGTCTTTAAAATGAAGAGAGAATGGAAGGAGTGTAAACACTATATGTGTATGACCCTACATTTATTCATATGTGTGTTCAGTGGTTTTGTACTGCTCCGCGGACGGCAGTAAAAAGGAGCTCAACCAATTCCCGCCCATTTTTATTGAGCTAAAAAGGGCAAAATTTACATTGACGAATATGCAGTAGAGTTTCCCATGAGCGCCGATCTGCACCGGGGCATAGCGCCTTAGCTCGGGGCATTTGTGACGCGTTTAGGCCATTTCTGAAGACGAAGAAGTGTGTTTTGAATAGAAGCAACTTCTGCTAACTCCGGCGTATTTCAGTTGTAATTTAAGTCTGTTGATCAGTTTTCGCTGCTCCCATTGGAGGGGATGGATCTAGACCACCCCGGGCGCCTGCCAGCACCAGCGGCGTCAGCGCCGGCCGCCTCCAGGAAGCGGATGGGACAAGCGAGTGACAGCGACAGTGAAGATACTCATGCTTACTATCTCAGCTGTGAGGACTTTTTAGATGACGGTTTCCAACCTGTGCTGAGACGCAAAGCGAAGAGGAGAAACATGAGGACATCCTCATCCTCAACTATTCAAACTGTAAGTGAAGCGCCAAAATCGAACACTTATACCATCCTGTTTCTGCCTGCACTTCCTACCGTCAGCATGAAACGCCTTAACAGACAGTCTGTGTCGAGGTCTCTGGAAACGCTCGTGCCTAATGAGATCACGGACATAAGAGTGAGCGCCAGAAAGAAATATACTGGCTGTGGACGTTTTGAACGCAAGTGCGTTGCGCGTTCTGCGCAGTGTAACTGACTTGGACGGCGACCAGGTGCGCTCTCATGTTCCCTTGGGATGTGATGTAGTACCGGCGTGATCTACGACATTGGTGTGACTATTTCCAATAATGACTTACAATTTCTTGTGAAGTCAACACTGATACTCCCATTGTTGATGTCACCCGGCTAGGCAAGTCTCACTGTGTGAAGATTGCGTTTAGGAGCACATCACTCCCCTCTCATGTGAAGGTGGGGTACTTCAGACATGCTGTGTGGCCTTTCATTCCAAAGCCTCTCCAGTGCCGTAAATGCATAAAACTTGGACATGTGAGCAGCGTTTGCGAGAATTCAGTGGTATGCCACCGCTGCGCCGAGCACCATGAAGCGGATAGTGCGTCGCAACTATCAGAAATGCTCTAATTGCAATGGATCCCATGAAGCCACATCCAAGGACTGCCCGTGATTCAGAAAGAAATTGCCATCTTGAAGGAGATGGTGCGCGATCACTCATCTCATCGAGAAGCCGCAGCTAAGTCAGAAGGCGTCGTTCACGTCAACGTCGGTTTTCGAGGACGCCCGCTACCTCCTCGACACGTTTGCCAGCCTCATCAGTACCACCTCCTTTACCTCCCAGACCACATGCCGTGGGAAAGGCTGTAAAGGGAAAAGCCAGTGAGCATACCCTAACTGCGACAGAGTGACCTGCACTTCAAAGGGAAGCAGCATCAAGCGAACCGAAGGAGTTTCATGACGGCCAGTCCGCGCTCCCGGTTCGAGATCTTTCCAACCAAGACAGGCAAGTGACGGCAATCGTGCAATTATTAATTGCCACGATTCGCACGCTACTGAGCAGCATACAATCTCCGTCTGCTAAGAGTGCACTGCAAATACTGGATGCACTGAATCCAGTTCTTGCTAACTTCGTATAAGCACAATGGCTCAACAAAATTTCATCTTCCGCACTGAAGTTAAAAGTGCGTCGATTTTTCAATGGAAAGCCAGAGGCATGAAGTCCCGTTTCTCGGACTTTCCCCAATTTGTTCGAGCCAATCACTTCCCTATACTGGTCATATGTGAACCAAACGTATCAACGCCTTATAGATTGTCCGGTTATGAAGCTTTTTGTTCAGCCGCTTGCGAAGAACGAAGCAAAGTAATTGTTTACATTCGCACAGACTTGACTTATCTTCCGCACCCAATAAGTTCAAATGACGACAATCAGTACGTGTGTCTTCGTGTAAAGAAGAATGCAGTTTCGTTCACGCTTATTAGTGGATATATATCTCCGTCATCGCGATTTGACTGCGACAGATTAAAAGACATCCTGATGAGGACCGATGAAGCCTTGGATCATCACCGGTGACTTCAACGCCCATCACATGCTTTGGGGTAGCACCAGGATGAATGCCAGGGGCCGGAACATTGTTACATTCGCTTCCGATTACGACCTTTCCATCATGAACGATGGTACCCCCACATATCTGCGGGGTCTCAAGTATAGCAGTTGCCTTGACCTGACATTGGTGTCACGGTGCTTCTCTCACAAAGTTAAATGGTTTTGCGATATTGAGACTCATGGGAGTGATCACATGCCCACCTACGTCACGATCGATGGTATCATAAGAAATTTCTCTTCCGGTGTTGCAATTGGCACTGACTGGTCGACGTTTACATCGCGTGTTGAGAACGCTTGCCAAGAAGGCCTCGCCTGCAGCCTGGAAAATACCATAGCGAAGCTATGCAAGCGTACAAATGTATATTACCATTTCGTCTAAAATAACACAGTTTTGACATCGAACTGGAAAAATTACGAGCTATACGAAGGCGTGCTGAACGACGATACAGACGCACAAGATCAATTTACGGTCTGAGGGAAGCAAGGCGGCTCCAAAAAAAGATTCAACGACGCAATTACAAGCTGGAGAGCGAACGCTGGAAAGCATTCTGCGAATCTCCAGACCCTCATAAGCCGCTGTCTTATATCTGGAGAACAGTTCGTGGTCTTCGCTCCTCTCCGAAACAACGGCACCCTTTTAAAGCTTGGCACTCCATCATGGAAAAACAGAACTCGAGGTGGCTGAAGAATTTTGCACGAGAGTTGCCGGGAATATTATGAACGAGAGCATCGACGCCGTGATCGTTCCTGAGACGCGATTACCAGAAATGGACATTCCATTCACCATGGAAGAACTGGAAGGTGCGTTAGTCGCTTCTAAGCGCATGTCATCGCCAGGTCCGGATGGTATTACTTATAGTGCGTTGAGACACCTTGGACAAAAAGCCAGAAAAGAACTTTTAACATGCTTCAACAACTCCTGGCTCAGCGGCAGTGTTCCCCGAGAATGGAAAATAAGTCGATTAATACCACTTTTGAAATCGGGAAAATCACCATTGGACTTAACAGCGTATCGCCCTATTGCCCCTCACAAGCTGCCTCGGAAAGTCATGGAAAGAATGGTTCTATTTCGTCTCGAGTGGTACTTGGAACGATACACCAAATACCCTTCTTGCATGGCAGGCTTTCGTCGGGGCTGCTCCTCCATTGACTGTGTCCTTGACTTATCGACATTTGTTCAACAAGAAAAAAGTCGCAAGGGCATATCAGTGGCACTCTTTCTTGACGGGAAGAGTGCATATGATAATGTAGCTCACGATGCCATCCTCACTTCTCTCGCAGCAATGGGCATTGGTGGACGAATGTTTCAATGGATAAAAGATTATATAACTGGCAGGGTTTCTTTGTACAAACTAATGAGGGTACAACTGCTGAACATTACACCTACTGTGGAGTACCTCAGGGAGGTGTTTTAAGCCCCACATTGTTCAATGTTGCCCTCATCGGTCTGGTGAAGGTTCTGCCAAAGTCGGTGTGCCCATCTATATACACCGATGATATTTGCCTTTGGAGTGCTGCAGTTACTCGCCCTCAGGTGCGTGCACGAATACAGCGGGCAGAAACCCTCACAACAGCCTACCTTCAGAAACAAGGCCTAAATATATCAACTGTGAAGTGCGCGTTGATGGCGTTTACACGCAAACCAATGACGCCATACCCTGTTTACATCAATGGGCAGAGTGTCAAATATGCACGGACGCATCGTTTCCTGGGCATAATAATCGACAGAAGTCTTTCGTGGAGCCCGCATTGTGCGTACTTGAAGAAGAGACTGCTATCTATTGTGCATATAATGAATTCATGTGCGGAAAAGCATGGGGAACTTCTGTGGCCTCCATGCTACAGCTGTACAGGGCCCTATTTCTGGGTCTATTGCGCTACAGCTTGCCGGTACTGACTAACACTTGCAAATCGAATACTCATTCATTGGAGAGTTTGCAGGCTCAGGCACTGCGTATCTGCCTAGGACTGCCCCGATGCGCTTCTACTTATGCCACAATCATGCTTGCCAAAGACCATCCGGTCAGGACATATAGAGTTGTGGATTGCCTCAGAGCGCACGTTCGACATGCTAGCCGTGTCCCCGACCACCACTTGGCCCTTCTACCTTCCGGAAGACGCACGTGCTAACGTTTTCAGACGTCATAGCCAAGCACCTAAACAGCATTCCATCAGGATATACGCCAGCTGCGAGAACGGCATGTCCTTTGTGGTGCCTCGACCAGCCGCAAGTACGTCTAGAAATTCCGGGAATCCAAAAGAAAAGCAATCACTACCAGAGTAGCATTGAAGCAAGCAACACTGCTATTATTACATGAGTTGTACTTAGACCGAACGCAGATATACACTGATGGGTCCGTCTCGTCCAGCAGCTCATCAGATGCCGCTGTAATTCCGGCTGCAGCAATGACAATCAAGTTTAAGGTTGTCGCATATGGCTACATCTACACCATCAGAGCTTGCTGCTATAAGGGCTGCTTTACAATATCTCGCTCAAGAACGTCCAGGAAAATGGGTCATATTCTGCGATTCGAAGGCAGCGCTTCAGAGTTTGCAGTCTGCCATGCGTAGAAGGAGTCATGACCAATAGGTACAAGAAATAAGACATTGCCATCATGAAGCTCTAGCACGAGGGCATGATATTATATATCAATGGCTGTCTGGACATATCGGTATTACCGGAAATGAATTAGCCGATGATGCTGCCCGCTCAGCTTATGAAGAAACCCGTGTAGTCCCGATTCCTCTATCAAGGCATGATGCAGCAAGACAACTTTACCTGCTGGCTCGAGATCTCACACGCACGTTCTGGTCGTCTACCAGCTTCAAAAGGTGTCAATTTTATGAACTGGATCCTTCGCTCAAGCTAAAGCTGCCATCACAACTTTCCCGCTCCGATGCGACACTGTTATGCGCCTTTAGTTGGGTGTTGCATTTACAAAAGTGTACTCCTTTCGCATTGGTATGGCAGACACTCCTACATGCGACTACTGCGGAGCTGGAGAGACCATCGAACACTTCCTGTGCAGCTGCGCTTGCTACGACACACAGCGATACCAGCTCCGGATGGTTTTGAATCAACTTGACCCCGGACCATTTTGTGTGCAGAAGATACTAGGACCTTGGGCATCTGCCTCAGTTGCGCAGAAAGCAACTAAAGCACTGCTACTTTACCTAAAGTCACAAACCTGAGCGACCGCCTATAGCCTGTGTGTGCTCCTCGAGTGTGCTCGCTCGTGATTGTGTGTACCTTCTCATCTTTCTGCAACCTCTTTTCTCCCCTTTTTTCCTTCCCTAGTGCAGAGTAGCAAACCGGATTGCGTCTGGCTAACCTCCCTGCCTTTCTTTGCATCTTTATCTCTCTCTCTCTAGCCATTTCTGGCGGAACAGCTCTGTTCACCTTAGAACACAAAACGGTCTATGCGTGATGAATGGTAACGGTGTCAGAATGATCACATATGTTTTGTTTTGTTTCGTTTGGCACTAAATGCATGGCTCACTGTCGAATTTCCGTGTTTATGCCATCTCTCCGTAGCAAAGATATCAAAACTTTGTGGACAAGTGCTCAAGTTATAGACAAAAAAAGCTTCTAAAAAATAATATCCATGGTATTCTGTGCCAATACCTTCATATTATCATGAGAACATTATAGCACAGCGCCAAATAAATATTGACTATTCGTTTTTTTTTCTTTTTTTGAAGTGCATTGACATCGCACGCAAAAACAAATTACATCTATCACGCAGTAGGATCTGCGTGGTAGTTTAGAAAGAATGTGCGGCTATATATGGGTGATTGCATGAGAGATCGACACGGGTCCAAAAGTTGATATTTTAAATTTCATTGAGTATTTTATATTTCGTGCACTTCTCACCAGGTAGCCCGAAAGTCAACTTCTTTTCATGATTAACGGCATAACTTACGAGAAAAAAATATCAAACTTCACCAACATGGAGGCACCGATTTCGTCACCTGTCATTTTCGAAAATTGCAGATGCTATAAAAAGACAAATATTTTTGTTTCAAGGAAGATATTTTCACCTGAAATGCATGTCTAATGAAGAATGAATTCATATGGTTTCAAGTTTGTAGACTTAAGAAAATAGCTTTTAAAAATAGTCTAATTTTCGCGACAGTTTAAAGTTACGTAGTCTCCATTTTTGTTCTCCGAAAGTAATGCAAGCAGCAGTTTTGCAAACTTGACACGTTTTAAGGATATAGTCTGTTCATTAAGGTACATAAACTATTGTTGCCGTAGAGCAAATGTATATTTTATATATTGTCTCAAAATTATCATATTGGCAAAAGTGGACTCACATCCCCTGAAATTTGAAGAATAAAAACCCCTCTTCAATTTTTTTTAAAATCTCGTAAATAGACAACCGAAGGCCATCATACAGCAATATAGAAAAACATGTTGCATTATTTTGTTTTTAGTGACAATATTCGTGGTACAATCAGAGCTTTTCGAGAATGCGCTGATAAGATGAAAAATCTAGAAATCAGAACGGAAAAGCGGCAATAAGCTTCAAACGAGAGTAACGTGACCGCTTTGGTGAAGAAAGGCTGTTTCAGCACATAGGAGTAACTATTTTGAACACGGTATCTACAGTATCTGAATTCACTCGTATACGTAGAGCACTGAGACTTCTAATATGTGGTGCCTCTCCATTACTGACACACAGATGGAGCTGCTTGCTGACGCCCATGTGTTTTGCAACACGTTGGGTAAGAAAATTGAATGTTGAATGAGTTCATAACTGATTCATAACAAATTTTTATCATTTGGGGCACGAAGACTGCCGCATTAAACTAAAGAACATGCTTTAGGGCAAGTTGTCATCCGTCGTCTGCTCTACAGATGAATACTTGCGCACAAGTATCCACAGTGCGAATGCAAAACTGAAGTATAGTACATTAAAATGAATTTCACAATGTTTTGTCAATAAAATTAGGAGGCGTAATCTTTGTCCCTACTTTGAACCTTATTATCTAAAGCATTGCCACCGAGATGCGGCGCACAGCAATTTATCTGTAGAGCAGACGACGGATGAAAACTTGCCCTAAAGCGTGTTCTTCAGTCTAATGCGGCAGTCTTCGTGCCCCAAATGATAAACATTTGTTATGAATCATTTATGAACTCATTCAACATTCAATTCTCTTACCCAACGTGTTGCAAACACATGGCTGTCGCAGCAGCTTTATCTGTGTGTCAGTAATGGAGAGGCACCACATATTAGAAGTCTCAGTGCTCTACGTATAAGAGTGAATTCATATACTGTAGAATACCGTGTTCAAAATAGTTACTCCTATCTGCTAAAACAGCCTTTCTTCACCAAATGCGGCCACGTTACTCGCATTTGAAGCTTATTGCCGCTTTTCCGTTCCGATTTCTAGATTTCTCAACTTATCAGCGCATTCTCGAAAAGCTCTGATTGTACCACGAATATTGTCACTAAAAACAAAATAATGCAACATGTTTTTCTATATTACTGTATGATGGCCTTCTGTTGTATATTTACGAGATTTTGAGAAAAATTGAAGAGAGGTTTTTTTTAATATTCAAATTTCAGTGGAGTACACTTTTGCCAATATGAGAATTTTGAGGCAATATATAAAAATCTACATTTTCCCTACGGCAACAGTTTTTATGTACCTAATGAACAAACTATATTCTTTCAAGTTTGAAAACGCTGCTTGTATTACTTTCGGAGAAAAAAAGTGGTGAATACGTAACTTACTTTAAACTGTCGCAAAATTAGACATTTTTAAAAGCTATTTTCTTAAAGTCGACAAACTTGAAACCGTATGAATTCATTCTTCATTAGACATGCATTTTAGGTAAAAAAATATCTTCCCTGAAACAAAAATATTTGTCTTTTTATAGCATCTGCAATTTTTGAAAATGACAGGTGACGAAATTGGTGCCTCCGTGTTGGTGAAGTTTTGATATTTTTTTCTCGTAAGCTATGCCGTTAATCATGAAAAGAAGTTGACTCTCGGGCTACCTCGTGAGAGGTACACAAAATATAAATACTCAATGAAATCTAAAATATAACTTTTGGACCGTGTCTATCTCTCGTGGAATCACCCATATATATATGCATGAAAAGATAAAAAAAAGGGAGCATATCTGGTAGCTTGTGAAATCCAGCCCTACAGAGACGTGAAATTTTGAAGCGCCCTAGTGTCGCGCAAATCCCCGCATGCAGCCCCTTAGAATCAGTGCAACCACAGGGTTTTTTTCCTCGACGCCTCTTGAATACCAGCCTTTTCAGAATGCTATTAACGCGGGGCGCCGCGGGCGTGTTGGCAAAGCTGCAGCGCCAGATTTATGAAGCCTGGCACCATAACCGAGCCAAGCCATTATACATTTTTTTTTTTTTGGTGCCTGGCTAAGAATAGGTCAGCTTAGGACTTTCACTCCGGAATACAAGAACGAAAGAGTCTGTGTCGGTGAGGTCGCAATATACAATCCTTTTTAGGAACAGCAGACTTACAGATGGAACGTTACTCTTCAAGGGCACTTATTATAGTTCTGCGACCTGGAGGATTAGGAATAAGTGCAATTGGGTACCAAAAAAAAGAAAGGTAGGGCTCTCATTTACGCAATGTTTCGCGATCCAAGTTGCAGATTACCTAAGCCCAGTGCTCAGTGCAATTTAACAAATATTTTATATGATGCATTTTTGCACACCTAATCATATCAATGTCTAAGGCATTCTATAGAGAAGGAAAATCGGCATTTATACTAATCTTTTTTCTCTTGCCCGAGCTTATGTAGGCAATGTCCAAAGCACATGAAGATAACTGAAAGCAAGAGTTAAAGCTCCAAGGTGTATTTTGTGCGTTATGAAGAATTATCACAACTTAAAACAAATGCCCTGACAACTAAGTCACCCAAAGGTCACCACAATATTTTTCGATCGATGTTCTGCTTTCCTTCCCATGGCTTTTAGGCGATGCTTTCATTGCTGACTGCTTTCGGTAGCGACGTAATACATAAAGCACGCTGGGTAAAACTTAACGCGCTTAGGGATATATGAGGACATGCGTGGCGCCATCAAGTCAGTGATGCCGTTACGCATCCTGATTAAAACTGGTTCATGCATCAGTTTCTATTCTGTCTGCTTCTATAAGTGCGCAACACTCTATCACTTTAAGGGCCTACCTTTTCGTCCATTTATAGATATCATGCGATGTCACCATGCTCAAAAAAGTTCAAAATACAGGCCTAACACAGAGGTAGCGATGCTGAAATCCATGTAAAAAGAACAACTGAGGCCTAAATAATCATAATTCATAGAAAGTAACAAGATGTATTGGCAATAACTATGTTGAAATCAATAAAATTGCTTCGAAAACATGCGGCTCATGCCGGCACCATGGAGTTGGCCGCGTCACAAAGGTCTTACGGCCGGAGAGAGCAGTGAATAAGCAAATAAGTAAAATGACATAATGGTTATGCTCGGAGTCGGGATGATGACGTTGGCGGTGATGATGAATAAAGTGATCTCGCAAGCCAATCGCATCAACTCGCGTTTACAGCTTCGCTGAACGGCGGTATTCACAACATGGAACTGGCTGAATTGTTTCATGGCACGATAATGCACCAAAAAATGGCTCTTAAGAAAAACTGTGATCATTTGCAAATTACCATCTATCCTGCAGTTTTTTTTTCTCAACACGCAACTTTCCGCGCTCAAACATGCCGGCAATTTTTTCGTGATTTTTGCAAGGTCAGACGCGAGGAAGGGGGCAAGCAGTCAGCGTGCACACGTAGCGCTTGAAGGTCTCGCGAATACAGTATATAAATAAAATGTGTAGGTCATCTGTGGTTAATAATTATAAAATTACTCATCGAAAACATTTAGGTGCAATCTCGAATTTCAAGATGATATGTCAGTCATTGTTTGCCATGGAAATTTTTACTCCCAACTATGTCTCGCTGGAGGTCCTCCGATAGCTGTTATTTTGGGGATTGTGAATGTGTAGTTTTATGTTCATGTTGTATATTACTTCATAAAATGAATATTGATTGTTATAATGATTGGTTTATTTATTTATTTATTTATTTATTTATTTAATTTATTATTGAACAATTGCCGAGAGTTCTTGCATTGGTAAAGTAAACTAGATGCAATATCACTATGTTTGAGCACAGTTGTTGCATTTGCGCACTGATTCTGCCTTAACCCATAAACACACTATGTAGGCGTGGCTGGCTGAGCATTAATATTTTGTTACAATCCGCTCGAAGTAAAACTAAAATTACAAGCGTTCAAGCGAAAAGTTTGTGTGATCTATGTTTAGTGCAAGAGTTCAGCCACTTCCCAACATAATATAACGTCCATTTTTATTCTCAACTTCAAGGTCACCTGCTCATTTATCACACAGCGAGAATGCGTGAGCATTATCGCTAGTAATAAGTGGATGTGAGCGAGAAGGTCAAGAAGAGCCCAAGAGACCTTCGTTTCGCAATGCAGCTCCTCACAGTAGCTCTATAAATGAGTGAATGTTGCGGCATTCGCCTGACGCAAACATTTTGAAAGCAGGCTTTGGTGGTTTCATAGCTACCTTCATCTATTATCCGTATGCCAGGAGGTGGAAAAAAAGGCCGACTGGAAGCTGTACGCTTCAACATGTAGCAAAGGCTGTTCCTACGCTTGTGATGGTCGTTGCATTGGTTGCCATTGTTTCGAAGGAAGAGAGATAGAGATGCGATATCTTATGCAAGCAGTGAAACGTTTCTTAGAGTACGTTACAATCGTGATAAAAGCATCAGGGCTGCTTTTTGTGGAATTTCATTTTCAGCAGAAACGAAAAAAAAAGACTACATTGCGCATGTAGGTAATGTGGTCATAAAATAAAAATATGTTATTGTATACCCTAGGAGCATGGCAGGAGGCAGGAGAAGGTTTCTCGCCGTGAAAGTGCGTCTCTTTACATGATCAGCTCACCACCCGCAATACTCTAAACAGTGCGAGAGCTAGTCGTCCACCATTAATGTATCATCTGAAAGTAATTACGCCGACATCGCACCCTCCGGCGAGGGTTGCCATTATGTTTCTCTACACAGACACTGCAAAGGAAGCGCTGTACCTTGTAGAAATGGAAGTCGTTACCGAACTGCAGACGATCTCTTTTCGTGATTTAGTCCAAATAACGCTAGCACTCGAGCCAGCAACAACGCATATAATCAAGGTGGTCCACGCCCAAGCACCACGAAGCCCATTAGAACACTGGAACCATAGAAGTCCATTGGCGTGATTTATCACCATATGGCGCATAGGAAAGTGAGCTCAGTTGTGTTCAACGTTCCCTAACTTTCTTTGCTACTCTTTCGGTCGCGCTAGTGCACGCCACTCTGACCGTAAAAATAGGTTTAGATGGAAGCTTCTCATTACTCCTTAGACCCGACGTGATAGGTAACGATAACTGGTGGGGTTTAACATGCCAAACTCAGAACACGATGACAGGGGTCACCGTATAGTCGAGTGCCTCAGAACTTTTTGCCGTCTGGTGTTCTTTATTGGTTAACAAGCGCCTCTTCCTGTATAGAAACTTCGGAAATTGTGGCCAGAACTTGTTCTGGCGACCTTCAGGCCAGCGTCTGAGCGCCACACCTCCATGGCGGGTGACGTGATTATAGACCAGGTGAAAAAGATGAAAAAAAAAACAAATACAACACGTACGATTTTTTCTTAAGTGCCACTATCAGGAAACGCTGCAGTGCTTATGGCAATGCACAGAACGCCTTCTATACTACTATTCAGTGTAAGGTGAAAGTTTCGCACACTGCTTTCATTTCAGCAGTTACTGGATAGTTTTCATGTCGACCTTAAGGCCTACATGGTTCTCAAGCTGCAGTTAATATTGCAGCCTTAAGCACTTTATGCGTCTTCTCATGAGGGCACATCACTGCATCACTATACAGCGAAGCACACAGCGTTATACAAGGCCGTGAGCAAAACATGTCGTGACGTTTACTATGGAGAGCTAGCTTCCATACAGCAGATTGGAGCTGGCGCATACAAGCGGGCTTAGCTAGAAGGTGCAGTAACATGCGCAGCGTATACGTCTGGCAAAATGTACGCGTACGCGTGGCCTAATGATTACAGCACTGAGCTACAGCAGAGGCAGCAATTATTTTTGTCTGTAGTAACGAACTTCTGAGTACTTTTGTTTTCTTCAAGATGGAAGAAATCAAGACGACAAACAGGGCCGAGTTTTGCGGTAATGGGATACAAGTAGACTTTTCTTTTCTTCTGAAAACATTTTAATCTGTCTGGATCCGTTGCGGATAACAGTATACGACAAAAGCTGTCACCTCGAGATATCTTTTGGGTTTTAAGGCCCCCGGGACGGCTTTATGCTCTCCCATAGTAGAGTAGCTAGTACTCTAGGTCGTTAACCACTTTTTCTAAACACACACTATTCGCTCATATTTCGGGATGTATTAAGAACTGCCAGACCTGAGCAGAACACACAGCACAGTCATAGCGAAAGCTGGAAGAGTGGACTTTCTAAAATCTTTTTTGTACACAATTTGGGTAAATATTTTAAGCGCACTTTTAGCGTATCCACTACGCCATAAATTATGATATTTTAGTAGTATGAATGCGTTCACTAAGAAACTCTTCGTTGATATTTGGACAAGCGTGGTGCCTATACTGCGCACTTGCAAGGAATCGTGCATTTGTTGGTGCAGCGACTGACGACGAACATAATGTTTTTTCTGAACCTTTTGTTTTGGGATCCAGCACTCGACGATCCATTTCTTACGCAATTCACATGGTGTGATGCTTGGTTGTCTGTTTTCGGTTCTAAAACGCTTTATGAGCATATTAACGCGATTATTTACACGACACGAAGCCTGACTGTGGGTCAGTTCGCAACGCATTTTCAAACACCGGTTCGCTACGTGGGTGGCCTAGGTTCGAATATAATTCTGTCACCAGTCCTTTCTCTTTCGTTATTTTATTTCTCATTTCGCGCGATAGTGCTTGCTTACACCGGAGGTGGTGACGGCGGTGGCGGTGGACAACTACGGCGCAAAAAACGACCCTGTTGAGATCTAATGATAACTCCCGCTCTAAACAAACAGAAACTCATTCACCTGTTTCTTCAGTGTGATTGGGCACAACAAATATAATGTATTTAAGTGCCTTACTATTTCTTCCTCTCCTACCTGTTTATTTGATTACCCGCCACGGTGGTCCAGTGGCCAGGACACTCGGCCGCTAACCCGCAGGTCGTGGGATCGAATCCCAACCACGGCGGCCAGATTTTCAAAGAAGGCAAGAATCCTTGAGGTCCGGGGCTTAGATTGAGGTGCACTTTAAAGAAAGGCAGCGTCTCGTGCGCCGCGCGGCGCTCCAGCCATCCCCACACAGAACTGGCTGCTGCGCCGCACGGAAGTGACGTCACTTTAAAAAATTAACGTAAAGCTATTTAAATGTGCAAATAATTACTTTATAATGCCATAGAACTTACAAAATTGTCATTAAACAAGTGTGTAACCTGTTTTTTATAGTGCATAAATTAATTATTAACGCATTGAATAAAAATAGTTGTTTTTGTATACTGTTTTGTAATATTAGTATATATTGCTCAATTTAACAACCTAATAAATTATTTGTTGGTTTATAAGTATTATAAAAGGAAAATAAGTTTGATTGTTTGTTCTGTGGCTCGAGGTGCAGCGGGTTTGCCCCTGGTTCGGTTTGGAGCGTATTTTGATCCTACGACTACCCTAATACAGTACATGTGTACAGTATTGTACACATACAGTACACAATACTACAGTATCGCACCACAATATTGTACAGTACAGTTGTACGTTCTACATCGCAATGTGCCATCTCAACAGCATTCGCCGAACAGGTGTGATAAATCTGCATTGCAACGTCAACAGAGTGTTTCTTTGATAGACCGAGAGGAAATCGGTGGTCTGGCGTCAAATTAATGTGCATCCTTGCCTGTCGACAGAGTGTTTCTTGAAGACAGAGAGGAAATCGGTGGTCTGGTGTCAAATTAATGGGCATGCTTGCCTTCGTTCGCGAAATCTATGCGTCCAAGTGACGCTGTTCTGGTACCACGTCTACTGCGGCGCGTTTTTCTGTCATCAGAGCCTCAATAAATAGCGTGAACAGCATTGCTTACCCAGTGGCGGAGGAAACGATGCAGTCAGTTGCATCGTTTTCGCTTACGGGCCTGGAGTTTTGTGTGTCCTTGTACGTCTCGGCAAGAAAGTGCATCGATTGTTGAACAAGCGTATAAATGTCCTATTCTGCGAGGATAATCAAACATTCGAAATCAAGGAGGCGGCATTCAGGAAGATCAGTCCAATATGTGCTTAGGAGAAACTTGTTAACTTGTGTCGCAGACAGTACATTGTTGTTATTGATTTCAGCAGTGCTCTAGGGACGAGGATCTTCAGTGCGCTGCTAAATCAGAATGCGATCCAACTTGCGTATGCAATTTTCAGTTTTCATGCAGCACATTATTGATCGCCTTATATGAAAAATTAACAAAAAGTCATTTATGTACGTGCTATGCATGCCACGTTAAGCTTCTGTGCTAACTATACCCTTGCACTGGATATTAAAATGTTTACATGCTACACTCTGAGGAAGAGATGGTCCGCTTATTTCTTTTAAACAAATCTGGAATGTTGGCCATGTTGTCGCTTGTGCCTCTAGACCAGGTAGTCGTGTCTGGACCACCAAGCAAACCACTTGACCTTCCTCATGCCCAGGGTTACACATCTTAATTCACTGCGGCTACGAGGTGCTGCTGCACTTCCACTAAGTTATGAGTTGAATATGTTCGCAATAGACTGCCATATAAAGCACTTGCAGGTGCTCTTCGGTTTTCTTTTTTAGCGTGTTATAGTGCAGGCGATTGGTTCGCAGGTAGGACTTGCAAACCTTGTACAGCTATGGCACAGGGCTGACTATTGTAGCTTCGTATGCATGTAGAAACCTTTCCAAGTAGAAAGGTTATTATCATCAACATAAGAGAAAGGTATACAAGCTGTTTTCATCCAACCTTTCTTCACAAATGAGATAAGATGACTAACCTATTACTACTTGAATTACCATGCCATACTGTACAGGTTGCCATCAATTTAATTAATGCAACACCCAACATTAAAAACCACACTAATTCATTAATTTCACCTGTGACGACAATGTTAGTACAGTCAGCACTAGTCCGCAATCGGGCACTGCACGAGAGCCTCTTTTAATGTTGCCTATAGCAGCTAGATTACAAAAGCACTACAATTTTGTCGAAAAACTCACATGATCTTCGAAGTCTTCACGTCTCGCTATTGAGGTGACCAGGGCATGGTTGGAAGTGCTGCGATCATATGTCTGACTAAGGAGCTGAAGTGCTTGCTTCATGGTGTGATGCCTGTATTGCGTTTGATTTGCTTGCATCGGATCCATGCATTCATTGTGCACGATGACCTAAACTGAGACGACACATGCATTTTAATCTCTCATAACATAGACAGATTAAGAGATGCCCTTCTTGGCTACTTTGTCCATAACTGAAGCTCAACAGTGGCAGGACAAAAACATGTGGTTCTTAAGGACCGGTCAAAAATCCTCCTGACCTTATATGATGGTCTACTGACAAATTTTGTTGCCTCCTCACCTACGCCAAATTTAGTGTTAGTTATAAACGTTCGGCGATGTTAAACTTCCAGGCTTCAGTTTTGTCACTTTATCTATCTTGGCTAGTGATAAGGTAGCCCATGCCTTACTATAAAAGCTTGTTAAGACTTTCGCCTAACTCAGTTTATCACGAAGCCTATACAATTGTAGGTTCTGATTTGATGAGATAAACCTTGAAACTTCTTTTTCTGAGAGCCTTTTAGCTCTATGTTCTCCCCATTTTTTTAAACAAAATTAGACGCCGTTCAAAACTACCCGAACTCATGATATGACACATACCTGTTACGAAAGTACGGTGTAGTAAATGTGCATTTTTGCCTCAAAGAGCCAATAAAAAGAAGAAACAAAAATGTCTGTGTAGGTCTACACTGTACCCTATTAATCCTTGGGAATTCAACAGCAAGTGATATGGATTACAGAAAAATGCTCAAAGCCTCAAGCCGTCAGTTGAGGGTGCTGTGCACTATCATCATCAGCCTGACTACGTCCACTGCAGGACAAAGGCCTCTCCATGTTCGCCAGTTAACTCGATCCTGTGCTTGCTGCTGCACTTTACACCCACAAACTTCTTGATCTCATCTGCCCACCTAACCTTCTGTCTCCCCTAACTCTCATGCCTTCTCTGGGAATCCAGTTAGTTACCCTTAACGACCAGCAATTGTCCTGTCTATGCACTACATGCCCAGCCCATGTCCATTTCCTCTTCTTGATTTCAACTATGGTATGCTTAACCCCGTTTTGTTCCCTGATCCACTCTGCTCTCTTTTTGTCTCTTAAAGTTACACCTACCATTTTTCTTTCCATTGCTCGCTGCATCATCCTCTATTCAAGCTGAACCCTCTTTGTAAGTCTCCAGGTTTCCGCTCCGTAGCTAAGTACCAGCAAGTTACAGCTGTTATATATCTTCTTCTTGAGGGATAGTGGCAATCTACCTGTCATAACATGAGAGTGCTTGCCAAATGTGCTCCACCCCATTCTTATTCTTCTAGTTACTTCAATCTCTTGGTTCGGCTCCGTGGTTATTACCTGCACTAAGTAGACATAGTCTTTTACTAAAAACTCGAGCTCAGCTTGACGACTTAACTCATCGCCGCAGAACTGCCCGCCTTTCGCTTCTCCGCAAGCTCTATCATCACCCATACCTTCACCGCATTTTCGAAGCACCAACAGTCATCTTTCCACGCACAGACCATATCTTCAAGATAAAATGTATAACTTGTCACTCAGCTCATTACGCTAATTCCTTCATTCCCCGAACAATAGTTGCATGGAATAGCTTGCCATCCCACATTGCCCACTCAAGCAGATTTCCCAACATTTAACGAACTTTACTCAACATTTCCGATTAGATATCCACCGCGCGTACTCTCATTAAGCTTCTTCATATGTACATCAGTGTTTATTTTTCTTGTTATCATGTGTTAATGTTTTTCACGACCATTGTACACGCTTGATTTGTATTATTTATGTGTTAATTACGAACTTTTGTATCTTAAGATCATGCCATCATTTTAGTTTTTTTCCTTGTATACTGTATTTGTTAGTGCCCTTAATTATGTTTCCAGTATTCAATATTTCATCTCTACTTAATTTTTCTTTTTTCATAGTATCTGATTTGGTTGTTGTTGTTGCTTTTGTATTTAGCTCGCTTTCATTATTTTGTTTAATCTTGTTTTAGACTGTATAAGCGTACAAAAATTTGTTTCATGTGGTTGTTCCCCTATGTAATACCCCTTCGGGGGCCTTTTGGGGTATTATGAATAAAAATAAATAAACAACTTGAAGTGCACTATTAACTATCTTGAAGCACTGCTCTCTTCCGAGGTTGTTGTTACATTACTTTCGTTTTCTGCAGATCAATTCTAAGACCCACCTTTCTGCTCTCCTTGTCTAATTCTTTAATCATGAGTTGGAATTAGTCCCCTGAGTTACTCAGCAATGAAATGTCATCGGCGAAGCGCAGGTTACTAAGGTATTCTCTATTAACTCTTATCCTAACTGTTCCCATTCTAGGCCTCTGAAAACCTCCTGTAAGCACGTGGTAAATAGCATTGGGGAGATTTTATCCCCCAGCCTTACACCCTTCTTGATTGGTATTCTGTTGCTTTCTTTATGAAGCATTAGGACAGCAGTTGATCCCCTGTAGATGTACTCCAGGATCTTTGTATATGCTTCATCGACGCTCTGATTCCGCAGTGTCTGCATGACTGATGATATTTCTACTGAATAAAACGCCTTCTCGTAATCTATGAAGGGTATGAATAGTGGTTGGTTATATTCTGAGCATTTCTCTATTATTTGATTGATAGTATGAATGTGGTCGATTGTTGAGTATCCTGTTCGAAATCCTGCTTGTTCCTTTGGTTGATCGAATTCTAATGTTTTAATAACTCTGTTAGCAAGTACCTTTGTAAATAACTTGTATACTACGGACAGCAACCTGGTCGGCCTGTAATTCTTTTAGTCCTTGTCATCTCCTTTCTTATGTATTAAGATGATGTTAGCATTCTTCCAAGACTCTGGTACCCTTCCGTCAGGAGACACCTCGTAAATAGGATGGCTAGTTTTTCTAACACAATTTGTTCTCCATCTTTCAGCAGATCTGATGTTACCTAATCCTCACCAGCAGCTTTGCCTCTTTGCATGCTCTCCAAAGCTTTTCTGACTCCTTCTATCATTACTAGTGGGGTGTCATCTGGGTTACTGCAAGTTCTTATAGTATTAAGGTCGAGGTTGTCCTGGCTACTGTACAGATCTCTGTAAAACTCCTCCGTTATTTAACTATCCTATCCATATTGGTAGTTATTTTGCCTTCTTTGTCCCTTAGTGCATATATCCAATTTCTCCCTATTCCAAGTTTCCTCTTCACTGTTTTGACGCTTCCTCCATTTTTCAGAACATGTTCAATTCCCTCCATGTTATACCTTCTTACATCGAATACCTTACGCCTATTAATCAACTTCGAAAGTTCTGCCAGTTCTATTTTGTCTGTTGTACTTGAGACTTTCATGCTTTGACGCTCTTTAATGAGGTTATTCGTCTCCTACAGCTTGGCAGTGTCCTGTCTAAGTACCGTACCTCCAACGTCCACTGCACACTCCATAATGATACTCTTCAGATTATTATTCATTGCGTCAACGCTAAGGCTGGTTTCCTCGATAAGAGCCGAGCACCTGTTCTGAAGGGAGACTCTCAATTCCTCTACTTTCCCTCACAGTGCTAGCTAATTGATTGGCTTCTTGCGTATCAGTTTCTGTCGTTTATTCTTCAAGTCTAGGTGAAATCGAGACCGTACCATTCTATGATAACTGCATCACACCCTGCCAACCACTACCACATCCTGCACGATGCCTGGGTGTGCACTCATTATAAAGTCTATTCCGTTTTTTACTTTCCCCATTAGGGCTCCTCCATGTCCACTTACGGTTTCCTCGTTTTTGGTAGAAGGTATTCAAAATACGTAAATTATTGCGTTCTGCAAATTCTACTAGTAGCTCTCCTTCGGCATTTCTAGTACCGATGCCATAATCTCCTACTGCCTGGTCTCCAGCCTATCTTTGCATTAAAGTCTGCCATCAGTATAGTATAGTGTGTTTTTACCTTACTCATTGCTGATTCCACGTCCGTCTTCATAGAAGCTTGCAACTGATGCGTCATCGTGGCTGGATGTAGGCGCGTAAGGTTGTATCCTTCATCTTGTATCTCTTATTGAGTTTAATTACCATACCTACCACCCTTTCATTAATGCTATAGTATTCCTATATGTTGCCAGCTATGTTTCTGTGAATTAGGAACCCCACTCCCAGTTCTCTTCTGTCAACCAAGCCTCGATAGCAAAGGAGGTGTCCATTCTATAGCACCGTATAGGCCTCATCTGTCCTCCTAACCTCACTGAGTTTTATTATATCCCATTTAACACCCTCTAGCTCCTCGAGTAGTACAGCTAGGCTTCCCTCACTAGATAAGGTTCTAGTGTTAAACGTTGCCAAGTTCAGGTTCCAATGGTGGCCTGTCTGGATCCAGAGATTCTTAGCACCCTCTGCTGCATTGCAGATCTCACCGCCGCCGGGGTCAGTTGCTTCGCAGCTGCTGGGGACTAAGGGCCGTGAGTTATTGACGTATGCATGTGGGAGGTAGTGGCCAGATACTGCACCCGGGTGGCCATCCATCTCTGGTGAGAACCCCCCCCCCCCTTAGCTCGGGTCCGTGGTGTCACTACACACTAAACGCCTGCTTATGCAGACACCCCTGCGTGTCCACTGTGCTATGTAATAAACCCTGGAGATTTTGGAATGTAATATAAGCCGCATTTATATCCTGATCCATCTGAACATTGACTAGCTGAATGGCGTCTATTCTGCCTATCTTATTATAAAAGCGTTCTCATCTGTTTTCACTCTTGAAATGGTTACTCCTTTTCGAATCTTTAGTTCATTTCATGATTTCTCTATTCTATGCAATAAATTTGTAGTCGTCAGTAAAGATGGTATTTTTTCTTTATTTAGAAACATAAAAATGCTGCAAGTATAGATCTCCTTGTTTTAGCCACGATATATTAAAATATATTTGGGAGCATTTTGAAGCCTTTACTGCACTTTTTTATGGATCATTATCCTTTTGCTGCATTCCTCATCACTGGTGTGAAGCCAAGTTATGCAATGTTCTAATCAGGCACCTGCCCTGATTCTCTAAACTACAGACTCATTCCTTTCACTTACACTTTTTCCAAGCTCCTCGAAGGCATCATTCAAACTCAAATAAATAATTATTTCAAAGATTACATCATGTTTAAATAGCACAGTTTCTGTAAGGAATTTCCTTGTGATCATCAGCTGACATAATTTACTCATGGCTTATTAATAGACACTGGCTTTCAAGTTGAAACCTTGTTTCCCAGTTTTTTCGGTGCACTGATTGGGTCTCCGACCATAGGCCTGTATTCACTAACCATCCTCGGTGTTACCTCAAGTTTTTGTTATCGGTTGTAAGCCTTTATTGCGCTTGATGTACAAAGTTGGCCAGTATTCGTGAACCAGTCTTGTTGTAGTTTTTTACCTCCTTACCATTTTTGTGCCTTTATAACACAAGTAGAGGGTACAAAAGCTTGAGGAGAACTCGAGGAAAGGCCAAGGTTGGTTTGTGAATACGGGCCATAGACTCTGTAGTTAACACAACTGAACATTCACACACACATCTTAGTATACAAGGGTTCCTCTGATATCGCAGTCAATTCACCTCTGTTAATGGCTAAAAGATATGTTAAGTTACAGGAAAGTATTGTTTTTTGAACTCGAGAAATACTTTATTTTTTTCAATTTTGTAACACTGTAAACTTTTTGACGATGTAATGCAAGTGGCAACACGCGTTCGCAACAGCAGCCTTCAGCCCAAGCCCACTGATCTGGGATGTAGGCAGTAAGCTTGGCACTGTCTATGAATGAAATGGGGTTATCATTGGCGTTTTATTGCCAACAGAGGCAATACAAGCAATGTGGTAAGAGAGTGACAACATCTCAATGAGCCATCCAGCCATTACCGATTTACGATCATAACATGCTACTTTCTTCAGAGGGTTCTGCAAATGAAATAGGTGTGTTTTTTATATTATATAACAATAAATTAAATAATATGCATTTAATAAGCCAGATAGAGCACTGGTGCCATTCACGCAATATACTAATAAAAGCTGACCTTATACAATTGTTTAACTTCAAGTGCAATGCATTTCTTAGTGAACTTCTGTGACTTTGAATCAATCAATCATACAATCAAACGATCTCTCTCTCTCTCAATATATATATATATATATATATATATATATATATATATATATATATATATATATTATATATATACCTATCTATCTAGCCGCCTACGACCTTGTGCACTCCTTAGCATATCATTAAAGGGATGTACACACCAAAATTGGTATACATACCGTTATACATTGATTGGTACACTCGCAGCCGTTTCATTACCTAGATATATGCCAAATATGATATGACGAGATATTTTTGTGCAAATAACATAAATTGATGGTGTGGTAATGGAAAAACCATGACATGCATGTCACGAATGGGCTCACATGCATGTCACGAATGGGCTCACATGCATGTCACGTTCATGGTGTGCTTGCGGTTATTTTGCTATAGCATGGTTTATACCAAAATTAATCTGACGTGACCACAGGTCAGCAAAACTTATGCAGCTCATTCAGACTGAGGCTCACAGCTTGATCTGAGTTGATTGAGTCGACTCGTGGGTGAGTTCGTCAACCTATGGACGTGACTGCATGATGAACATAAAGAGCAAATGGTACATGTAAATTATGACATACAATCATGCACCACGTGATTTACATGCCGGGCTCTTGGTGTGCTTGCGGCAATTTCGCTAACTTAATATACAGTGAAATTTGCATTGCATACCACTGTATGATGACCATAAATGACATTTCCTAACATGCAAATCATAATATCCACGTCTTAATTGTACAGCATGGTTTCCTCCTTCCTGGCTGCTTCGCATTATGCATCGATTCCTGTATACTGTGCATGGGATCTGCCTTTTCTTTTTCTTTTCAAGAAAAGCATCCTGCTCCTTGGGAGCCAAAGAATGTCACAAAACTAAAATATAGTCTAGCCTTATGACGCTGTTTATGTTACAGTAACATGATGCACTGCGAGTGTCAACGAAAGCTACTGTGCATGCTCCCCAGAGCAGCCAACCCATGAGTGGGGCCATGTGTATATGTCAGGTTGTTAGAATGGCGTGTATGAATTGCTGTGTGAATATATATATATATATATATATATATATATATATATATATATATATATATATATATATATATATATATATATATATATGCACCTGCAGCAATGTTTTTCAGTGTTCTGCTGTAACAATGCTTCAGAAACAGGCGGGAACTCTGGATTAGTGTCCACCGTGTAAATTTACAGGTGATTTTGCGGGCACATTTATAAAGTACATGTAGCTATAGTTCGTAGTGTGCTCCATGTAAATTAACTGATACTTTTAATGTGCTGAACCGAATGGCAGCCGGTAATGTGATCTAGAGTCTGCAGCCTACATTTCTTTGGCGGAAAATCTTCGACTGCAGATCCAGCAATTTTCTCTCGTACACTGGGGCCCCTTTAGATGCCAAGCGTGTTATGGTCGAGTTCAATGCTGTGTGCGGCGTGACCACCCTTGCTGCGCATGCGCGTCCCCTCCCCGTCTCTCTTTTCTCCTACACTCCCCTTCTCTCGACTCGCACTACCGATGCAAGCAGCATCTGATAGCGAGTTCCTTGATAAAAAAAAAAAATGACTGCTAGCACTGCCCAACCGTTCACTGGCCACCCCGTATTAGGCACTGGATATTGACCTCCAAGGTAGTGCTGGTGATAGATTTCTCTTGTGCGTTGTTGAACAATGAAAATGAGCAGAGTGCGCGTTATACTTAGTTAAAAATGTACTGAGGGTCTCTGCATTTAATAAGAGTCTTGTGTCTCTCACCCATTAGCAGTGATTGGCATGTTACAGAAAGAAACACCGGTCCATCACTGCGTACTTAGCGCCTCGTCCCCAGGTTGATCTCCTGCGCAACGCCACGATGAGAGCCAGCGTCCACGGCGCCGTCTGTGTAAGCGTTAGCGCCCGCTGCTTCACACGTATGCATGGTTCCCTTTAGTGGGAGAGAGCAATTATTCTTCCACCATCAGTTTGTCTATCGGCGCAGATCGCAGACTGCGCAGCTCGTAAGCAGGAGCCGTACATTAGGAATAAGCCCTGCATGCCTTACCAAATGCATCGCGTACCACGAGATTTTAAATATTTATTCCCCATCTGCAGCAGTTAACCTAAACAGCACTGCGCGCGCAATCAAAGCCACGCCACGTCAATCTATCTATATAACTCGGTGACAGCTAAGACATCATGTGCGAAGATGGCACGTGGCTTAGTTACTCAGGACTCATGCAAATTCAACTTGCGATCAACCAGCTATAATTCCCAAAGTGAGCATTAAAGAAATGTAACAGCTATTATCACATCAGGTCTTGCCTCTCACTCACATAATAGCCTGTCAAATGTGAGCAGCTTTAATACACCAACAGGTGCGTACGACGAATAAGGCATATATCCTTTGATTGCTGCACATCATTTACTTATAGGTTTTACCGCAATGCTTTCGCAATGCAGTGAAGCTTAATCATCTTTGGTAATTGTCTTTTGTGTCTGTTTGAAAAGGACTCGCCAAGATGCATACTTGGCTTGAGCAGTCGCAAATGCTTATTTTTGTTTGATGCACAAGTGGCCTGTGCATGCGTTCATTTCGTATCATGTAATGCTCTTCTGCTCACGCTGGCTTTACCACAGTGCTTTTTCCATGCAGTGAAGCTTGATCATAGTTTGGTATTGTCCTTTTGTTTGGCCTGAAACGGACGTGCCAAGATGCATATTTGGCCTGAGCAGTCGCAAATGCTTATATTTGTTGATGCACAAGTGACCTGTGCATGCGTTCATTTCGTATCATGTAATGCTCTTCTGCTCATGCTGATTTTACCGCAGTGCTTTGGCGATGCAGTGAAGCTTGATCTTATTTGAGTATTTGTCCTTATGTTTGCCTGAAACGAACGTGCCAAGGTGCATATTTGGCCTGAGCAGTCGCAAATGCTTATATTTGTTTGATGCACAAGTGGCCTGTGCATGCGTTCATTTCGTATCATGTAATGCTCTTCTGCTCATGCTGGCTTTACCGCAGTGCTTTCACAAGGCAGTGAAGCTTGACCATACTTGCTTTTACGTGTATTGCGACTTATCAAAGTTTTGTAATAGCTCAACTGTTGACGCTAGATGTGATGCATCCTATGTGAAAGTTTTATACTTACTTCGGGGATTCATGTTTTCATAAGTTTTCACAATTATCAGTAAGGTCGAGTTGGAAACTATGCATTTTGGAAAACGCCCACGAACACGACGGAGACACGAGATTAGAAAGACTCAGTACTTCGCCTTTGTCTTGTCCCTCCGTCGTTTTCACGTTCATTTTCAAAGTATCTATCAAAATGCTGGCAACGCTGTTTCACTGCCAGCAACCTTTGGCGTGTAAGAAAGGGAGCTGAATTTCTCTCAGCCTGTAAACCAAGCAATTGCGGCTACTCGATGTGCGATAAATAAAAGACCAAAAATTAAGAATGACCAGCTGATGTTGATAACAGGTGCTCATAGCAGCACTTTTTTGCTGTGCACTTGAATTCCTGTCTTATGTAATGTTATGGTCCGGGAGTACACAATGACACTACTTACAACCAAGAAAAATTTTACTAACATTTATTTGTAAATAACTGCTACAAATAGAATTCTGATGCCCTTCTTAGTAGTTGCATAATTTAGCTAGAAGAAGACAGCATCATTCAACTTCCTGAAGACGTGACAACAAGGGGTGAGTCCACAATGTACTGGACCTGTACAAGATGAAGAAAACAGACGAAAAAAAACAACATATAAATCAAAGAGTTAAAAAAATGGCACCTGAAACTTTCAACTTGCCCACCACAGCAGTGAAAAGACTCCTGTTGTCATATGTATTTTCTGCCTGTTGGTCCGCGGGCACAAGTGCCAGTCTTGTTTATTATAGAGCTGCTTAGCAATCACTTCATTGCAAGACGTTTCTCTATCCGCCACCCGAGAACGCGCTCTGTAGTGGTCAGGCTCCGCCTAGAGACTTGTGGCAGTGTGATGTTAATGTGGGCAATGTATACACAGACTTTGGTTGCGTAATTTGTAGCAAACTCATTGTGAGCAAATTCATAGTTGAAATTCATAAAATATTTGAATGTTATATTGTAATATAACACGAAAATGCTGAGGCTTTAGAACATTACAAACTCAGCCTGCCTACATTAACAATCCCAGTGCCACAGGCATGCAAGAACTGCTTGCATAATCATGAAGCAACTAACCATTTTGATATATTGACAGGTTTCGAAAATGACTATTTTTGAAAATTTGATATTCATATTTTCTTTATAAGGGGCAAGTTACTGTGCTGAAAAGAAAAAAAAAGCTAATTATATACAATACTGATACTTTTTGTTTGCAGTTTACAGCTGCACATGGTAAAATGCTGCATGCATGAGTGTTTGTTGGTGCCATTCATGGTAATATTTCCGAAATCCTTATTCAATTGACATTTAGAGATCAGCCTATAAATTGTCTTGTTTTTTATTTTCATTCCGTGCATTAGATATGAATATATTTAGTTCAGGAAAATTTGCTCAACGAAGGAAGTTTTTCTACTTTGGCAAAAAAACAAACAAAAGCAAGAACTAGTTTTAGAACTTTTATGAAAGAGACAGGTTTGAGGTTGACGTGAAGAGAAGTCAATAAGAAAGAATGCCACAGAAAGGATTGCCTCAACAAAGGAATTTGGTTCGTTGGGTAACATACATTTGGCAATGTTTTATGTACTTCTAGTTAACGCTCCACCAATAGCTTACAACAAGGAAAAAAATAAGGTGGTGCATGCAGAAAGTTAACTCATCACATAATGTGAAAGTTTGACCCAGAACAAGAGAAGGAACAAAGACGAGTGCTCACCTCCAACAAGATTATCTTGAAGAGCAAACATATATACTCTTGAAATGCAAAAAAATAGACAATCATTCAAAAGCCCACAACTGCCATGCACGAAAACCTTACATCTCAGGAAAGACAATTCATTTTCACAAATCCCTAGAGACAGAGTGAGAGAAAGTACTGATGCAGTTCAGCTCTAGTCTACACATCTTTTTCGCCACGACAATTTCTCTTGTAGTTTTTTTTTTCCCAATGATAATGGTGTCACACAAAAGTAGTTTGGAGCCACACCTGCTGCAGTGCAAGGCCAAGAAATGATTGCGACCATTCTTGAGGTTACAAGGGTGTTCATTGCAGCACGTGTGGCTGCAAAATGAGTTTGCGGGACATCATTATTGCTGGAAGAAAAAACAACAAATAAATGACAAGAGAAATTATCGAGGCAAAAAGGATTTGTAGACCATAGCTGAACTGCATCAGCACACCTGTCTCGGGGCTTTGTCAAATTGTCTTTTTGAAAATGTAAGATATTTGCGCATGGCAGTTGTGGGCGTTTGAATGATTTGCCTGATTTTCACATTTCAGGAGTATATATGTGTTTGCTCTTCAAGATAAATCTTCTTGGAAGTGAGCACTCGTGTTTGTTCCTTCTCTTGTCCTGGGTCAAATTTTTGTGCTATGTGATCCTTTATGCATTACCAACATGCCTAACTTCATACTTTCGATCCCTGAAGTCAGTCCTTAAGGGCCACTCACCAGGTCCCATAACAAACTGTGGAAGTTGTGTATCTAACGGAGAGCATTATACCACAAAAGTTTTTCAATCGGTTCATTACGAGCTGAGAAAACAGTTTCTTCTTTTTTTAACAGCAGGAAACAAGGATGAAAGGAGGCAAGGTCAAAACCCTTGCCACCTCCCACCGTGTAGCCTTCACAAGCCAAATCTCTTTCCTACCCTCTCCAGCATCCAACCAAGAGGTCACGTGCACATGACGTGCTCAAACAAGCCCAATCCTCGAGCGCGCGAGCGGTGGTGTTTTGTTGACCAGCATTGTATTGTGTCTACTGCCTGTTTTTGCGACATTGTTTGGAAACGCTGGCTTTGATGCGGTTGAAAAGATGAGCAGAATGAGTGCTCGAATGCGCAGGACCATTAATTCTTTTCCAGGACAGGAGTCTGCTTGATGCAGTAACGCGGAGACACAAACGCATGCGAAACGCCAGCCATTAGCTCGGCATCTCGTTGCAATTCACGGGGAAAAAAATGCAAAAGACAAACACATTCTTCTATTGTGTCTCAATATTATCCCAAGTTTATTAATCTCTTCAAGCAACAAATTACATTAACTACAGCATGTCACGTTAAATAATTCCGTCATGTCACGTGCCACTGTTGGCAGCGTCAGAGCACAGTCGTATACATATAGGACCAACGTCACTGCACTGCTGTGTATG
The DNA here is from genome assembly GCF_013339725.1 of Rhipicephalus microplus. Taxonomy (NCBI): domain Eukaryota; kingdom Metazoa; phylum Arthropoda; class Arachnida; order Ixodida; family Ixodidae; genus Rhipicephalus; species Rhipicephalus microplus. Next base: position 69,072,950 of record NC_051170.1, read on the forward strand.
TAGGGCGATTCATACTTGCACATCATAACCTCCTTCTCTGGGGGCGCGACCACAAAAAAAGGGGAGAAGCGTTCGTTTTGAAATTTGACCCATTTCCGCGTCGCATAGAGTTGCAATGTTTGGCAGACGTGACCATAAACTCCCGATGTACGCATTGCACTTGTCAGCTCAAAATCGCCAAACCCGGTGAGCGGCCCTTTAAAGAAAAGCAAAAATTAGAGGAGGAGACATGAAGAATGCTTAGAAATTTTGCCATATGTCTACACCAAAATGGAATGCTATTATTAATTAGAAGAATGTATCTTTTCCTTGGCAACCAGCAACATGACTGAGAACACACGAATACTTTTTGTCCAAAGTTAGCTGCTAAAGAGCCGAGACAAGCTCCGTGAAATCCTCTTGAACAACTTGCACAAGTAATGTCCAATACTACCCCACTATAGTGTGGTTGCCGGCAGACACAATGTACTTGTAATACTATCTCTTGGCTGTACGCGAGCAACTATGGAGTGTATGAGGGGAAAGTCTTCGATCATACCATTCTGTATGCATTGCAGCAAATGTTTGCGTAGCATAACTTGGTTAAGGTTCAAAGTTCTGGTTTTCTGTCTGACGCTATATAATACATGTTGGCAATTGCAAACAAGCCACAGTCAAGTGTGTTGCACTGGTTTTGTGCCTTCATTGTTTGAATGGTTAATGTTGGCGATTGTAATTTTAGAATATGACAGATTTGCCTAACAGCGTGCAGGAGGGGTATCTTGATCAATTGAATCATATATGAAGACTGTGTTTTTGTCCGCACCAACATTTGTTACTGTAAGCCAATGATTGGGGTTCTGAACATGCAATATTGAACGAAAGGGCCTTTGATTTGAGTGAATTGTAAACATCGGCCCAGTAAGACATCTTGAAAGCCAACACAAGTAGGATACTTTTTTCTGAATTAAATACTGTGCGACATTGATTACGCTATCTGATATGGAGGTGCCCTGTACCAGAACATTTAAATCTGCATCTGAAAGAGAATCCGTTTGTAGACATTTAGCATGCCTACTTTAACAGTTGCAAGGCCTACCTTTTTTACTTAATTGGAGAAAAATTTACGCTTGACAGCTCTCACTTTTTTGGCCCACCCCCTTCTTGCTTTAACCAAAGGTACCACAATTTTGTACTGTTAGAATGGCCAAGATACTTGTGGCAGGAGTTTGTGCTAACTGGAGCTGGTGCAGCCTTATGGCTGCTGAAGTTGGTTACGAGGAAATTGTGGTTAAATTTCTGAAAAAAGCCTCGCAGGACGAAAGTTTTTCCATTAACTCCTTCTCACCACAATTATATAATACGTTAGCCACGGTTTTTGACATTTCGCAAAGACTCCTATAAGCATAAGTATACTTCTCTTGTGCAGTGTCAGCTTCACACAGGGTGGTGACTGAATGCTGCTTGTTACCACTGGTGTGCACTAGTGGTTGTGCAGCTGTCACTCAGGAAATGATCCTTTGCACCACCTGTCTGGTATGCAAGCCTTGTCGAAAAGATCTTGCTTAGTAAGTCACGCAGCTGCTAATATATGTGCACAAGGCAGAGTGTACTGGTTATAAAAAGCACATGTGCAAGAAGCCAAGGCACAATGAAACACTGTACTGTGATCTTGGTGAAACTACAACATAAGAATTAGGAGTGGAAGTGACTTGATAACTTACATTTTTAAACTTCTCATACTGCTCTAGTACTTTACTTGTAGGCCTCAGAAGTGCAATTACGGGACAATTCTAGCTGAAATGGGTCATTGAAATCATTTATGTTTAGGTTCAGCTTCATTTATTTAAGCTTAGATGAGCTGTAGAGATAAAGAATCATTATCAATGTAACCTACCATGCTTCTATTGCTTGAACCAAATGCATGCTTGAAGAGAGATAATTTTTAATCTTTTGATTGTGGCACTCAATGCGATTATTAGTATTATTACCAAATGTAGGAAGGGCTTGCCGATATGCATGTACCCACATTTCCTTACACAAGTGCCAGTTATGCCATATAGTAAGAAATGAAATCTGTGCAAGTCATAGCTTGGAGGTTAGCAAGCTTATCGAAGTAGTCTTGCTCAGTGGGGGAATAAACTAAGCTTTTTAGAGAGGAAGCAACTGATCTCGTTGCTGTCTAGCTTTTTCATTACCTTTTGCTGAAACAATGCACCCATGCCACGTACACAAAAGGTATGTTAGAATTAGGAAGAATACTGGTTAACAATGCGCAGTTCATTGAGATCTTTATCATCATCACTACTTTAGCAAGCAGACACAACAAGGGGTTGAAATCTACAAACTTTTGTGAACATGGCTCAACAATTTCAGTCGTCTCATTGTCGTAAGAAGCATAACACCCAGGTCTCCCACGACCACGACCATCTTGAACTAATATAGAGTAAAGAATAAACCCGCAATATTCACTTTATACGTTCCATCAATAAATAGAATCTCTGGATACTTTTCCAAAATCCTCACGCATGTGCGTTGTTTGAAGAAGTATGAATTGCAGGTTATTATTTTGATTCATTCATAGTGAATAACCCAGTTGGATTATTTTTAGCAAGGTCTCTACCTTCTCTAAAACCATTTCACCATGAGCCTGCTCATATGCGGATAGGAATAGAAAATCGTTGCTTGTATTATTAATGTCCTTTGTAGTTAACTTCTAGACCAGTTTTTGCTCGACCAAGTTTTTAAAATCCTTTGCGCCAATATTACATTTAGCTAAGTCAAAGAATTCTTCTTTTTCTCCATGATTCAGGAGCCTCTTCTGAGGATACAAATCATAATATTCTGTGGGATGGTTATGCTTAGCTTGTAGTTTAGTTACTTGTAGTGCAGAGTAGGCGATTTACATAGGCTTACCGATACTGTCATTTCACAGCCAGTACCATTGTAAGCTTGCTTTGGTCGCTTTCCTATCCACCTGGGCTTTATTGTGCGACCGTGAATGCAGCTATATTTAATCCTAATATACTCGAGTCCTATCTTCTGATGGTGAATGGACTTTTATTACTCTTATTTATCATGACTACATGCCTGCCCTCCTGCCACCACTCATCAAGCTTTTCTTAAAAGAAGGAAAGTTATCAAATGTTGCATTTAAATAAAACTTTGCTACCCCCACCATATAGTGATTTACTGGGTTCTTGAGGACAGGTTGGGTTGGCACCAGTGTTACACAAATAGCCTGGGCATCCAGGGCTGACAGGCCTGCTTCTGGATGTCAAAGCAGCCTCACAATACTTGTACTGCACAGCTGCAGTGCACCCAGCTTCCATAGGGTCACCAGCCTCTGTGCCAGGATCGCGCCTCAATTCGCATGCAATCCCGAGTCAGTGCTGGTAGATGGCTTTTGCAGACAGAAACCTCGTTCACAGCGTCATTCGTGACAGATTCACAGTGAGTCGCGGAACTAACTGAGCCGTCTTTCAACTGCTTGCTAGGAACACGCTGCACCTTTTTAAAACTATCACGAATGACGTTGTGCGAGACACTGGCTCGTCCTTCAGGCTTTCTACCACAGACAGCGGAAGAAGCAGACTGAATCTGTTTCGGGCTCACAACTGCTGTCATAGGTGAAGTAGACCTGATGGATCTTGGCAGCTGTCACAGCAAGAACTTTGCCTTCACTGTCCTGCACACAGTTTAGAGCTTGTTCTTGCTTGTGCAGTGCCGCAGGCCTTCCGCCGGCTCTTCTTTGACTGCACCAGTTTCCACTCACTGTCGCCACACTGGCCGACAGCCTGTGGCAGCAGCTGCTTTTCCAGCACTGGCCTCCTCTTATCCACAGAAGAGCGCACAGAGCTCTCTCATGCTCCTGTGAGGCTCTCCTTATTTTCCTGTGCCACAATGTGTGCTTGCACCTCGCTAGGGATCATGTGGCTGAATAGGCCTCTCACCCAGTGGTTTCCCTTGCATGGTACACTTGTGCCATGAAATGGGGGAAGGCAGGCTGTCCCAGGTCCACCAAGCCTTGCTTCCCTTGCAGCGAACGTGGACACCGCCAACGAGCGTAAAGCCAATACCATGAATGGTACTGGCCAGTTGGTCAGTGTCGTGTCTCTGCATGAGAGCACTGCTGGTTTTCCAGACAGGAGCTGGTGCAACGGAAGGTCCACCTACTGCTGGAGAATATTGAACTGCATGCATACCAAGTGCTGGAAAATCGACTTCCAGTTGATGGAAAGTGCTCCTGCCGAGCCCACCCACTCCATGCAGATGCCTTGGACTCCTTGTAGGACTGTTGGACGTGTCTCCTCTCTAGTTGGGTGGACAAGGCACAGGCCTCACGGTACAGGAAGTCTGCCAGCACCTTGTTGCCAAGCCGGCTGGGTTGGACACCATCCCTGCTCAGGAATCCAGGCCAGCTGTCCACAAGACTATCCAGGATAGTGAAGCCCCTCTCCAGGCAAAGCTGTGCGAGTGCGGCATTCACATTCCTGTAGTGGTCATTCAAATGACAAACATCACACAACTGTTCTTCCCCTTGGCGGTACCGATTCTGCCCCCGAGGAAGAATGGCAGAAAAAGCTACATGCAACGTGGGATTGCTTTCGATGATTCCCTGAGCGAGCTGGCGATATTTGTCCATGCACATGTTGACACTGTCAACAGTGTTGTTCGTGCCAACATGTACAATGACAACATCAAAACTGGCCAGCTTGTCAGCAATCATTGAGAGCAAGTGCTCAATCCTTATTCCTCTGTGTGCGGCAACGCTAACAGACAAGCCACGGCGCGATGGGAAATACTGGTCGACGTATTTCACCATTGAATCGCCCGCTACTAACACACGCGTCATGTTGCGCACACTTTCAATTCAGAATTACACCATGAAAAAAAAAAAAGAAAGTGAATATTTAGTCTAAAACACGGCTGTCAACTACGCAAATGCACTACGACACAGATACGAAGCACGTTAACACAGACGAAAGAAAGGGCCACGCACAGATACTGCTAAATCAGCCTATACGCGAAAAATCACAAAATACGTATTGGGATGGATGTAAACAACGTTAGTAATATAAAATAGCAGTGAAAATAAGCGGTTGAGCTTAGATGAAGATGATGTTCGAGGCTTGCGAATATGTAGCAGAACAAGGCCTGTAGACAGCTCGCAGAAGCAGCACCAGCCGTACTCCAGCAGCAGCAGCAGCAGTGAGCGTCTGCTGGCCAGCTGAGCCACGTTCCGATTCGGTAAATTCGAACAACGCGCTAAATCGGAAACGACGTATGTCATGACAATTTTTGTGACGTCACTTCCGTGCGGCGCAGCAGCCAGTTCTGTGTGGGGATGGCTGGAGCGCCGCGCGGCGCAGCAGCCTCTCATAACCCTCATGGTTCTGGAACGTTAAACCCCATCACTAATATTATTATCTGTTTATTGATTTATAGTTTCGTGTGGCTTGCTTTAGCTCATCGCTCAAAGTAACGGGCATATTTTGTAGGGAGATGCTTTTTTTTTCTTGGAAAAGACATCACAAATAAATATCACAAGTATAAGTGACGGCCTTGTTAACTTGCCTATAGGTTGCGATAGGGATAGGGATGTAGGATTTATATAGGGACAATCTAACAATAAAAATATTATTCTTTGTGCCACGCTCTGACAGACTTTTCTGACCTTCGGGCTGATTTTTTGCTTTCAATGAATACATTGTATAGTAGCCCTTTTCATTGAGCCGAAATTTCTGACGTGAATCCCACGTATTGGCTGTCCGCATTTTTATGCGTCGCTGCAAGGCATCGGAAGGAACTGGTATAGCCTTCAGTTCCGGAAGGAACTGAGGAACTGAAAGCTATTAACGTGGTGCCTTTTTTCTGGACAAAAAATTATGCAGAGAATAGCACGAGCTTTTAAAATAACCATAACCTAATTAAACTGAATTATAAAAACGGTTTGCGATTGCTAACATAAAAATCTAGGAGCTGATGCTTCGCTGTTTCTTGACACGTGCGTTGTGACATGGTAAAAATGCTTAATGGAATAGAGCTAGACCTGCGCCGCCTTGTAGAGATAAAGTTCAGAAGCAGTTAGAAAAAAAATGCCGACCCTGTAAAGCAGTAAATGTATATGGCATAACATGACATTCCTTGACACCTAAAAAGTCAGAAGGTTATTATTAGGAACAAGAAAATTTATGTTGTTGCGAAAGTAGCCCGACATCGGCAGCAGAAGCAGTGAGTGAACCGTTGTAAAATGGGAAACATATATATTCGGCTCCCCTGTTTTCGCACTCAATATCCCTGGACGAGTCACAGGAAGTGTCTGTCAAGCTACTATCCAATATAGGCTGCCGGAAACGCCAAGGTGTCACAAGATCCGAGTATTTTACGGCTTTTGAATACACACAATCTAAGTTGTATAGATCCGAGAAATGGGAGAAACATGTTATGGCTTCCGCATATTGTGTTTTTATATTGCTTTTTAAGAAAAAATTATATTGCTTTTCAAGAAAAAACACCATTTCGCATAAAACACTTCGACATGTACATGCAAGAATCCGGGAACAAATAGAGGATGTTTGTGTTTCTTTTTTATGTAACGCCGGGTGGCTTACGGTGAATAGTGTGCCTTATTTCTAAAGCGACGATGCGTATGGCTCGTCTCGGCAATCTTGAGTCCTAATATGTATCATGCGGCTGTCATCCTGTTTGCACCATCTTTCGACGACTTTCTTTCTCATGCTTCTTCATTGTGCAAACGTTATGTTGAAATAAAGCTTATTTAATTCATTCAATCATTCATTCGCTCATTTATTCATTCATTCGATCGTTTAAAATCACATTTACTAAATTCCTAACTCTCTGTTAACGTCACGGCATTCTTTAGTATGGGTAAGTGAATGAATAAAGTTTACTTAAAGCGAGTCTGGCAGTTTCCATCAGGTGGGTGGGGAATGTGGAAAAAAAAGAAAAAGATAGGTTAGCGAAGAACCTGGAGCATATTAGTGCAAAATATGTCTATATATTTATTAGGAGGCTCCAGCGGAACATCACGCTAAAGTGGAGTTTGTTTTGTTTTTTTCGGCAAAAGGAAATCCTTCGTATTCAAGGCACTTTCGCAAATGCGCGTAAACCCTGCAACAAAGCGTTTGTTTGGGAATGCCAAAACTGACCACAAAATTTGGATACTTTGGCGCACCTTCTCTGCTCTGACCCGGAAGCACAGCGTGCACTCCTGTGTTAATCAGGCCGGCGGCAAAACTCATTGGCGCTCTGGACTCGGGGCCCAACTCGTCGAGCTCATCACCCGTGTCCACATTCCTTGTGAATAAAGTTATCTCTCCCATTCTTTATGTACACTTTAAGTGTTGCCAATTACAAAGGTACTCACAAGAACCCACAGAACGAAGCAAGAAATTACGCAGCAGAGCTGATTATACATACCAATTTAATTTCACAAGCAATCCGTGTTTTGCGGCCTTTAACATGCCGACATCCCAGACATGCAACAATCTGTTGATATTAAATACAGTGACGCAGAGCACAAAACAGCAGAGAACCTGTGATATCACAGAATAATATCTCACACTTTACTCTCACACTTTACTCTCACACTTTATTCATTATGACCGCCACCTCCATGATTAGATTCTGCAATGCGTCGTTGCTACGCGTTCACTCATATCGGTGCATTTTATGTTGCAGAAGTGCAATTACTTCAGCGCCTTAATAATCAACGAGGTGGCTACTTTAGCCCAAGTGTTGGCCTCAATCATACCGTCCATCCAGATCAAAAATAGCTCTATGACGCACGCCAGCCTCACTGCCTCGCCTGGATGCGACACCGTTTTTCTCGTTTACGCTCCCCCCCGACAGAATTCGCAGCCGGGCTACAGAGAACACATGACTCGCGTTGTGTTTCCCGCTAGCCCTGCCGTGGTGTAGAATTAATTTTAAGTGGTGACACTCATCTGGCTGCCTCACCACTTTTGATGCAAAGCATCTTATGATAGGGCTTTGTCCATCCTTCCTTCCTGTGGTGTCTTCTCCTCCACTGCGCATGCGCGTTCCCCTCCTCCTCTTTCTCTTCTACGCTCCTCTTCTCACTTCCGAGTCGGCGGCGAAGGCAATGAAATGCTACCTTATTACACGCGATAACTTCGTATAGCCGTTTATTGGTGGTCTTGCGGTGTTCCACGTCTCCGTGAGAAATAGCACGTCTGCTTTGGTTAGCACGGGATCACGTTCGATGTATCTGACGAGTGCGTTGAGGGACTAGCTGTTTAGCAGTTCCATAGTCATGTTCAATGGCAGCGTTGACGACCGGCAGCGTTAGTCAGGCAGAAATTCTGAATGTTGGTCCACATGCTTAAGGTGACGTGGACGATCTTCTGTGGGGGCCGTTCAACACCTCCCCGCTGCTTTGCATGCGGGAAATGACGTAAATATTGCTGTTTACGCTTTCATTTAACAAAATAGTTTGTTTATACATTGATCATGGATGTTACTCGTTGCGATAAAAATGTACCGTGTGAACGTGGTTGCATCCACGTTAAATAGCCCCATAGCTTCTAAACACCAACTGATCTTGGGCGACCTCTCATACTCCAATCTGCAGTAAACATTCAACCACTCCTGTAAGGACACTTTTTTTTCGTGTTTTACTGATTCGCATGGTGTAGGAATCAGCCATATTTTTTTTTGTGGTTTATAACAGCCAAACTACAACCAGGCGTCAAACAATGCCAATTGCGTAATGAATGGACAGTCGAATGATCCAGCCCTTTACTAAAGCTTAAGGCATGATTCTTCATCATCATCAGCAGGACCATCAAACAATGGCACAAAATTTCTTGCGAGTGCACGTAGTGGGTATAATACTTCTTCGAAAAATGACGAAGGATGATATACTGAGCGCCTCTCCACTACATAAAAATATGATTATTATTGGCGTAGCGGGTACTCTGCAAGTGCACTTGTAGCAGTTATCCAAAGATTGTTTAAAAAAGGCTCTGAAAGCCCACTCTTACAACTTTCCAGTGAATGAACTGCGCGTCGCGCAGGTCTGTCAGTTTTAAATGCAAAGCACTTCTTTGCGTACTGCCATAACTTTTCCTACTGGCATCTATCTATCTATCTATCTATCTATCTATCTATCTATCTATCTATCTATCTATCTATCTATCTGTCTGTCTGTCTGTCTGTCCGTCTGTCTCTTGCGGTTGTTCCATTCACATGGCACGTTGAAAAATTGGTATCTTATGATAATATATCATGGGGAACACAACAGACAGACCTTAACATGAAAATCATGACATGCGTGCCATGTAACATGACTACATGCCACTATCATGATGCGCTCGCGGCCGTTTCACTAGCGTCACACATACCAAATTTGGTATTACGGTACGTGAATGGACGTCGAAGGCATGTGACTGGTGCGAACATGATAATCATGAGATGTGTGTCATGTAACAACATGGCTACGTGCCACGCGCATCGTGTGCTGGCGGCCGTTTCGCTACCTTCACTTATACGAAATTTGGTATTGCTGAGACGTGAATGGATGACGGAGGTATGACACTGGTGCAAACATGATAAACATGAGATGCGTGTCATGTAACAACGCAAATACATGCTACATTCATGATGCCCTCACGGCCGTGTCACTAGCGTCTTATATACCAAACTTAGTATTACGCAATGCGAATGGACGACATAGGTAAATGACACATCTAAACATGATAATAACGACATGCGTGGTATGTAACAACATGATTACATGCCACACTCATGATGCGCTCGCGGCAGTTTCGCTAGCTTCACATATGCCAAATTTGGTATTACCTGACGTTAATGGATGACGAAGGCATGTGACTGGTGCAAACATGATAATCATCAGATGCGAGTCATGAGAGTGCATGAGTACATGCCGCAGTCAAGGCGCTAATACATTTCGACGTGACGCGGTGAGCGTGCTCACCGGCGTTCATTTCGTCGCGTCACGCCTACGTTGCCAAGCCAGGCGCCGGTCCTGCCATATACTCGCAGGCGCGCGCCGCTCTGCGTTGCTTTGACGCATGCGCGTTTCAGCGCGTACGGCGTCCCTCCGTCACGAAAAGAGAGAGACGTTGTGTTGTCTGGGTAAGGAATCGGCACGAAATGCAGCACGCCGTATTTCGCGCCGCTTGCCGTCGGGTCGCGCTGACGGACGCTGGTCGCGCCGGTCGCGCCTAGCCTCAGACTATAGAGTGCTCGCATTTTGCTAAAGTAGCGTCGCTGTGCCCAGCGTGCGCGTGCGTCAACGTTACGTTGGAGTATATTGGGGCCTTCATGATGCGCTCGCGGCCGTTTCGCTAGCTCCACATACACCAAATTTGCTGTTACGTGACATCAATGGACGACAAAATATATGACTGGTAATCCTGACACGCGTCATGATAAATGATATATCCTGACACTTGTGTCATCTAAGATCATGGCAACATACCACGCTCATAGCATGCTCGCGGCCGTTTCGCTAGGTCCACATACACAATTTGATATCACGTGACGTGAATAGATGACGAAGGTAAACGACACATCCAAGCATGATAATCATGGCAGTGAAGTCATGCACGGCGTCACTTATCTCCACCTCGTAACGTTGTGCTGATTTTAAAGTGACATACTAACTTTTCTCATTGGTGCTTCGCATATAATCGATTCCCACTGTACGTGAGATCTGCCCATTTTTCTCATAAGCCCACCTACACTTGTCTCTTCCTCACCGTTTGCTTTCTCTAGGAGTCCAGTCAGTTACCCTTGATGAGCAGCACTTGTTTTGCCTACGCGCTCTTTTCCCGGCTCATGTTCATTACCTCTTCTTGGTGTCAGCTATGATATCCTTAACCCCGGTTCGTTTCCTGACCCATTCTGCTCTGTTCTTGTCTGTTAAGGTTACTGCTATCGATTTCTTTCATGCATATAGTTAGCGTCGTTTCATGATCTGCCGCTTAATAAAAACATTATAGCACCGTCATCTTCCATCTGCATGCTTCGCATAACGTCGATTCCAAAGGTACTTGAGATCTGTCGAATTTTTCTTCTTTTCCTTTCTCATTTGATAGTCTTAGTTTTAACAACATCAGATTGATGGTGGAAATACGCTAATAAAGTCTTTATGGACCCCGACATATACTATGTGTTAAGAAGTGTTTACGGAGGCAATATGCAGAAAAAAAAGATATGTTCTTCAAAAATCACACTGATACTCTACGATAGTGGCACAGTTTTATGATATTAAGGACTCCAGATATACGGGCTCATCGCCTTTTAATCAACGAGGCATGACACCGTAGCTCTGAAAAGACAGGGCGTGAAATATGGCAAGGCGCTCGAGAACTATCAGCTCAATTTTATTTCTGAAAGCCACCTACTCGTACTGACACCATGGTTATACTAAAAGGTATACAAAAGGCACCATGGATACACACTGACCATTGCCGCACGGGCAAACCATCATTCGCAGCTTCCTTATAAGGAAGCCATGCATGGGTATGAAGCGCTGCTGTTTAGTTCGCGAGCGTCAGTTTTAAATTTCTAGTGGCCTGAATAAAGTGCATGTAAAAGCAGCATAAGAAGAAACTAGACAGAGTCAATGATTGGACAGAAGTGAAATTTAGGGCGCATGTTTTGCAGGTGCTCTAAATATTCATTTAAAGGTGGTTTCGGCAAAGATCATTGATAGTTAAGAGCGTCAGTGCATGTATCGAAATGCGGAACTCCGTAACAGCGTGTGATAACATTAGGTCTGTGCACAAAGAGGAAGCTATGGCAGGTGTTTCTCTAAAAAAAAACATAACACTGCATCGCGGCAAGCATTGAGCTTGCCGCGAAGCATCATTCGTTCACGCTTTGGGAACTACATTACGTAACGTTACCAATCAACAAATATTGACCAGAAAAACAAGTTGTACTTGTGCTTGTTTTAAAGTAAGTACCTCTGCTCTACAAATATATCCTTAGTACGAAGACAACAGCTCTATAGTAAAATGCCAAAAATCTGTCTTTAAGTGCTTCATTCGCAGTTGCAGCCCAAGCACTGCATCACCATCTTTCTTGAGAACAACGCAGTTCAAAGTTTTTCGCAAAAATAGCATTCGAAGATTCCCGACTAAAAAGTCTAGAACATCCGTCGAAGTTTGGGCTGTATAGGGCTCATGCGGAAATTCCAACCAAACTGCCCAACGGGAGCTTTGTAGAATGTACTCTTACTGCCTTTTTTTTTCACATTTCAGGTTTCTGCGATAGGTTTGTTCGTAGAGCGAGGGATTTATTCACGATCGCTAATTTGCATTTCAAGTGGTACACGTTTTTTCAAAAAAAAAGAGGAAAAATAGAAATTTCTGTGGCTCTGTTCAAAATGCCGGAAACTTAAAGTTAGTCTTTGCGTATCTGCATCCTTTTGCTCTCTTCTCGAGTAAGTACTTCCGATTAGCATAAAATTGGGGTTCTAGTAAGCTTTACCTATAGCTTTGTACATATTCCCAAAGGGATGTGAAACTCTTTGAACCTTCTCAAAAAGTTTCATCGGTAGACACTCGCATAATATTTTTGTATATTTAAGTGGCAGTAAAAGAACTGACGTGCATTCCCTGATTCACACTGCTTGTTTTCACATTTTGTGCATGATAACTTTCCAGATGCTGTATTTGTATTCTGATCTTGCAAAACAAAAGCTAAAGTATTGAAATATATTTATTGTTTGTAACATTACACAAAGTTTTTCTGAACATTCTGATTTTGGCTTACGCTGCTGCTTGATTTTAGTTGAATCTGGCTCACATGTGAGATTTTAAATGTTTATTTTATTACTATTTCTTGGCCAATGCCCTACAGGCACCTGAAATATTGTAAAAAAATAAATACAATCTGATGATTCATGCCTTCACTGGGTTCAATACTCGCACGTTCTCAACAACAAAGATCCTAATTTTTCCGGATTATGGAGCACTAGAAATAGCAACACTTTATGGCATGGTAAGTAAACGCTGCTGATCGGTAGTCGAGGCTCTTAAGAACACGTGAGCTAAACATTATCGCTCAGCGCGAGGCTTCACATTTACAACTAATCGTCGAAGTCAGCAGCGAAACGTTGAATATTCTCGTCATGAAAGATGCCAACGACCTGTACGAACAGAAAATAAACGCATAGTTCACAGCGGTTGGCTGATTTGGTTGCGGTGAGCTACTTAGCAACTGCAGCCGTCATGAGAGTAAGCCCCGTACTCGAAGAAAATATGCTCAAGCTATCTTCTTGCCCATTTATCATACCTCCTCTTCCTCTTCCTCCCCCTCAAAACTTTTCAGCACACTTGCTGGTACCGAAGGAGTGAGGAAGGGCTCAAACACTTTTGTGGCAGCCCATCCATGGGGCATCAAGTTCCTTCTGGGAAGCAATTATGTGATTTCTTGGAAATATCCCAGGGCCCCTTTATATTGTTGTAAGTGTTCTACGACAAGCCACTCCTAAGGGAAACAGATATTCAGAACTCCTTTGAGTTTGCACTAATGATGATTTAATGTATTCCTCAGTAGGTGATGTAAGTAGAACGGGAATGGCTAATCATGCCCGTAACGGCAGTTTCGCGTCCGCTACTACACTGAGTCACACTAAGTTATTTTTATTTATTGAAGCTACTCAAAGTTGGCCTGACCAAAATACCAATATATAGGCTGCTTTCTCTCGAATAGCTCATCATTCATTTGTCTAACGAGGTTCATCGCTGCTGAATATATATATATATATATATATATATATATATATATATATATATATATATATATATATATATATAAATATATATATATATATATATATATATATATATATATATATATATATATATATATATATATATATATATATATATATATATATATATATATATATATATATATATATATATATATATATATATATATATATATATATACGCGCATATTGCAGCATTCGCTTGTTCCAACTTAAGCACACACCAGGAGATTCTAATCTCGGGCAAATCCACGCTTTTCATGAAAATTTCCTTAGGATTGCTGGCCACCTTCTTGAGGATACAGCTTGCGAGGTCGCGATCAGGCTGGGCTGAGGAAGCCTTTGCACATGAAACTGTCGCTGAATATTTCGACCGCCTTTGTACATCGTATGCCCCAAGAAGTGACAATGTTCGCATCGATAAGTCAATCAGATGTATTTCTATGACGGCTAGGAATAATTAAGCTCAATCTGCCAATGAGACAAAAAAGTTTAGTGGTAAACCTCGTGGCATTGTTTTTGCCTTTCTCTCTATAATCTGATTCTCAGCGCTCTACACGTTAGTTGCTTGTTTTCTAAAACGGTATTGCTTAAAATTCTCGGTAATATTGCTGTTTTACTGGTAATGGTTTAGGCCGGTAGGATACACGACTAGCAAAAAAAGTGTTATCACAAAGCATTTTGGGGACTGCTATAGCATAGGAATGTATGTTTTCGCAAAGCTGCACCATTGTCGTTAACGCAACCTCTATTCTATACGTGGCACAGTACCAACAAAAAGGTCTTCATTCTATTCCGTCAGTGTCACTGTTACAAAAATCCCTAAAGGGGAGACTGTGAAGTCCTTTTGTGCCATCTACAATACCTCGATAGCTTCTGTATAGAAGCACCCTTTCTTTGGCTGAGAAAGCTTATTGTGTTTCCGGTTGGGTGGCTGGCTGAGAAGGCCATTATTTGGATAATGGAACTCGCTGTGGAATGCGATATACTCTTTCTCTCGAGATCACTTGTTCAAATGGTTTTGTTCGGTGGAATGAAGCGTGTGTTCACTGACGTAGTAAGGAGCCGGAGCTGTGACATTCGTACTCTATCTTTCGGCGTAAGGAGGTTGCTTAAAAAGTTCCTGCGACGATTCAACAGAAAAAATTGCCATACTTCGCCATTGCTGCTGTGGTAACTGTGGGTATCACAGCAAAGCATCACAAAACAGAAACTTTTTGGCCACAACGTTCAACGCGAACAGGCGAGTTCATTCTCTCTGCTATAGTTGATATCGCGTTCCGAAAGATTTAGCCTGGGCATGCAGATACTATTTATCATGATATTGACACTATTAGCTCGCACAATTTACATGTCATCGCCCAAGTGGCAAGAATGCACGGAGCTTAAGGTAAGAACCCCATTGGTTGGAGCTGCCATTCACGCTATCTTGAAACAACGTACATTGTCTTCTGGGGTCCTGGCTGCCTCTCTTGTGAATGGCCCTTCGAAAAAGAATAGTTCATTAAACTTTTTACGCAAAAGTCGAGATCTCACAGTTTACCAAGCGGAATCTGGAGTAAGGGGGACTAGTAGAAACTGTTCTATTATGTAGTAGACCACTAGTACCTGCTATGAGTATAAAAATAACACTACTTTCTGCGGCCAATAAGGGAGCATCACTCAACGTCAAAAAGAATAAATAGGTAAACAAAGAGAAAAAAAACGGGACACTTGACTTCACGCATTCAACATTCTGTGATACTAAGAGGAAGGTACGGGGAAAACTCTCGAGTTACAGCCATGTCCTTGGGAAATTTACTTGAACTTCTCAAATTACTGATGTGTCGTGAACAGCGTTACTAGAATGCGTTTACTGCCTTTAATTGATTTGCTTTTATTTCATGATTTGCCAGCAGAATTGTATTGTCTGCCGTGTTTTCTTGAGAGTCTGCTTCTGACCACGTAGCCTTGCCCACAGTCGCAAAAACAATAAAAGCAGCTTGCGCGCGCGTGTGTGTGCGGGCGTGCGTGCACGTGTGTGTGTGTGTGTGTCTGTGTGTGTGTGTGTGTGTGCGTGTGTGCGGGTTTGAGTACGTGTGCCTGCGTGTGTGCCTGCGTGTGTGTGTGTGTGTGTGTGTGTGTGTGTGTGTGTGTGTGTGTGTGTGTGTGTGTGTGTGTGTGTGTGTGTGTGTGTGTGTGTGTGTGTGTGCATGCGTGCGTGCGTGCGCTGGCCAAAATATCAAGGAAAGTTTTTCTCTTGACCGTACTTCACAACTTCTTCTCTCAAACATATGAAATATTGCGCTTTGAAACGAAAACGTGAGTCTTTCTCACGTATTGCATGAAGAATCCAGTCAGAATTTTACCATATTTGCCCATCCTGGCATCGATGCAGAAACCCTGTTTCAATGCTAGAACGTCTAAATGGGAAACACGACGTCGAATACACGTCGAGTGAGATTTATCACTAAGCACATGACGATTCAAATATCGCATCGTGCTGCAGGAGAATAATGCTGAAGCGAATCTGCATGTCAGAACATGCAAGCTGCCTGTAGGATCCCGCACAAGCTCAAATGCAGTAAGGGGAGATTTACCTACCGCAACCGACGAATTCTGTCAAACTTGTCAAGCGCGGGGACAGCCAAAGGAGGTGACCAGGACAGAAGTCATGCTAAATGCAGCAGAATTCAATACAACTAAGGTGTGTTCTTCTGCGTCATCAAACCACTATCAAAGTGTAGCAGTGAGCGTCAAGATCACGCGCAAATGTTGTGTCCTCACAGTAGTCATGTGCTGATAACATATGCACAAAGAGGCCTCCGCAGGTACTATTTGCATCTAATAAGTAATGATAAAAGTTAGGCTTCGAACACACGGTAGTTTTGGTACAAGTTCTCTATTGGGTCATAAATTATGTGGTGTCGAACGAAATGCCGCGAGACCTATAAGACTTGAATAAACTCTTCTGTCATTTATTTGTTTTTCACAAGTCACTGACTGATTAGCAGAAGCCATTCTCATAATTTCGTACAACTCATCGCCACTACGGCAGCGTTTCACTTCCCTCCCACAAACCTTTCGGTCCTACCCGTACCTGAGAGGAGCGGGAATAAATATTTGCGACAACGTCCCCGAGGTTTGTCGGGGGCTCCTCTGGTGAGCCTGAAGTGCCAGAGTGGCTGTCAGTGCAATAGGAATAAGGATCCTCCCCATTTCTTTTTTACAGTTCAAAACAGAAATGTCTTCATCATCATAATCATCAAAAGAAACGTTTCTTTATTTCTCTCTGCGGAACGCCGCTGTACCAGATGGTCACGCCACTTCCTTATTCAATATTTTGATCTGGCGTGCTGCTGCACCGAATTAAAGCGTGGCTCCGTTCGAAGAGGGACCAGCGTGGCAAATAGTGCAAGCGTAAATCACAGCGTGTAGACGTGTGTTTCTGTAGCGTAAAGCAGTTCCAGGAAAGAGACTCTCCGTGCACAAGGCAACAAAAGCTCTTCTCCGAAAGAGAGGCCGAGAAGCTATTATTTTCGATCTTGAGTCGCACTTCAGCTCAGCTGGTGCCGTCGGCACGCGATCCTCTTTCGGCGTTGCCCTATTGGTTTGGCCGTATCCTCCCTGCCCGCCAACGGGGTTATACTTCTCGAACGCACTTTGCTAGCGTCACGAAGGGAGAATTTATTCCACAGTATGTCTCCCTAGGGCCAGGTTTTCGGGCACGTCACGTTCACGTTGCTACATTCTTCGCTCTGTCACTTATAATTACGGATGACATTCCCGATAATAATTACGAAAGCAAACAAGTGCTTTCTCTGGCACCTCAAAATACTGCGATGGGTCGTCGAAATAGTTAGCAGTGTGGAAATCTACACTGCACCGTAACCACATCAACTCAAACACGCGGTCCTAAAAGCCTTGCCATTTTCCCCGCATAATTTTGCCGATATTTACTAAGGTGCATAGAAAGAAATGCACGACGGAGGAGGAAGGTAGCACACATGTACAGTGTACACCCCCCATTGTTTCTGACAAATAAGTATACGAAAAAAATATAAGTGCGTTAACCAACACATAAATATATTGTGCCTACGCCAGTGAGACACCTTCTTTCTGTTCTGCGTATTGTGAATGTAAGCTTGAATGTGCCGACAACAAGACAGCCCGTTACTTTTGATGCACTTTGCTGTTACCGTGCGAGTTTGTACAAGTCTGGGGTATTAGTTTCCTTCCCGTGGGAGATAAAACGATTCATACATTTTTCCTCCTCCTTTTACCTCGCTTGAGTAATCATTTGCAGATCAGGTAGGCTTGAGATGATCCAGGACTGATATCAATGCAAAAATTGAGGCAGCTTCAAATTAGGGTTGCCAATCCTTAATGAACGATGGAGCTGAGTCGTTTCTGTCTCCTCTCAATAGTTATATTTCTTAATTTCTTCCTTTATTGCTCTTTCTCTCGATTATTTTTGTCTCTCTCAGCTATGGCTCTACATGTTTACTTCTATCTCTGTTTGTTTCCTTTCATCTCGTTCTCGCTTTTTCAATCTTTCACTTGCTTTCCTAACTTTCTCACCTCCCCTTTCTTTCTAATCTTGATACCTACCTCACTTCCTCGTTTTTTCTCTCTCTTTCTTTCTATATACACCTCTTCCTCCCTTTATTTGCTTCTCGTTTTCTGTGTATTCTTTTTTGTGCCTTTTTTTCTTTCATATGTTTCTTCATTTTTTCATTTGTTTTTTTCTTTTCCTATGTTTTTTTTTCTTTCCTCATTTTTTACTGTCTCTAAACTCGTTCTCTGGCCCATCCCATTTATTACAGCCGGTGAAGAAGAAGACGTGGTAGCTAAATTTTTCGCGTAGCACGAACTGCACAAGTACAAGTGCATTAAATACTTTGGTACTTTTTTAAAACGTAACCGCGTAGCGAAGAGCATAACAGCTACGCTGCGAAAACGAGAAACAAAAACTATTTAAAAGCACTAAAATTGACACTGTATGCCACTAGAACCAGATAGCAATCGAGATAAAACTTTCTAAGCTTCTGCGTGAGTTTATGCCACACGAAATGGACGAAAGACAAGACATCCACAAAGCACACTTTGTAGTGTTTTCCGTTTCACGTGGCGATTAACTTTTAGGGGCGAAGCTTCTTATAGCGGCACCCGTTCGTCCCCCATTATATGTAACAAGTATAACATTTTCACCTCCAAGGTGGTGCTGGTGAGAGACTTCTTCTGTGCGTTGTTGAACAATAAAAAATAGTGCTCAATGTACATGTCAATGGCTGCTAATGGGGAATGAGAGACAGGAGCATTCGGCTTTTAGTTAACGCGCAGGCTGCGATCACCATTAGCAGCCATTGGCATGTACATTGAGCACTATCGGACAAGAAAGGGTTGCTACATTATACTCGCTGGGTGTAACCTTCTTACTTTTTGAAAGGTTAGCGAGCGTTGAGCCGCAGTGCCACGAATACGATGAACTTGTATATACCATGAATCAACTCGAGGTGGTTAAAAACGGGAAGTAGATACGAAGCGCAAGCCGCAAGAGAGTAAAAGCCGACTTCTCCGCCTCTCATTTTCCATTAGCAGCCATTGGCAATTACATTGAGCGCTATCTGACAAGAAAGGGTTGCTACGTCATACTCGCTGGGCGTGACCTCCTTGGTTTTCGAAAGGTTTAGCGAGCGTTCGGCCGCAGTGCCATGAATACAGTGAACTAGTATATACCATAAACTCGAGGTGGGTAAAGGTGGGAAGTGGACCCGAAGCGCAAGCTGTAAGAAAGTGTGCGTGTGCCACCTCTCGTTAGTCCTTGGAATGTCCGCTGGATGGCGATGTTTCTATATGGGGAATATATGATGAAAAGATGCGAGATGGTGGTACTTGGAGTGTTGAATAGATGGACGAACGGACACATAGACAGATGCATGGACGCATGAATGAATAGACAGATGCATGGACAGATGCATGGACGCATGGACGCATGAACGTACGCATGGCCGGCTGCATGGACGAACGCAGGGACGGACGCACGAACAGACGCACGCACGGACGGGCTGGTGGGCGCATGGACGGTCACACTGACGGAAGCATGGACGGACGGAAGGAAGGACGAATGGACGGACGAATTCTTCTTCCCACTCTCCATCATTCACTCCGTGGATATGCTGCCATTTTTTTTTTAATGTTTCGCGCAAGTTTTAGTGGTCGTACACTTTGTTGGTTACTTCCTTGATCCCTTCGCCACTTCCGTAAAATAGCATTCTCTGAATTTTCTTTACGCTTAGCCTTGCATAACTACATAATCAAGCGGGAGACGTTAAAGTGTTTTGTGTTCAACCATCCTTTGTTGATAAAACATCTGTTGCATAGGCGTGTTCCGAAATTGTTGTTTTTTGTAGGTGGTCTATCAGGGTTTTCTTTTAGTAGGCACAGGCAATGTTAATAAATTATCCAATGGACATTGCGTAGCACCTTTGCCCACTATATACACGTATATCAGGACAACTATTTTTTTTTGTCAATATCTTTCATCTGTCTTTTTTTTCCTATTGTGATGAAAAATGTTCTTAAAAGACCCCTCACCAGGCCTCACAACAAATTTTAGTTAGACTGTGGAAGGATTTGTGTGTCAGATAAAGAGCATTATGCCAAAAAAGTTTTTTATTGGTTTATCACTAGCTGAGAAAACTGTTTTCTTTTTTAAGCGGTGCGGAAGCAAGATGCGCGAAGAGTCGAGCTCGAAACCCTTGCCACTCGCCCCGCATAGCCTTCGCAGGCAAAATTTCCCCCCAACGCTCTCCGGCATCCGGCCAAGAGGTCACGTGCGCATGACGTGCTCGAACCACGGTGTGAGATGCTGTATATTACACCGTGTCCCGACCAAGCCCTCCCCCCCCGAGCACGCGAGTGGCTTTGTTTTGTTCACCGATGTTATTTTGTGGTCTACTGCCTGTTTTTGTGGGATGGCTTGGACACGCTGGCTTAGATGTGGCAGAATAGTTAAGCATGAAAAAGGATACTTGAGCGCGTGCGGTCGTTAATTTCTTTTCGGGGACAGGCGTGTACTTGATGCGCTGAAGGGACGCGAACGGGGACACGAACACACGCGAAACGCAGGCTCATTAGCCCCGCATCTTGCTGCAATTCACGAGGCAAAAAAGAGAAAAGACGTGCAGATTTCCTTATTGCGTTTAATTATTTATCTCAAGTTTTATTCATTTATGCAAACAACAAATTACATAAACGACGCTTATGTGAAATATTTTCGCTTGTATTCGCCCCGCCACGGTGGTCTAATGGCTAAGGTGCTCGGCTGCTGACCCGCAGGTCACGGGATCAAATCCCGGCTGTGGCAGCTGCATTTCCCATGGAGGCGGAAATGTTGTAGACCCGTGTACTCAGATTTGGGTGCACGTTAAAGAACCCCAGGTGGTCAAAATTTCCGGAGCCCTCCACTATGGCGTCTCTCATAATCATATGGTGGTTTTGGGACGTTAAACCCCACAAATCAAAAATCATTATTTTCGCTTGTATTGGCCAACTATTGGCCGCGTCAGAGCACAGTCGTATACGTAGAAGACGAACGTCACAGCAATGCCGTGTACGTCGTACGATTCTTACGTATACGCCATGCCCACATTCTCTTGACGCACGCACACGATAGGACGGGAGAGAAGTGTTAAAAATTTTGAAGTTTTGACCCATTTGAGCTGCGCGCAGCGTTGCAAATTTTTACAGACGTGATCATGATTGCCCCACGTACGTACGCATTGCGTTTGTCAGCGCAGAATTGTCAAACCTGGTGAGGGGCCCTTTAAAATCTAAAGCAGTTCCCCGGTGCAGTTTCAGCACCCAAGCAAAGCTTCATGGCGAGTTTCATGATGACGAGAAGAGTAGGGAGGAAGTAGCGACCAGTTTTTTTTTCTACTGTAATTTATTTTAGAAACATGAAAGAAGAATCGACGCTTCTACGTCAGCGTATTATCACGCACTTCATGTTGTCATTGATTACTCATTATTATGCAGCTTTAATCAATGCAGCAAGTGTTCTTTGTTACCAAGGCTGTCTCTGCTTCTTTACAAGGCACATAAAAGGTTTGTTATTAACAAAAATACAGCTTAACCCACCCACGCACTGTATACTAATGTCTCACGTCAAAGCAAACTGTCGCGAGAACTTGGAGCAGTGTAAACATGTGCTTTTTTCTTTTACTATATTTCTCAGTTTTTTATCCTCTTCAGATGATTGCAATGGTGATCTTGCTATAGCGCAAGCTCAGCTTGCTGATTCTCTTCGATTTAAGCAACTTTTTTACGCTGTTTTAAGCTATTTGAACACGCACTTAGAAAACTTCTACCAGAATTTTGTACGAACGTAAAAAAGTGCTTTTCTGGGCACAATAAACATTCGTATGTTAAAGCTCACGATGTTTACTTCATTACAGAAGCACACCTCTTTTATTTACAAGCATTCATACTCGATACAGATTATTCCCAAAAAACGTGTTTTATACAATATATATTTTACTTTTACAAAATAAACACGCCTTGAAATAACGCGTGCATTGCTGTTTCCTCGCTTTTTTTGCTGCGTTTGCCCTACGGACAAGTTTATCATTTGCTGTTTTGTACGTTGCTCATAAATTTGCATGTTAGCTATAGAATAAGCAAAGAAATTATACAGAGAGTGCATGAACAGCTTTTCAGATGCTTCTATGATCGCGTAAAATGTTCGGTAAGAAAATCTAACTTTTTGTTTTTTCGCCATGAATATTTTCGAAGAACCTGAATAAAAAGAAGAGTAGCTGCTCTCAGGTGGAAGCTAAGAACGTGCAATGTTGCAAATGAGCAGCACCTTGCAAATTAACCTCTTGGACATTGAAACGAAAAACAAAAACTACCTGGAGAGTAAATGCAAAATAGGAAGAAAATACCCTGAGAAAACAAAAGCATCCGCGGAAATTCAACAACGATGTGTCACGAAACTTTTGTGCTAGTAAAACTGAGGCCTCCCATGGGCTACAGAGCAGCGCATAAACAGTCTCGGCTAAGTCTTCCTGATAGAAGATTCTGCTTTAATGCAAAGAAAACACTTCCTTTGAGTCGCTTCTGCACTATTTCGCGTCTTTTGATATCACTCTCTATATATATAGGTGCCCGACAGGTGGTGGAAAGCCGATGCATACGTAGCTGAAGTATAACGCCTTCTGGTGGCGGAACGATAAGAATCCCTCCGGTTGTATACGGGTAAGAAAAAAAATTAAAAACGAAAACAGCCCGTCTCGTTCGCTAGGAAAACAACACAGCAAACAAAAGAAACTGTGACTGAGGTACTAGCATGACGATCGTGTGAAAGCGCCCAGTCCCACACGCTGAAACAATAGAATCGGCGAACAGATTCCAGGTATAGCGAAGATTTTGCATTTGAAATTGGTCCCTTCGTTGACACTAAACTCTTTTACGTATCTCCCCACTGCGAAGCACAAAACTTTAGCTGCCCCAATTCGTTGGTCATTTGCACATATGCTGTTTTCAACTTACTCTTTATCTTTGTTTATTTTACTTCCAATGTTGATTCTTACTTGTCACATGTCGCAATAATCAGGAGAGCTGTGATAACTTTAATTAGAGTACACACCATTCATCACGAAAGCCTGGGAGGCCGACAGAGTCACCTTCGTCTAACTCCAATTTGCTGTCGTCGTCTGCAGCAATGGAGATTTACAGCGTGCGCACGTACTCAATTACCTTTTAGGGTGGACATCTGAAGCCGTATAGTACGATCGTTTCTCAGTGCAAGTCTATTTTTTTTTTTAGTCGGATAGAATGCTTGCGTTTATTTGGATGATTATGACAGCCAAGGTGCCCTTCTTTTTGATTAGCCAAACTTCATGGTCGTTTTATGCGCATGCCGTGTCGTTTATCTTGATGTTCGTGCTTCAAGATGTCATTGGTGTTTTCGTTCAAACATCACAAAAAACTTTTTTATCTCGTTTTTTTTCTTTCTTTACTTCGACCTTTCTTTCTTTCTTAAGAAGACAAACAAATTTCAACCTTTGTGGGGCTCAAATTTTCTTCCTTTTTATGCACACGTAGTTTCAGTGGACTTACGCTCAAGTAAGTATTTCTTGCTTCGCATCAATCCAATTGTTTATTGCACATGTGTTCTATTGCTCTGAGTGTGCGCGTACTTTTACACGCTTCTTGTTGTTTGTGCTTCAAAAGTTAAGTGTAGGTAGGGGCTTTTTCGACAGTGGTTCGACTTGATTCTCTTCCTGCGTGCATACCTCGGAACATATATAAGCCTATATGTAATGAAGGGCAAGTGTTAGAGAGCAAATGTGGCAGCATTTGTATGATAAAGTATCTGAAACCCTTTTGTGGTTCAACTATTTTTTTTGCCCCCATCTAAAGCCACTTGTAGAAATTGGTTTGCGTCTCCATTATCTTTGAAACAGACCCTGCACTCCACTTTCACCCATGTAGTCCTCGTTTTCAATGTATTCATTGTATCATTATGAAGTTGATGCAAAAGTAATTTCGCAGATAGACGCATATAAGGAGAATTTATTCAAGTTTCGAGTTCAGAATAAGTACCATCAGCGTGAAATCAGCGTCAAATGAAACCCGAATAGAGGCAAGCTTTCGCGAAGGTATAGGGTGTGCCGTCCAGCTATTACCGCGGGCAGGCACGCATATATGCGCAGAGCTGCCGAACAGTATTCGGGTGCCTATCAACGGTGATAACTGGACAGCGCGCACTACGCTGTCGCGAAGGCTTGCCGCTGTTCTGGTTTCATTTGACGCTGATAGTAATGGCTACACAAATTGGCATAATCTTTCGTATTTCAGTATGGTATGGTGTGAGAAACTTTATTAAGGTCTTGAGGATCAGTCCAGGAGATATGCTGGCTGCTCCCACGTCGAGACAGAGAGGTCAAGCTCTCTGTCTCGACGCATGGGCCTTCTGGACAGCCCTGAGTTGGTCCACCAGCGCGTCACTCTGCAGTGGTTCAGTGAAATTTCAGATAGGTTTTGCGCAGTTCCAATGAAACCACGGTTTACACTTTCCTGTATTAAAACGCCGTCATCCTCGGTGGCCTTCCTGCCTTTGTAAAGAAATCTTTGTCAATCTTTGTAATAAATGCAGTGTCACACAGTTGCGTAGATGACTCTGTGTTATAAAAATAGAAGTAAACGAAAGAATGGGTCGTGGGACGACATCGGCTTTCTTCTTTGGCACGCATTAGGCAAGAATAGTGTGTCATCGCATGTGAATAATGGATGCAGCGTGTTCGGAAACAGTTCGTAATGATGGTGTCATGGTAGCCCGGTCATTTGTCACCGGAGTCTACTCAAGTCATGGGTACAGAGGTAGGCACGCGCAACAAAGAGGCCCCGCCTATGCCCGCCGTTATGCAGATTGATCGAGTTTTAAAGACGATAATCTTTCTTGAGGACCTTCGACGGAAAAATTTTGGTCTGTCTGTCTGTCTGTCTGTCTGTCTGTCTGTCTGTCTGTCTGTCTGTCTGTGTGTACTTTTGTCTGTTTGTCCGTCCTAACGATACCCCTACGCCACCAAACGGCCAACAACAACAACGCTTCGATGTTTTCTATGTCTGCTTGGATACTGGACGAGGCACACACAAGTAACATTAAGGAATGTAGCGTTTAAATCACGCTGAGCTGACAGTGCAACGCGATGCTCAAAAGGGTGTTTCCTACGCTTTGCTACGACGTCACGGTGGCGGCACCTGCCCGTCGCTTTTCGTTCTACACCTTGTCACCTCCGAGACGGGCGCGCATCTTTCTCCGCAGGCTGCCGCCTTTGTTTTCGAAGATAACTGCCAGATGGCGCTTGTTTCTAACGTGCCTAGATGCGCTCGTTTGCCTCCACCACACGCTCAAGACACTCTAACACAGCGCCTGCAGAATACCATTCACCAATTTTTCTTGCGCAGAACATCAAATAAACGTTTTGTTTACTCTCTCCAGGCGCAAGACTATCGTCTTTCGACGACATTTCCAGAGTAACATGTAGATTCGGTCCAATTTTTTTTCAAGTATATGTACCATAGTGTGTCACGACCGACGCTTGTCTTGCTTGCTAAATTTACAAATATTTATTTATTTTTTGAGGGCAGGGGAGTAACCAACATTTTTTTTGGTTGGGTGGAGAGGGGACATTCACATCTTGTGCATGTTTGTGCGTATGTTTTTATGTAGGCGTGTAGGATCGCAGAACAGTCATACACACATACATACACACATGTGGCATGTTTTAAGCATTGTCAGCCGTACACCTGACAGTTTACTGGAGAATCGTCGAATGCTCCAATAACAATTTTTCTTATGTGATCCACACACAAATGCAATTTGATTAAATACAAAAAAAATCTATATTGGTTAAGGTTTATGCACATAACTACATGCCGCATTGTTTCGCTCTGAAAATATTACGGTACTTAGAACTAAGATGGCTGAACGTCCAGTCTCTATCTGCTGAAATGCCTCGGGAGTGGCTGATAATGCGTGGCTATGCGTATGTGTTTCATAAATGCTGCGGGATGATAGAATTTTGTAGGGGAGTATAACGATGGAATGGAGTATCTTGACTGTCTTCAGGATTTAGATGGTCTGAAATAACTAGATTGCGTTTCTCTCAGAAGTGTGCACGTAGTTTTTCAGCTGCTATATATAAAAATAAGAAGAACGAAAGGAAGAAAGAAAGAAAGAAAGAAAGAAAGAAAGAAAGAAAGAAAGAAAGAAAGAAAGAAAGAAAGAAAGAAAGAAAGACATTATTTTTATTTCAGCTTTGCGCAAATAAGAAGACTCGATTCCACGCTAGATCCATCATAACAAATTTTGTCACCCACAGCCGGCGGTTTATTAACTTAGTGACTACACAGGGCTTCAGGGAGTGTTTATCAGTCGTACAAAAATGCACCCGAAGCGACGATGCCTTGTAGATAGGTGCAAAGTCTCTGATAATTGGACGTTCACTTGTTGAACACATTTGCCCCTTCTTCTGGTGGCCTGCCCCGCCACGGTGGTCTAGTGGCTAAGGTACTCGGCTGCTGACCCGCAGGTCGCGGAATAAACCCCGGCTGCGGCGGCTGCAGTCCCGATGGAGGCGGAAATGTTGTAGGCCCGTGTGCTCAGATTTTGGTGCACGTTAAAGAACCCCAAATATTCAAAATTTCCGGAGCCCTCCACTACGGCATTTCTCATATTCATATGGTGGTTTTGGGACGTTAAACCCCACATATAATAATATCTTCTGGTGACCTGCTTGCCGATGCTTGCTGCCACGTTGCTGTGCAAGTGGTGCACATGCAGCTTCAAACAAAAAAAAACTTCTCTGCACAGGCTACCAGATACGCACGCATCGTTTATACGCAGTTGCGCCGCCCCTGAGGGAGGTAACTTGTCTAGTTTCACCCTCAAGATCTACTCCCATATGCGTAGAACTGTAATGAACGCAGAAGTCTTTTGGGGTAATGTATTTATCAGCTGGGGTGACGACAGCTTACATAAAAGCAAATTAAAAAATGTGGGCTCGATTTACGTTGTAAGAAGGGTGATTCGTGTGCACACTTAATTTTTTTAAAATTTACTTTACCACAATTTACGCTTCTTGCGCCTTATTTTTTTACTTGAACAATAATTGCTTACGGTACTGCATGCACTTAGTTCTTTGGAAGCTATGCATAAGGCATAGTCCTCATAAGGCTTAGTCTTCAGAAAAAGTATAGGCAGCCACCACTATAGCGCCGAAAAGCTGAAGTCATCAGCTAGGGTCCAACCCAGCTATGTGTTTTTTTAGAAATACTAGAACTTTTGTAATAGTTTAAAGTATGGATATATTTGGCTACACATGCCACGTAGCTACCTGTTACGTGCTGTTGGGAGCTCAGTCTCAAAACTATTTGCCACGTCGTTTAGGGCGCTAACATATCGCTTACATGATATACGCAAGACTTCGTGGTTTTCATCTGATAACTAAACGTTACGTAAATTTCCGCGGCGTAACTAGATTTTACATTATGTTACGTAATGTTTGTCGACGCGAGTACTTGAAGAATGTTACATAGTTTAAGTCACATGAGTACATGTTATGTGATGCTACGTGAATTTGGTCAAGATGCTAGTTATTACTTCAAACAAGGCTATTTGAGTCCCGTGACTAGCTATACGTGATGCTACAGAATTTTAGTCGCGTGACAGACTCACCCGTCGTAGTTTCTTTCTACATGGTGGATAGTTTGCCGCAGGTCTTGCGGGAGTGAAGCAAAAGTTTAAAAGGACGAAGTGGTGGGCTACCACTTTATGATATAGATAATTTTTGTTCGCACTACGTGTTTAATGAAAACCTTCAAGAGCTCTCAAAAGCTGAAAGAGCTAGAAAGCACACGACCTCCCGACTAAAGTCTCTCTAATGAAGTAATTCAAACATAATCATGGTAGCCCGGTCATTTGTCACCGGAGTCTACTCAAGTCATGGGTACAGAGGTAGGCACGCGCAACAAAGAGGCCCCGCCTATGCCCGCCGTTATGCAGATTGATCGAGTTTTAAAGACGATAATCTTTCTTGAGGACCTTCGACGGAAAAATTTTGGTCTGTCTGTCTGTCTGTCTGTCTGTCTGTCTGTCTGTCTGTCTGTCTGTGTGTACTTTTGTCTGTTTGTCCGTCCTAACGATACCCCTAACGCCACCAAACGGCCAACAACAACAACGCTTCGATGTTTTCTATGTCTGCTTTGATACTGGACGAGGCACACACAAGTAACATTAAGGAATGTAGCGTTTAATCACGCTGAGCTGACAGTGCAACGCGATGCTCAAAAGGGTGTTTCCTACGCTTTGCTACGACGTCACGGTGGCGGCACCTGCCCGTCGCTTTTCGTTCTACACCTTGTCACCTCCGAGACGGGCGCGCATCTTTCTCCGCAGGCTGCACGCCTTTGTTTTCGAAGATAACTGCCAGATGGCGCTTGTTTCTAACGTGCCTAGATGCGCTCGTTTGCCTCCACCACACGCTCAAGACACTCTAACACAGCGCCTGCAGAATACCATTCACCAATTTTCTTGCGCAGAACATCAAATAAACGTTTTGTTTACTCTCTCCAGGCGCAAGACTATCGTCTTTCGACGACATTTCCAGAGTAACATGTAGATTCGGTCCAATTTTTTTTTCAAGTATATGTACCATAGTGTGTCACGACCGACGCTTGTCTTGCTTGCTAAATTTACAAATATTTATTTATTTTTTGAGGGCAGGGAGTACCAACATTTTTTTTGGTTGGTGGAGAGGGACATTCACATCTTGTGCATGTTTGTGCGTATGTTTTTATGTAGGCGTGTAGGATCGCAGAACAGTCATACACACATACATACACACATGTGGCATGTTTTAAGCATTGTCAGCCGTACACCTGACAGTTTACTGGAGAATCGTCGAATGCTCCAATAACATTTTTCTTATGTGATCCACACACAAATGCAATTTGATTAAATACAAAAAAAATCTATATTGGTTAAGGTTTATGCACATAACTACATGCCGCATTGTTTCGCTCTGAAAATATTACGGTACTTAGAACTAAGATGGCTGAACGTCCAGTCTCTATCTGCTGAAATGCCTCGGGAGTGGCTGATAATGCGTGGCTATGCGTATGTGTTTCATAAATGCTGCGGGATGATAGAATTTTGTAGGGGAGTATAACGATGGAATGGAGTATCTTGACTGTCTTCAGGATTTAGATGGTCTGAAATAACTAGATTGCATTTCTCTCAGAAGTGTGCACGTAGTTTTTCAGCTGCTATATATAAGATAAGATAGAACGAAAAAAGAAAGAGAGAAAGAAGGAAACAAAGAAAAAAGAAGAAAGAAAGAAAATAAAGAGAAAAAAGAAAGAAAGAAAGGAGGAAAGAAAGAGAAAAAAAGAAAGAAGAAAAGAAAGAAAGAAAGAAAGAAAGAAAGAAAGAAAGAAAGAAAGACATTATTTTTATTTCAGCTTTGCGCAAATAAGAAGACTCGATTCACGCTAGATCCATCATAACAAATTTTGTCACCCACAGCCGGCGGTTTATTAACTTAGTGACTACACAGGCTTCAGGAGTGTTTATCAGTCGTACAAAAATGCACCCGAAGCGACGATGCCTTGTAGATAGGTGCAAAGTCTCTGATAATTGGACGTTCACTTGTTGAACACATTTGCCCCTTCTTCTGGTGGCCTGCCCCGCCACGGTGGTCTAGTGGCTAAGGTACTCGGCTGCTGACCCGCAGGTCGCGGAATAAAACCCCGGCTGCGGCGGCTGCAGTCCCGATGGAGGCGGAAATGTTGTAGGCCCGTGTGCTCAGATTTCGGTGCACGTTAAACAACCCCAAATGTTCGAAATTTCTGGAGCCCTCCACTACGGCATTTCTCATATTCATATGGTGGTTTTGGGACGTTAAACTCCACATATAATAATATCTTCTGGTGGCCTGCTCGCCGATGCTTGCGCCCACATGGCTGTGCAAGTGGTACACGTGCAGTTTGAAACACAAAAATACTGCTCTGCACAGGCTGCCAGATACGTACGCTTCGTTTATACGCAGTTGCGCCGCCCCTGGGGGACGACTTTAGACCTGGCGCGACTTGTCTAGTTTCACCCTCAAGATCTACTCCCATATGCGTAGAACTGTAATGAACGCAGAAGTCTTTTGGGGTAATATATTTATCAGCTGAGGGAACGACAGCTTACATAAAAGCAAACAAAAAATGTGGGCTCGATTTACGTTGTAAGAAGGGTGATTCGTGTTCGCACTACCTGTTTATTAAAAATCTTAAAGAGCTCTCAAAAGCTTAAAGAGCTGGAAAGCACACGACCTCCCGACTAAGGTCCCTCTGATGAAGTAATTCCAACATAATATTAAGAATAAACGCAAAGGGTCTGTAACCACCGTTTCATGCAATAACGAACCCTCTAACAAGCAAACGACAACTTATTCTCCCATGCTTTTTTTTTTGCTTTGCTGTGCCTGGCAATTATTTATTTCAAGCAACAACTTCCTGTATTCAGCCAAGCTAGCATTTTGGACAGCAGGACCTTCCTTGCTTTTTCGCATGAATAATTAAAACGCATAGCGCCTAATGGATTGTGCTGTCCTCCTGCTGAAAACCTAATGGTCTTACACTGATAATGCCATAGCATTCATTCCAACTAGCAAAGTAAGCGGAATATTGCACAAAATGTCAGAAAAGATCGCTAAGTTCTGAGCAGAGTGATTAAAACTTTGGCACAAAGCGACAGCAACCCCTGATTGCTTCCGCATGGATAATTACCAGATACTCAAGTATCCACACTTCAAATGTTAAATGAGCATGAGCGTACATAGGGAGCTATGTTTAAGAGTCCAAGTAAAATAAAAGTAATTAGCGAACACGCACAAAATCGCTCTCCAGAGTATAGTGAGGCCCACTTCACTTCAAGGATAGAACAGCGATACAGGCATGACAGTTTGACCTGAATGTGCTGAATGTGTAATGAGAAGTAGTAATGAATACATGCAAAAGAATACAATTGAAAATAGCAATGTATATATGTAATAATATGTATATATATATGTATATATATATATATAATTATTATTATATATATATATATATATATAATATAATATATATGGGATATGGCACAACGGGAGCGTTGTTGTCAACAAGGATAAATATATTTATTTCCCAATAGTTTCGGGAGGGACCCCCTTCATCAGGGATGAGTTATATCCCCTGATTAAGGGAGGTCCCCTCCCAAAACTGTTGGGAAATAAATATATTTATCCTTGTTGACAACGCTCCCGTTGTGTGCCATATCCCTAATTCCGAAGACTAACTGGCCCATTGAATTATTACTCCCACTATATATATAATATATATATATATATAATATATATTATATATATATATATAGAAATAAATAAATATATATATATATATATATATATATATATATATATATTGTATATATATATATATATATATATAATAATATATAAATAATATATATTATATATATATATGTATATATAGATATATATATCGATATATAATATATATATATAATATATATAGATATATATACGCATCGAAACCTTCAAACAGTACTGTATGCGGGAATTTATCTGTAAGAACAATGTGTCGAAATGACAAAAGGTAAAGCACGTGATGAGATTCGCAATGAAATCATTGTTATGAGCTACGTTGACATTGAAAGAACCTGTGGAACACTACACGGAGCTGGACAGTATCTCCTGAAGAGCAATTTTGATGTGAACGCTAATATGGTATAAAACAGTATTAAGGGAAAAAAATGTTACCACAAGGGAGAACGCAATTCGAGCACTGTGCAACATTGGGTGATGTCACGAACCTTAATACAAGGCTCCCTTCCTAGAAGGACAATATGACCAAAAAAATTCAAAAGTTCTAACAAATCGTTTTTTTATCTAATGTTCCCTACTACAAGCACACTAAACAGAATGTACTCTTCGACCATTATAGAACCATATTCATCCTGTTTAAAGGGTCATCTTGGAAAGAGAAATTTATGGTGAAAAAACCTCGTAGTGTTGCTCAAAGTTCACAAGCGGGATTTATTAAGTGCCCTCTTCAAAGTGGACGTAACAAGCAAGAACAATTAGAACACGAGAGTCCCTATAAAACTTTAGTGAAGAATCTTGTCAATTTCATCGTTGACTCTGGTCGCTTCCTGGCCGGTGAAGTTGAAACCTGGCTGGCATCATTTTCTGTAATCTCAGCGCAAAAATTCCGACAAGTACGCAAGCAGCGACCAGGACGAGCACTCATCCTCGTCTCTTGTGTTACTTGTCGGAAGTTTTTTGCTCTGAGAAGTTCAATAATGCATTACCAGCTAGCCCAATCCCACACTTTACATCCTTATTTTTCTCCATGTGTTGGTGCAACTGGGAATTGCGAACGGGAGCATCCGAGTCTCAGGCCGAAGAGAGCAGAGGAGTTGAAGCTAATACAGAAACACAATATTTTGAAACGTGTTGAACGCAGCGTGATAGAGCCGTACATGCATGATGGAAGATTTTTTTCAGGATCGTGGCGCTCGTGCCTTTTGAAAGCCTGGGTGTTCCTAAGGTTCTCTGAAGGAAAACAATTGAGTCTAAGGCAGCCTAATGAAAGAAGTAGTCTTCACCTCACCCCCCAATGGAAATGTCAAACACCTCCTTTCCAACCCCCAAA